>CAXITT010000326.1:376691-431091 GCA_964033795.1 Lymnaea stagnalis
GGGGGGGGGGGGGTTGGGGAGTGTAGTGTTAAACCATGACCATAATATAATATTTTTCTAAAGTTAACCTATTTATCCCCCCCCCCCAAAAAAAAACAACAACAATCATGTATTGAAATAATATATATTTATTAATTATTATAAGTGTAATCTTATGATTTTGACTCTTAAGGTATAAAAAGGGGAGCTAATAGAAAATCTGTTGTTTTCCCACTAGTTTGTTTGTTTGTTTGTCTTTGGTTCTTTTCTTAGAAGGGCTTTATAATATTTTATGTGATACCGTAAAACCCCAAGGCGTGGGGGAAAAGAATTAAAAGTAAGCCAGTGTGCCTATCTCTTGTTACCTCCAAGATATAATTAAGCCACAAATACGCTACAAGCAGAGAATAACGTACATTGGTCTTGAAGTTAAAGTTTTCCGAGGCTAACCATAGCCATTGTGATATCAAGCGATTGTCAACACAAAACTTAAGTATGATGATCAATACGAAATATAGCAGTGATTTTTTTAAAGTCTTTTTTAACAATAATAAAATATTATTGATTTCATATATTTTTTAATTTAAAGTTTGCTTTATTTTCTGTGTCAGAATTAGAGTGTCAGAAATTCAGGATAATTATTAAATGTACGTTCTTTCTGCCGAACCCACCACTCCCGCCACCAACCGCTATACGCAGCGGTATTCAAAATATTTTTTTTAAAAATCGAACAATCGCCTCCTCCTCTCATAGTGCTTTATTTACTACATAGATGGACCTATGTTTCATAAAGATTTTAGAAATTGAAATGTATTGACTCTGAGCATGCTCTTTATAATAGTTATATTTCCAAGTACTGTAACAAAATGCCGGCAGATGTCAGCAACCACCTGGTTAAGGGATGGGGGTAGATCAGCAAAGGGTAGCCTAAGTTTGTTGTGCAGACATCTTTTGTGGACAACCCTTATCCAGTTTTAGTTTGTGTGCCCCTTGTTGAGCATATGCCCATAGCTCATCCCCATTCCCAGGGCGGATCAATTTCTTTTTTAAAAAAAATTATTTAAAAAAAATAATAAAAACTTGAAATAGCGCAAATTCAGTCCAACGCACATTGTGAAATAGTTTCTGTGTGTTAACGTTGTGTTTTACACTGCTGTTACTGTTATGTCTAGGTATTAATACTATTTTCACGACGTACACTCGACTTGTGGACTACGCCATATCGTTCATAAGCATGCACTGTGTTATGTGGACGACGCGTTTATGTCATGAACTCTTGCAGACAGCGAGCTCGAGACCGCCTTTAATGTGTGGAAATTTAAAGACATGGTACTAGAGCATTTTATCACGAGATATTTTTACTTTACGTGACGATAGACGAGAGTGTGTTATTCTTCCTGAAGCTGTGTACATTGTATAACTGTATACGTATTGATTTCTTATTAGTCATTGTGCCTTTTTGCATATTGTGTTTTATTCGACATTTTACTGGTACCAGTACCAGCGACACAATATACCGCACGTTAATAGTTTTAATTCTAGTTGTTGGTTTTTTTTTTACTTTTGTACTATTATTAACTCAATAAAACGTGTTAATTAAAATTAGCCCTGTTTCGAGTATTGTATTTTAGTGTTATTGTTTTTATCATTTGGTATCGTCTTTTGTTATGCACTGTTTTGAAACGAGCCATTCATCTAAATAAGAGATTAATTTCTCACTAATAATAGCAGTGCGTAACAACTGGCATACACAGGTTGAAAATTATGGAGCACCTGGAGCACCAATCACTCAACGAAGTCCATAAATAGTAGATGTTCAATAACCGAATTCTTTTATTACTCATAAACACATGCCAACAGCAGTACTAGCCAGCGGCACTAATAATCTTTTCGAACACATAAGCAGATCAATTCTTAGTCACACGGTCACGAAATAACCTCGTACTACCACATGCATTTCCCGTGATCTCACTCTAATACACATTGTAACACATCCCTGGTCCGTGAACAAATTACAATTCTCTCTCTGTGACACCGCTCCGCAATATACACATCCCTCCCGAATCTCAACGACAAGGACAATCTCACGCCCTGTTCATGCATACGTGCACTCATTTTGGTGAACATCAGTAACTGTTATCCCACACGTCATAACAGCGGTTCTCCTACCCTTGACACCCGTGAATAGCACACGCAATGTCATTCTTAAAACAAATTCCATCATGAAAGCAGGATAAACGCCGACCTTTTGCTTTGCTATAAAGTTTGCTACCGCGCTGTGTGTTTCTAAAATCGCGAAGTTTTCAAAAGATTTGCAACAAGACTGAGGGTGGTGAAGGAACCGTCGATATCGTCTGTAAATTTTGCCAGTACATTATGAAAGCAAGATGATTGAAATGACGACCATGCACATTAATATTCATATGTCAAACTGGTAGTTTCTTTGGATGTTCATATGGAAACAGATTAGTGAAAAGCAGTAGTCTGCATCATGGCTAAATTTACGTGTAAAATCAAAATGTAAATATTCAACTAAGTGAATATAAAGAATCTTATTCACAAATAAAATATTGCTTAGTATTCAAAATTGTTGTATGCTAATTATACATGGTGCATACATTATACATGCGCTTTCTGTTCGTTTTTTAAAGTTCTTCTTAATATTTCTTGTTATTTTAAAACAAAGGCTGGCACAACTTGTTAAAGTTTTAATTAGATCTAGTCTATAGCACTTAATAATCTGAATTTAACATAAATTTAAACTATGGAATTATCTACAAAATAATTAATTTAAAATTCTCATGAAACTACAGTTACAAATGAGCATAATAATTTATATATAAATATAAAACTACTTTTAATTAAATTGGAAAAAAAATAAAACTTGAATCACATCTTGGAATTTATCACAAAGTATATTATCGCCTATCGTCTACACAAGACCACACAAGAGCGCATATAACATAACAGGCATACGGTAACTTAAAAGCAGGCCAATGGTACATTTTTGCATTGGTGTACGCAGGCCTAGGTACATGGTAATGGTACACCGTCGCGGTGTACGCAGCCACTTTGATTTAAAAATTATGGGGAAGATAACTCTAAGATTATATTATAGCCTAAAATAACCCCTTTTGACGCAGGTCTATTGAAAGTCAACTGGTCCAGTAGGTACGGTATTGGTTTTATTTTGTTTGGGTCATATTTTAAATTTAGGCTGCTAGGTAGAGCTATAGAAATTTAAACCAGAAGTGTAGCTGTCCCGGAGGTGGGGATGGGGGGCATATGTTACTGGGTGCTCAACAAAGTTGACAAAGTATGTTTGAGTTTGATATTTATTATTTTATTGATTAAAATAATGATAATAATCGGTATCAGAGTTGAAAAAAAAGGGGGGGGGGGAGTGAGGGCGCTGTAAAATTAATCTTGTCTCATCACACCAAACACTCTACTATGCCTCTGAATTACTCCAAGATAAAAGGCAAGATTCAAATAGACTAGGATATATAATATAAGCTTATGATACACTTTTTGTATCGTAGACTTAGAGAATTTTTACCATATTCACTATTTATTTATTAAAAGGAATGCGGCAAAACAACAAAAGTGTAAGCCGGAAGCGTTTGTCAGCGAACAAATTTTTAAAACTCACATTCATTTGCTGCCCTCTTTGTTACTACTTCTCAGCGAATTGCTATTTTTAAAAAAATGAATTATGTTTTTTTTAATTGTTCGCTGAAGTGTAAACCTACTCATGAAAGTAAAGACATTTTTATAATTTAATTATTTTTTCTCCATATAATTAACTGATTTCATAAGAAAATAAAATTTTTGCAATGCTTCAATGTTCGCTTTACAAAAAACTATAAAACACATTTTTTTTTAAAAAGGGCTATTGCAATTAAATTTTCAGTATTTAATAACAAATAGTGCCATTCTGAAAGAATTGACCACTTTTAAACACAAAATATTAATTTAAAAAATTTAAAATTTATAAATTGTAAAGGGATTTCAGCAAATTATCATTGCAAAATATGGGCTTAACTTTAAACAATTACAGCCATAGGAAAAAACTAAAACACCTGCAAGTGATATCATGTTGTTCTAGAAGTAAAAGCAGTGCTATAAATTATAGTACCAGTAATTTAAAAATGGAATTAAAAATATTTATTTGGAGTTTAAATTAAAAACTCTAAAATAAGAGAATTGCAGTCGCTAAAAGTGTACATTTAAAAAATGGTATATATCTTTTTCTTTACCATTATCAAGGTATTACTATTAAATTTCTTGTCACTTTAAAAGTAAAATTATTATTTAAATTTTGCATAAAGGAGTAGCTCATTTATGAAATGAAAATTTATTTTCCTGTTCGCACACATATTTTATAATTTTAACAAAAATTGAAATGAGTCTTCAAAATAGTTAGGTAGAGGACAAATTGTTGTCTTAACTGATAATACAAAATGTGCATGTTTATTTCTGTTAAAGAGCAAGCAATGCAAATTTATTGAGTCTCTTGTAACCAAAATGCAAAATACCAGTATAAGTAAAAAAAAATTCTTTACGATATTCTAAATGTAAAAATGCGCAAAATGAGTTGAGATTCGCATATTTAAAATAATAGTTTAAAATTTAATGCAATCTTCAGGAACATCTTACAAATCATTTATTATTATTAACTTTACTTAAAAATTTCCTTTATTTTTGCACAGTTATAATATTTTTATTATGTATAAAGATGCTTTTAATCTTTAAAAAATGTATATAACCAGGTTTTTTTCTAAAATTTGTTCACCTCCCATAAACAGAATAATTCCTGAATTTTGATGATTTTAATAGGTGCTATTGTAAGTCAACATTCTTCTGCGAGAGATGTGGCCGTGATTGCCATTCAAGGATTGGCCTAGTGAGCCACTCGTCAAAGTGTAGAACTATATAGCTACTCCATCGTAGAAGGAATGATGCCATAATAATAAGATGTAAGTCATCTAAAGGAAATTAATTTGGCCTACTACCATGAAAAAGATTTAAATACCGAACTATTAGTAAATAATTCCTTTCTTTAAATTAATTTAATTAAATTTCTTAATTTTTATATCCATCTGTAGGTAATTTCAAGAAACAAATCTATTCAAACTTGCCAAATATTTCCTATTTATTTAACTGTTTGTCTCCATTAGGTCAGATCATAAACCATAACATTCATATATGTCTCCTTGGAAAGCTTACCCATTAGTACAAATTTGGATTATATCCTCTGGGTCAGGTCGCTTTTTATGTAAGCAGTTTGTAAATGTTGATTCGCAACTCTGTCCTGCTTGTCAGTATGTGGTGTTTCTTCTCAATGTCAGAGGCCACATTTGGCAATCATTGGTATGGATTTATGTGAGATGACAACTTAAAATGAGATGCCTTTGTGAGATTGTATCTTCCAGTTGGTTGATACTTTTATTAAAATATATGAAAACATTTGTTCTGATTTAATATGATGAATCTATTTAAATGGACCATATGATTCACCAAATTTGAATTTGCACATATTTTGCGAAACATAGCTGTAAATGTTTCTCAGTTTGTATATTGTGTTGTCCATTATTTTTTTTATATAATCTTAGCTCAGTACCTTTTATCATCTTGACTTAGGTGTTCTTCCACTTTGAGAGCATTTCATTGTAGCTCAACAACATAACTAAAATAAATAAAAAAATCATTGAAAAACTAATTAAACCCTTGGCCATTTACAATGGCAGGCAGAGCTCTGAACCATTTATAACATGCATTCTCTTATATTTATCATGTATTGAAGGCTATTTTAAGTAAATGGAATTAATGGGTAGTTTTGTAATAATTGTTTTTTTTTTTTTAAACAAGTGATGGTTGTATCATATTTTGGAAACAATATCATTGATTTATTCTTCACTTGTTCTTTCTTTAGCTTTTATTTCTCCAAACCAGAAACCAGAAACCTGCTTGCTTCTTTACTATGATTTATGCCTTATTGGTAGTCAGATCAGAATGACATTGATAATAGTAAATTTCTAATCTCCACATTTTCTTTCCTTTCACAGACAATTTGATCCTTGATGAAGAAATCCATTTCAATTTATTTTTTTATGTCAATCAAAATAGGTTAGTCACTATATATAAATTTCTTCTTTTACACATAACAAAATTTTCTAAAAGATACTATGCTGCTAAACACCCATTAGGGTTATGAAAGATGGTAATATATTTGATTGGAAGCCATAGCGGTGTTGGCTCAGTGAATAAATTAATTACCAGGTACAAAGAAAGATGTGAAAAATAAGAAAGTTATTTTTGATATGGAGTAAGAAGATATTCAGTGTTCAAGTTGACAATGGTAATTATAAATCATATTGATAAATTGATTCAGTTATTATACAACTCTTGACATCAGGATTAGAAAACACTCTTTTGAAAAAATGTCAACTTCTTATTAAAAAAGAACAAAGAACGTTTTAATGTTTATAGTTCACCATGTTTTAGATATGCATAGACCAAAATTTTAATTAGCTGATATGTAGTGATCCCTCCTTTTAATCTTGTGTTTCAGGTATTTTTGAGGCCTATAAAGACATCAAAATGTTCCTATTTCAGAAAACTTATCATAAAGTCAAAGCTTTGTAACTTTGTCTCACATTAAAATCAAGATAATGGAAAAACATGAGGATTTTCAAATTGAACAAAGCCCATGTAAATATGAACCAGATGTTTTCATTAAGACAGGGGCAGCTACTGACTTTCACAAAATAATTCAGATAGAAATAAAGAATGATCTTCAATTTGGATTGAATCATTCAGCACTGAATTGCTATAAATGGGACACTTGTAATGCTACATTTGCTACCAATTCAGATGTTATTAGACACATGAAACAGAACACAGGAGAGGAACATAAATTTGATCCAGATGTTTTATTGAAGACTGAGATGGGTACTAACTTTCAGAAAATGCTTAAGAAAGATATAGAGAATGATATTAACCATTCACAAATAATAGATGATAATTGTTTTGGCAATGGTGAAATTAAAGAGGAGATGGGTATAAACATACATCGGCGGGGTGATACAACTTCTACTGAACCAATTTATGTTGCCTGTGGTTCCAGTAATATCTCGGGTGATTTACCTATTATGAAAAAAGATAAATATTCCGCTTGTCAAGGGAAGCATTCCTATTCTAATTGTAAAGGATCTAAGCAGGATACATACAAAGGACCTGCATTTAGTAAGTCCTCAAGTCTTACATATCACAAAATACTGCATACAGGAGAGAAACCTTTCAAATGTGACATTTGTCTTTCTACATTCACTAAGTCTTCAAGTCTTACTTGTCACAAAAGGCTGCACACAGGAGAGAAACCTTACAAATGTGACATTTGTACTTCAGCATTTGCTAAATCTTCAAGTCTTACAAATCACAAAAGACTGCATACGGGAGAGAAACCTTACAAATGTGACATTTGTCTCTCTACATTTACTACTTCTTCAAGTCTTACTTATCACAAAATACTGCATTCAGGAGAGAGACCTCACAAATGTGACATTTGTTTTTCTACATTTACTACTTCTTCAAGTCTTACTTGTCACAAAAGACTGCACACAGGAGAGAAACCTTTCAAATGTGACATTTGTAATTCAGCATTTGCTAAATCTTCAAGTCTTACAAATCACAAAAGACTGCATACAGGAGAGAAACCTTACAAATGTGACATTTGTCTCTCTACATTTACTACTTCTTCAAGTCTTACTTCTCACAAACGACTGCATACTGGAGTGAGACCTCATAAATGTAACATTAGTCTTTCTGCATTTACTAACCCTTCAAGTTTTAATTCTCACAAAAGACTGCATACAGGAGAGAGACCTTACAAATGTGACATTTGTTTTTCTACTTTTACTAAGTCTTCAAGTCTTACTTCTCACAAACGACTGCATACAGGAGAGAAACCTTTCAAATGTGAAATTTGTCTTTCTGCATTTACTAATAATTCAAATCTTACTTGTCACAAAAAACTGCATACAAAAAAGAAACTTTATAAATGTGATGTTTGTCCTTCAGCATTTTATAGATCTTCAAATCTTACCTATCACAAAAGACTGCATATAGGAGAGAAAACTTACAAATGTGAAATTTGTCTTTCTGCATTTCCTTACTATACAAGTCTTAAATGTCACAAAAGACTGCACACAGGAGAGAAACCTTTCAAATGTGATATTTGTCTTTCTTCTTTTACTACATCTTCAAGTCTTACGCGTCACAAGAGACAGCACACGGGAGAGAAACCTTTCAAATGTGACATTTGTCTTCTTGCATTTGCTCAGTCTTCACATCTTACATATCACAAAAGACAGCATACAGGAGAGGAAACTTTTAGATGTGACATTTGTCTTTGTGCATTTGCCTCTGCTTTAAGTTTATCTTATCACAAAAGACAGCACTCAAGAGGGAAGCTTTTATAAATATTACCTTTTGTCCCAGTACATATTCTCATTCTTCAAGCTTCATTTTTGTCTGAACATTAAATAAGTCACTCAGTTTCTGTCTGTTTTTTTTTTGCGCTCTCCTATTGTTTTTCTTTTTTAGTTATGATATATGTATTCTATATATTATGTACATTTAATTTATACATTTTTAAATGTTTTGTTGTTGTACTGATAAAGCCATGTGCCGAAACATGTACTTATGTAATATTATTATTAAAGCTTAACATCTAGGCCTATTGTTATATTGGCACATGGTTCATGTCTTATAAATCTAAAAGTAAAAGCTCGTTTTCTAGTTGTGAAAAACCACCCAAATCTGATGGCAGACCCGGTCACCAATGAGATTTTCAGAAAACCTATTTGTTTTGCTTTCTGGAGGAACATGCTAGTCAGAAGCCACATCTCTGCTATTATAGCACTTAAAGGCACCAAAAGTTGCAACTGTAGCCATTGTAACTGTAACACATGCCCCTACGTGATTGAAGTTGATAAGATCACTTTCCCTCTGGAAATATTCAGACTAAAAGATTTCTTTACCTGCACAAGTCGCAACCTGATTTAAACTAAACCTTCTTTTGTAAAATGTAGGGTAAATTATAAGTAGGAAAAACAGGTCGTCACCTCTGTAACAAATAAACAAGTTCTCTGTCCTGTCTCCAAACTTTTCAATAGCCCTAACCTTGATGGAATTTTAGACATTGCAATTTCTGGTATACCATATATTAGTGGTTAGTAACACACCTTAGAGGATCTATGTGGAGAATAAATTAATAACAAGATTTGCTACGTTGACTCCATATGAGATAAACCAAAGCCACAATTTTACTTAGCTACTACTACTATGTCTTTTTCCTGGTTTAGTTTGTTACATTTTACTTCAAATCACTTCCTCTCCATTCTTGTCTCCTTTGTTTCTGTCTGGTTTTTGCACCCATTTCTATTTTTTCTCCTTTTTTTAGGTAGGATATTTGTATATATATTAAGTCAATATAATTTATACTTATTTAAATGGTTTTTTGTTATATGGGATTAAGGCATGTGCAGAAACGTTTTCTTGTATAATGTAAAATCTTTATTAAAGCTTAACATATATTGTTATTTTATATTGACACAAATTGTTCGTGTCTAATTAATCTTACAGGAGAAAACACACATGGGTTAAATCCTACATAAAATCATCTCCATCTGGGTCATCTTCTATTAAAGAGTGGAACTGTAACAGTAAGATTTAAAAATTCTCTTTTTCTCCATTCTATTTCTATATCGATTTACCCACATTGTCTCCCAGAGGTTACCAAATGATCTCTTATTAAGTCATTATTGCCTGTACTTGTGCTGCTATAAGTTAAGGGAGCTCAGCAATGGCTGATTTCTATGCTAGAGAAATACTTATATAAACACAAGAAATCTAATTGCAAAATGTTCTCATGGTTAAAATACCAATTTGCGTATGTGCTAAAACTAAAAATCAGATTGATAATGTAATGACCTACTGGTGACTCTGAAAAAACGCAAATTACAATGGTACGGCCACGTAACAAGGAAACGAGGGCTTGCCAAAGAAATATTGCAGGGCACCACAATAGGAAGGAGAAGAAGAGGAAGACAAAGAAAAAAGGTGGGAGGATAACATCAAAGAGTGGACAGGACTAACACTGGGCGATGCAGTGCATAGTGCTGAAGACAGAGAGGCATGAAGGAGGATGGTTCACATGTCATGTCATCTTTGGCGCCCCAACGGTCTAAGTACTAAGGGACATGAGGATGAGGAGGAATGTAATTTTAAAAAACAATAACACACACATATTTAGATGAATAATTATAAATATAATTTAGCTCGTCTTAATTTGGTTATTTCATCTTGTATGTCTGCTAATAGTTCTGGTCTATTTAAATAGTGTCGCGAAGCGATTCTTCTGTATGGCCAAGTCTTTCACTGCATTCCGTTCAGCAGTACATCATACACAAACAGTCACCAATGCAACAAACAGCAACCGGTTTGTTGTAAACGAAAGTTTATTTATCACTACTCGATGAACAAGACTTGACGTATAATTTCAGAATTTGATAATAAATCACTCCAACCAAATATTAATCAATTTACCAATCCCAACACTTCTGCCAGTATATTCCCCATCAATTCTCTCAGCACAACACTTAGCAGTATTCAATCCACAACAGTCAATGTAGCACATCCGCCATCACTCTTTTTCTAACCACAACGAAAAACTAACGCGTCACTTCCCACTACACAATTACGTCACAACACTCTCACACAAACGATACGGCTGCACATAAAATCTCTAACGAACATCTTTTCCCTATCAAACATGACAACGACGCTCTACACATAACAACAGTGATTCTCATACCCTCGACATATCCCCCCCTCTTCCGCTAGATTCTACTCCCCGAGTAGAATCTTCCAAAATGAAAAGTCAGGGTATGGAATCACTGTTGGGCCATAAAACAAGAAACAATCTTAGAGCAAGCTATTTACCATGTGTAACATCGGTTTCTACTTCTACCTTCTAATTAGATAGATTTTACACGCATAAACAACAACAAAAGGCATGGGTTATTAATGTCATATCTAAATAATTACTGTTCATAATAAATCAACGTAGAAAATCCTTACAATAACATTATGATTTTAAAGCAACTAATCATCTTTGACATCTGTTTACCGCACCAACTCACTAAATAAATAAACCTTTACAAGTGGCAAAAAGTGACCAAAAAAAAATGTCAATATCCGTCAATTCATGTGGACAGCCATAAATTGTCCAGTCTACTACTAAGCTTTCAAGGGCGGAATATTTCGCTTGTCCGACGCCTGGTAGAAAGTGTGCAAACCTGCATTCCAATTCAATTATCCCCAGCCAACCATCACTTGTCTCACCACACATGACACCAAGTCCACCAACAACAGCAACAAGCATGTCCCGCCCAACACCAATGCATGACCCATGGGCACACCACAGTGTCCACACAAACCAGCAATACCAAACAAGCATGTCACACACAACACCAAAGCATGACCCATGGGCACACCACAGTGTCCACACAAACCAGCAATACAAGACTCGCAATCCTCACCTCCCGGCTCAAGGAAACCCCTCACCTCCTCAACACAATCAAAATCCTCATTCAACCCACAGTCCGAGAAATGTCCCCTCTCAACCAATGAGCCCTCCTGACTCTCGCGACACAAATCATCAGCCACAGCAAAGGTCCCGTCACCCAACCCCACACCAGGGAAAAAGTTCACCTCCTCCACGGAAACTATGTAGCCACGCTTAAACCCGCTAGCTACAATCAGATTTTCTGAGTCTAAGATAGACTCAACCCTATGATGGTTCTCAAATTTTGAGCAATCCGTGTCTTTAATTCTACAAACTTCAACAATCGGACTACTATCCTCATAGCTCCACATGAAATGATTTTCAACGACTTCTACTTTATTGTATTTACGTCCCCATCTTGGGACAGCCTTTGACAAGCTCCCGATTTCCACTTCGCAAACACCGTGACCTGTCCAGGTCCTAACACCTACAAAATCTCGTGCACAACATAAATCATCATTCTCAACAAAGCTCTGCCGCATAAACCCAAAATCTCCCTGTTGTACGAAAGCAAAAGAACCCTCTGTTACATTATCAAAGCATCTCTCGTGTGTCATATCACAGCTCTCATGTTGTGCATTATCAAAGCATCTCTCGTGTGTCATAACACAGCTCTCATGTTGTGCATTATCAAAGCATCTCTCGTGTCATAACACAGCTCTCATGTTGTGCCTTATCAAAATCAACAGCCCGTACAGTTTCACAAATATTATCTTGTACTCCATCAAAAAAATTATATTGTCCGAAATCACACATTACATTTTCATCAACAACATCTACATGGACTCTACTATAGGCATCATGTGGTATGTCATCAAAAATCATATCCTGTACAAAATACCAGTTCACATTTTGAACACGTAAAAAATCTGTTTCCCGTGCTTCCCCTCTGTTTTCTATTATGGTTACAAGCTCACTAGATGCTACAGAGAACTCCGTGTCCTTACACTCCATTACAATGGCTTGGGATTCCTCTGGATAGCTATCCTCTTCCACAAAGTCAGTAATATTTTCAATTAATTCGTTTTCAAAAGCTAATAAATGGACTTTACTCTCTTTAACCTCACCTAATGGCCTCCCAGCTTCCCTAACGACTTCCTCAGTTTCTACCTTATCCCCGTCTGTAAGTTTTCCCCAAGTTTTAAGTTTTAAGCTTATTATCCCATCTGAACTGATTCTTCTTAGTTTCTACTTCTGCTCTGTAAAGGCTATCATGTGCTTCCTTCCCTGACCTCTCGCTATACCTATTCTCTCTAGTGTAGGGATTATCACAGTTAATACTAATTATCCCGTCTATTCTAACGTTATCCCATTCTACTCCCTCACCATCGCCATTGTCACTGTCATAAAATTCTTGACTCCTGATTTTTTCTTTTGTTTCCCCGTTTTGTCTTGCAATGTATTCAAAGTTTACAATGTAGCCGTCCAGTTCCTTGTCGCTGTCGTATTTAGGGAGCCATTTGAGTAAGTGGTAATTTTTGCTGGGAATTTTTTCGTCACTATTACGTAGTGTAACCCCATTTTTTATTTTGTCTAATTCAATTTTTTTATTTGTTTCTATTTTTAACTTCTTAAGTTCATATTCCCTATCTTCTACTCTTATCTTTTCTTCTCGCTCTTCCCTTCTCCTTTTTTCTTCTCGCTCTTCTTCTTCCCTTCTCCTTTTTTCTTCTCGCTCTTCTTCTTCCCTTCTTATCTTTTCTTCTCGCTCTTCCCTTCTCCTTTTTTTCTTCTCGCTCTTCCTTTCTTCTTTTTTCTTCTCGCTCCTCTTCTTGTATTTCCCCCCATTGGTCCCTTACATATGTATCTAACTCCTGTCCCGTAAATCTGAGGTCCTTTTCTCCCACCTCCCGAATTTCGGCTATTATTTCCGATATGGTTCTCTTAGGTTCCATGTGTAATAATTTACTCCTACAAATTTATATGTTCAAATACTGTACAGCTTTTCTCAATATAAGATAAATACTATAATCTTAAATAACTATAATAATAATACTTATGTACTTAACATGTTACTTAACTGTACTTGACTTGACCTGTATCGAAAACACACAATATAAGAATGTCACAGTTTTAGGTAATGGTGTCTAATTGGGCCTACTTTGTTGACCCGGTAGCATGCACTGGTGGTAGATGCATAGGCGCTTCGGTTGTAGGTGCGGCGATGATCTAGATGCGGCACAGTGTCGATCCGGTCGGCGGTGCGGTGATGATCTGGTCGTAGGTGGTTTGCTTCGTGCCAAGGACAGGGGAAACACAGCAAACAGCGGTGTACAGCAACCAGCGGAATAGAGTTATCAGCGAAGCACAGCAAACAGCAGGACACAGCAATCAGCAGGACACAACAATCAGCATGACACAGCAATCAGCAGGACACAGCAATCAGCAGGACAAAGCAATCAGCGGGACACAGCGGCAGGATACGTCAGCAGCGGTGTACTGCAACAGCGGTGTAAAGCTAGGTGGAACAACCCAATCAGCGGGTCACAGCATTGGACGGTTGCCTCAGCTGGGACAGGAGACACACGACAAGTACCTCAGACGACTTCGGACAAGCGACACACAGCCTCAGACAGATGTGCCAGGATGCCTCACACAACGGACGGTCGATGTTCACAGCCCCGTAGAGGTTGATACTTCCGTGTCGGACAGCGACACACAGTTTCGGGCGAACGACACACTGGTTCGGGTGGCGACACAAAGTTCCTGGCGGCGACATACAGGTTCGGGCGGAGATTATACTGCCCAGCCCCGGACAGGGATGGTAATTCTGACGGCCTGACACTTCACAGCTTCAGACAGGATGATTCTTAACTGCCCTTGATTCGTTCGGACGAGCCCCCAATGTCGCGAAGCGATTCTTCTGTATGGCCAAGTCTTTCACTGCATTCCGTTCAGCAGTACATCATACACAAACAGTCACCAATGCAACAAACAGCAACCGGTTTGTTGTAAACGAAAGTTTATTTATCACTACTCGATGAACAAGACTTGACGTATAATTTCAGAATTTGATAATAAATCACTCCAACCAAATATTAATCAATTTACCAATCCCAACACTTCTGCCAGTATATTCCCCATCAATGGGAGTCGCTTAGTCACTTCCTTGTTTGGTCACGTGATATGAGTAAGTCATCACTAGGCTGCAACACACAACAAAAGATACTTCATCAGTGCTTCCCCAATGTCATGTTAATTAAAAATTTTACCTTTCGTAATATTATGGAATGCAAGCGTTTTTTAAATGAAATCCATAAATGTGACAATAAATATACGTCAGTTATAATTAAAGGAAGAAAGTTATTTCAAGAAAAATTTGTGAGCGATATTCGATGGGAACTATCAATACTATTATCGGCAGGATGTTGTTGAGCTCCGTGCGTGCTCATGACGTCATTTGCGTTTTTATTCAATATTGATGCAGGAGTCATTCCCCTTTGTTTATTTTATTGTTAATTTTCATTGGACGAAATGTAGTGTAGTTGTAGTGTGTATCGGGCTACTGTTGTCAAGCACTAGTGTGTTGTATACAATATACCGGAAATCTTACTCGTTTTTACTCATATCACGTGACAAAATAATTGACTAAGCGACTCCCATTCTCTCAGCACAACACTTAGCAGTATTCCATTCACAACAGTCAATGTAGCACATCCGCCATCACTCTTCTCTAACCACAAAGAAAACTAACGCGTCACTTCCCACTACACAATTACGTCACAACACTCTCACACAAACGATACGGCTGCACATAAAATCTGTAACGAACATCTTTTCCCTATCAAACATGACAACGACGCTCTACACATAACAACAGTGATTCTCATACCCTCGACAAATAGTCACTTGAGAAAACACACATGTGTTGAAACCTACAAATGTGATAATTTTGAAAGGTCTTTATTCAATTAATTAAAAAAAAACAACAACATTAATTTGATATTGAAAATGCTTCAGCTTTTGTTAGTACCATGAAACTCAGTGCCGGTCACCATTTGCGCACATCCAAAAATGACCCAAATACTGCTGTGGCCATTTAAGTTTGGCCCCGGAGATTGACTTAGTTGTCTTTCGTCACATTTTTCTAATAATACTACATGTTAATCCATTTTTTTTAAAAGTACCGTATGTTTTGAATATTTTTTATTTGTGACGTAACACTTGGGGGTGGGAGGTGTAAAGCATTTGTGACAGGGTTGAGGGAGGGTTTGAAAAGTCATTTTTGCGAACAGCCCCAAATCTCTATATTCTCAAACCTTTGCAAGACAATACTTACTTTGTTCAATTTTGAGACTATTACATCATTGAAATATTTTTACAATAACTTCAACATTTAAAAAAAAATAATCATAAATTTATTGGAAATGTATTCGCTTTAAAAAATGTTGAAATTGTATTTAATTTTATGTTGAATATTAGGTTTTCTCATAAAAATTTTTCATTACAAATCAATTATTATGGCACAGATCTTTACTATTGTTAATAATTAAGGCAAATACTTTTTAAAAAATTAAAACTGTCGGAAAATAATGTCAGTATGAAAAATTCCAGATGTTCAAATCTGAATTAGACTAGCTAACTCGCTAACTCTCGGAGACATTTTAAGAGAACAAATTTCCGTCATAACCAAGTCCATTGTATTTTTATGGTTTTTGTATTAAACGTAAACTCTTTGATACCCGTATAGCTTACATTGCCTAGGTTTCCTCTGTGAAACAGTTTGATGGCTCCATATTTTTTTTAAAGTTAAAACTTTACTTTAAGAACCCTGAGTTATAATCCATTTACTAAAGAACCAATCTAATCTAAATGTGATAATCCCTTAAATTCAAGGGAGAAAAAGCCAGATATATAATTAATTGTGTGGTTTGGTTTAGCCAGGAGTTCCAGAAAATACTTTATATCTTATGCACATCTCCCTAATGCTCGAAACATTTACTTTACAAACTTTAAAGTATAAAAAATTTAATTATTGAATTGCACTGAAATGAGATAAAGACCACGTCACAAAGTGAAAGCCATGAAGTTGGGCTACGTTATAGTTGTAATAGAAAGTGGGAGAGACTGCAAACAAGTTATAGAATGGAAATGAGCGAAACAAAGTATTGGGAAACCTTTAAAAAAAAAAGGGGGGGGGGGCTATGAGTGATTGTTATTCGAGCGTAACCTTCATTTATTTTAATAATCCGGATAAACTAGGAATGTTTTCAAACTATGGTCTAGTTTCATCATTCCACATACAACATCGTAGTTTTTAGCCCACTTATATTTATTAAGCATATGGAAGGAAAAATAAAATGTGCGTATCAATCGTTTAAGAAAATTTCGTAAACTTTGACACAAATAAATTTTAGGGCACTTCATGGGAGTTGTCGACTATAAATAATTTGCGCAAACGTGCGTATAGTGAGGTGAGGGGAGGGGGTATCGACAGAAAGTACGTACATCAATTAACAAATTCTCCGATGAAAAATCCTGAAACTCTGACATTTAAATAAAAACATTATTTATATATGTAATACAGTAAACATATCACGCAACGTTTTGTAGGATTGTCGTCATAATATCGCCTTGTGTTTTCATAAATAAACACGAGTCCATATATTTTGACGATCAATACGAAAAATAGAAGTGATTAAACAAAAAAAATCTTTTAACAATAATTACATGTTATTGATTTGATGTATTTTTAATTTAAAGTTTGCTTTATTAGCTGTGTCAGAATTAGGGTGTCAGAAATTCAGGATTATTATTAAATGTACGTTCTTTCTGCCGAAGCCACCACTCCCACCAACCGCTATACTATACGCAGCGGTATTCAAAATATTTTTTTGAAAAATCGAACAATCGCCTCCTCCTCTCATAGTGCTTTATTTAATACATAGATGGACCTATGTTTCATTAAGATTTTATAAATTGAAAAGTATTGACTCTGAGCATGCGCTTTATAATAGTTATATTTCCAAGCACTGTAACAAAATGCCGGCAGATGTCAGCAACCCCTGGTTAAGGGGTGGGGGTGGATCAGCAAAGGGTAAGTTCGTTGTGCGGACGTCCTTTGTGGACAACCCTTATCCAGTTTTAGTGTTATGTGGACGACGTGTTTATGTCATGAACTCTAGCAGACAGCAAGCTCGAGACCGCCTTTAATGCGTTGCTAGTTTAAAATAGTCTCTTGGGCTTGTTTAAAAGTAAATAAAATAAAAAATCTTGTTTTTATTTTTAGAAAGTTTTAGAATTATGTGGAAGATTTAGTATTTACATAATGTGTATAATGTTCAATAAATCATCTAAGAAACTGGCAATACCATTATATAAAGAGCCATTAATCTAAATAAGACAATTATGGAGCACCAATCACTCAGGAAAGTCCATAAATAGTAAATGTTCAATAAATGAATTCTTTTATTAGGCCTACTCATAAACACATGCCAACAGCAGTACTAGCCAGCTGCACTAACAATATTTTCGAACACATAATCAAAATTCTTAGTCACACAGGCACGAACTACCACAAATTCTGTCATGATCAGGACAAACTCAGACCTATTGTCTTGCTACAAAGTTTGCTACGGCTACAGCGCTGTGTGTTTCTAAAATCTTGTTTTTTTTTCTTCCAAAGACTTGCAACACGACTGAGGTTAGTGAAGGAACCGTGGATGTGGTCTGTAAATTTTGCTAGTACATTGTGAAAGAAGATGAAATAACAACCATGCATATTAAAAGTCATATGTTAAATTGGTAGTTTCTTTGGATGTTCATATGGTAACAGATTAGTGAAAAGAAGTAGTCTACATTATGGCTACGTTTACATGTAAAATCAAAATGTAAATATTCAACTAAGGGAATATGAAGAATCTTATTGACAATAAAAAATTGCTTAGTATTCAAAATTGTTGTGTGCTAATTATACATGGTGCATACATGCGCTTTCTCTTATAGGTACCCGGGTACCTATGGTTGCCAATAACTATTCGCACCCGGAGTGGCTCCGTACATGTTAAATGGCTTCGGAGCCGGGTGTGATAACAAAATAGTATAATGAGAATGAAAGCGCAGCAAACTTGTCGATTATTAAGCCTCTGGTTCGGATCATGTTTTTTTTCGATTACTAAGACTTTCGGGTGCTAATATTCATTGGCGAAGATGGGTACTCGGGTACCTATAGCTACTTCATTTATGTATAAATTATATAAAACTACTTTTAATTAAATTGGAAAAAAAGAAAACTCGAACCTCATCTGGGAATTTATCACAAAGTCTATTATCGCCTAACGTTTACACAAGAGCACATATAACAGGCGTAACTTAAAAGCAGGCCTAGGTCCATGGTACATCGCAACGGTGTACGCAGGCCCAGGTCCATAGTTTGCTTATGACCATCTAAGAGTAGATCTAGTAGGTTGTGGCTAGGTACACCGCCGCGGTGCAAGCAGCCACTTTGATTTAAATATGATGGGGAAGATAACTCTAAGTCATGGCTACCAAACCTTGGGAAATTTTCCAAGATCTTGGGAATTCACGACCCCAATTTGTATCTTGGGAATAAATGTGAAAATCAGGCAAAACATTGGGGAATATTAAGGGCAAAGATTATTTTTTTCATATTTTGAGAAACGCGCAGAATGTATGTGATGAAAATTAAAAGGAAAATAATATTCAAAGTAACATAGAGAAAAATTAATTGTTTTAATTCTGTTATGGTTTTAATTTTTTAAAACAACTAATAAATAAATAAGAATCCTCTGAAATTAAAGTTAATGTGGTGAAGTAATAAAAATTTAATAATTAAAAATAATTCTTTTTCTCTCTCTTTTTTTTTACTTTGAAGATTTACAAATTACATCCACGTGTTGGATATTTACCAAATTAACCTTGAAAACCATATGCATAGCACAGTTTCAACAATAAATAAACTTATCATAAGTCTTCAAATCTCAAAGGAAATCAATATAGACTATTATTAATATTACAGAATTTTTGTGTGTGTGGGTTGGGGGGGGGGGATTGGGGGTAGGCTCGAAAACGTTATCTATAGAACTATAGATTATTAGACATCAGCAATCATACGAAAAACAGTACAAGCACAAAGGAAATCAATATAGACTATTATTAATATTACAGAATTTTTGTGTGTGTGGGTTGGGGGGGGGGGGATTGGGGGTAGGCTCGAAAACGTTATCTATAGAACTATAGATTATTAGACATCAGCAATCATACGAAAAACAGTACAAGCCAACGATTGAACGATAGTGTTCAATCAAGAATCGATAGTAAAATTGGATGAATGTCAATTACTTGTACAGGTTGTTTAATTAAACTATGCTGCATCTGTAAAAAATACCAGCCAAATTTTCATCAATTGAAAAAAAAAAATGTGGATGACACACATGTAATTCAGATATTAAAATTATAAATTGTAGGTTTATAAATGAAACGTTCATTTAAACGATATTTTGTTTGAAAAAATATTATTATAATGTAAATTTACAAGAAAAATTAAAAATACTTATTGTTTTCATAATTACATCAATCCATGTTAACTTCAATTATTATTATAATTAAATTCTGCTTAAATGCTATGCGAAGCTCATTACTAATAAAAACACTTAAAATAAGTACAGACAATTTTTTATAAAGAAACCTTTGCCTTTGTAAAAGGAATTCTATGTTGCTTAACTTCGTGAGCTTTGTTTTCAAGTGGCTTCTATTACAAATATATTGTAGATGATATTTTTATCAGAAATTTAGATGTAATATTTAGTAGCCTAACTCCAGTGTGTATTGAAATTTGGGATTATAAAAAAACAAATGGTTTATTTCTTTTATGTGATAACCATTTTTTTAAAAATATTTTTTAAAATAAAATTCAGTTATTTATCATTTACTGTACCATGCGTTTCAGGGGCACTTTAATTCAAAATATTATTGCATTAATTACACAGAAAACACATTAAAAAAAAAATCGTCTTATCATATATTTTATGATCTTGGGAAATATTTTGACACAAATCTTGGGAAATTATTAAAAAGTTAGTGGCAGCCCTGCTCCTAAGTATTTAGTTCACTAGTAAACAACATCATTATTAACCCTTCGGTAGGAGCTCTCTTTTTCACCGATTCTGGGCGTGGTGTATTAAAATTAAATGGATATTGTTAAGTATGACTGGTGAAATAAGCTTATTTACCTTCTTTTTGGCTAATTATGTTATTATTACCCATGACGTCATTTGCATATTTATTTAAAATTTGTACTTTACTACGCTTCTTTACTAATACTTCTAGACCTAGTTCTAGGTTTATTTAAAAAAAACTACAAATTGGTATACAATAAATTGGTAATGCTCTAACACTCTAACTCTAATAATAATTATAATAAATAATAAAGAACACTGTTTGTCAATCTTCCTAATGCACTGAACCTTTAAATTAAACAGTTCCTCATGTTGTGGCGACACCCAAAAACACAATTATTTACTTTGATACTTCATAAAATTACAGTAGGTACTTTGTTGAGTTTCGGGAAATGCCGAAAACCAGGTATATTGGTATATGAATGTGATTTCATTGTCAAAATGTTGACCTTCAATTTTTTAATTTACAGAGAGACACGTTGCTTAGGAATTTTTAACTATTTATAGCCAAGCATGTAAATTCTATTTCCGCCCACAACTTAGAGTAGACATGTTGTTTTATGATTCGAAGTGGCTATTCGGACCCCTTTTCCGCGAAGTGAGAAGTTGGGATTAAAATTTAAAATAAAATATTATTGTTAGGTTGTAAGACTAAATTTGGTATCAAATGAAAAATAATTGAAAAGACTATATGTTTGTAAACTTACTTCTTCAGTTTAACTATCACAAATGACATCCGAATAGCTTGAGTCTAATGGGACCTGGATCCGAATAGCGGAAATGCGTTTCCGATTCCATTTTGACTAAATTCTATTCGGATGTCATTTGTGGCAGATTATTTTAGTTAAACTGAAGAAGTAAGTTTACAAACATATAGTCCATTCAATTATCTAAACTTACCTGAACACTAAATCTATCACTAACTATACCTGGACCCTAAATCTAAACTAACCTGTAACCTAAATCTATCCCTTAACTTAACCTGAAACTTAAAACTACCACTAAACCTAACCTGAACCCTAGATCAATCTTTAAATCTAACGTGAACTCTGAAACTATCCCTAAGCCTAAGCCTAAACCTCAAGTAAAAAACAAGCGTGGCTACAGTTACTCAGAAAGAAAACTATAAATTGAAGAAAAACTACAAAATAATTGTAAAATAATGATAACCCATCTGACAGTTTCATAAAGTACTCTTTTACACACTATATTTCAGGTACCAACAAAATTAAAATCCAAAAGTTGTAAAAAAATCAATAAAATGCAATATCAAAGTTATTTTCCAATTATGTATGGCCAGCAGACTGAGTAGTAGTGAGCGCAGTGCGATAACGTTACTTTTAATCACTCCTTTTTTTAAAAATAGTCTTATAAGTATCAGATATTATAAAAAAAATCTATATTTTTCGTCAACATTTCGAACATGGCTCCTAAACTTTACTGTAAATGAAATATAAAATTATAAAATACAAAATATTAAATTTTTGATAATGGCTGTTAACATAAAATTGAAAGAGAAACAAAATTTTATGAACCACTTAAAAAAGAAAACTGTTAGAAGACAATGGATCAATGAAAAAAAAAAGAATAAATTGCAAATAGTTATTTATTTTTTACAAATATCAGATATAGAAAGGGTCTTAATTACTAAAATTTCCAAAATTAATACCATTTTACATAACTATTAACTATTGATGAAAATTTATTTACTTACATTTTTGTGCAGAAATAGCTAGTCATAAGTATAAGCTTACTCCTGATAGTAAAGAAATTTGTATTATTTAATAATTTAAAAAAACAACTAAATTTCATAAAATAAAAGGTACCCGGTAATGCAAAGCTTCGATGTCCACTTAACATAAAACTATAAAAAACATAATTTAAAAAACAAGAGCTATTGCAATTACATTTTCAGCATTTCATAATATAGTTTCATTCTGAAAGAAAGGGTTACTTTAAACATAAAATATAAAATCTTGAAAAGTTTAGGTATTTCGGCAAATTGCCATTGTGCAATATATGTAAAATTTTTAAAGGAGCACAGCAATAGGGAAAAAAAAAATCAGCTCAAAGTGTTATCATGTCAAACTAAAAGTAGTCAGAGCAGTAATATAAATTATAAATATGGTACAGTTAATTTAAAAATTAAATTCAAAATATTTATTTGTAGTTAAAGTTAAAGTTTAAAATCTTATTTAAAATAAGATGATTGAAGTTGCTAACAGTTTACATTTTAACAAAATGGTATCTATGTTTTAAAAAGTCTCCTATAAGCAAATGCAAATTATGAATAATATAAATAAGGATAATCTAAATGAGACAATGCTCACAATTAGCTGAGATGGGGATATTTTTAACACTAGTTTAAAATATAATCCAAACTTAAATGGCGTGATGCAAATCATTTATTAATATTAAGTTGATATCCAGATTTTCATTTTTTGCACAGTTATAATATTTTTATTGTGTATCAAGATGCTTTTATTTTTAAAAAAAATAATTTATAAATACTGTTTTTTTTTAGTAAAATATGATCATCTCCTGTAAATAAAATAATTCTGGAATTTTTGACAATTTTAAAAAGTACCCTTGTAAGCCAAGAACGTTAATGTGGCCCTATACTATGAAAAAAGATGTAAATACTGTTACAGTAAGTGAGTCACTTCTTTAAATGGATCAGCACATTTACATTGAAGTAATTTCAAGAAAAAAATCTGGTCAAACTAGCCAAATATTTCCTATTTATTTAACTGTTTGTCTCCATTAGGTCAGATCATAAACCATAACCTGCTTGAAGGTCTCCTATGAAAGCTGATCCAAATTTGTATGCAAATTTGGATTATATCCTTTGGATAGAATGCTATCTTTTCTATTTTATTGATCAGGTCTGTTTTTATGTAATTTGTAAATGTTAGTTTTGGGTTAAGTCTTTAGGCAGGTATCATTTGCAACACTTTCCTGCTTGTTGCTAGGTCAGTGGTTCTCAACCTTCCTGTTGCCGCGACCCTTTAATACAGTTTCTCGTGTCGTGGCGACCCCCGCCACATAATTATTTTCGTTGCTACTTCGTAGCTGTAAGGATATGTGTTTTCAGATGGACTTAGGCGACCCCTGGGAAAGGGTCACGCGACCCCCCCAAAGGGGTCGCGACCCACAGGTTGAGAACCGCTGTGCTAGGGGGTGTTTCTCTTCAATGTCAGAGTCCACGTTTGGTATGGATTTATGTGAGATTGCAACTTATTTAATTTGGATGCCTTTGTAAGATTTTGTCTTAAAGTTGGTTGAGATTTTATTAGAATATATGAAAGCAATAGTTCTAATTTTATATAATGACTCAGTTCAGATGGGACCATATGACTCACCAATTTTGAATTTTCACATATTTTGGTAAACTTAGCTGTAAACGTTTCCCAATTTTTGTTTTAAGTATTCCCTTATTTTTTTAATGTTAACTCAATAGCTTTTATCACATTGATTGTGATGTTTTCCTCCACTTTGAGGCATTTTAGTATAGCACACCAATATTACTAAGGTAAATAAATAGTTAATTTAAGACATATTAATCCATTAGACAACTAGTTGAACTATAATTGGAGGCTGAGCTCTGAACCATTTAGAACACGAATTATCTTGAATTTATAATATAGTGAAGGCTATTTTATGTAAAGAATGTTATTCAATTGTAAGTTTTGTAATTCCTGTTAGATTTTTAGAAAATAAAGGATGGTTGTATCTTATTTTTGAAACCATACTCAATGAAGTATGCGTGTCTTATTCTTTCTTTAGCTTTAATTTGTCCTGCATGCTACTTTGCTAGGTGATAGGCCTTATTTGTAGTCAGATCAGCATAGCATTGATAATAGTAAAATTCTCAGCTCCAAAATTTTCTTCTTCTTTTTTACAGACAGCTTTGATCTTTGATGAAAAGAAATCCATTTTTAATTTACTTTAAATCAAACAAAGAAGGTTTACATATATTTTTTTAACTGTTAACAAAATATTTTGAAAGAAACTGTGTCACTAAATACCCAATATGGTTATCAAAAGATGATATTATCCTCGAGTTGAAGCCATACTAATGTTGGCTCAATAAACAAATGATTTACCCAGTGCAAACAAACATGTGAGAAATGGGAAAGTAATTTCAATGAGGAGTAAGATCATTAAGAAGACATTCAGTGTTCATGTTGAAAATGTTTATGTATACTTATTATAATTATTATTGATAAAGTGATTCAGTTATTATATAACTCTTGACATCCAGATTAGAAAAAAATGTCAACTTCTTATTAAAAAGGAACCAAGAACATTTTCAAGTTTATAGTTCAAATTGAATGCTAATGGATTCATGTCAGTTTAAAGTAAAACTAATGGGTTACATTACTTACAAAGAGAGTATATTAATTTCATTGGTTTTAAGTTACAAATTAATGAGTCAAGAAATACAAAGAGCACAATTTTAATTACCTGGTATTTAGTGATCCCTACTTTTAATCTTGTGTTTCAGGTATTTTTGAGGCCTATGAAGACATCATGAAGTTCCTATTTCAGAAAGACTCATCATATGTCAAAGCTGTGTAACTTTGTCTCACATAAAATCAAGATAATGGAAAAACATGAGGATTTTCAAATTGAACTAAGGCCATGTAAAGATGACCCAGATGTTTTCATTAAGGCAGAGGCGACTACTGACTTTCACAAAATACTTCATAAAGAAATAAAAAATGATCCTCAATTTGGAATGGAACATACAGCACAGAAATGCTCTAAATGGGACATTTGTAATGCTACATTTGCTACAAATTCAGATGTTATTAGACACTTAAGACAGAACACAGGAGAGGAACATAAATATGACCCAGATGTTTTTCTTAAGACAGAAGTAGTTTCTGACTTTCCCACAATACTTAATAAAGAGATTCAAAATGATGTTAACTATTCACAATTAACAGATGATAAAAGTTTGGGCAATGTTAAAGTTAAAGAAGAGATGGATTTTAATATACATCATGAGGTTGATACAAGTTCTACTGAAACAAATCATATTGCATGTGGTTCCAGTAATATCTCAGATCATTTAAATATTATAAAAAAAGATAAATATGCCACTTGCCAAAGAAAAAATTCCTATTCTAGAAAAGAATCTAAGCAAGTTCCAAGCAAAAAACATGAAAATAATGAAACTATGGACTTGCAATATAATTTTAACACTTCAGGGAAGAAACACAATGAATGTGAACTTTTTAATGCTACATTTACTGACACTTCAAGTCTTAAATGTCATAAAAGACAGCATTCAGGAGAGAAAGCTTACAAATGTGACATTTGTCTTTTAGAGTTTGCTAGCTCTTCACATCTTACTCGACACAAAAGAAAGCATACAGGAGAGAAACCTTACAAATGTGACATTTGTCTTTCTGCATTTTCCTATGCTTCAGATTTAGCTTATCACAAAAGAAAGCATACAGGAGAGAAACCTTACAAATGTGACATTTGTCTTTCTGCATTTCCCTATGCTTATGCTTTAGCTTATCACAAAAGAAAGCATACAGGAGAGAAACCTTACAAATGTGACATTTGTCTTTTAGCCTTTGCTAGATCTTCATATCTTACTCGACACAAAAGAAAGCATACAGGAGAGAAACCTTACAAATGTGACATTTGTCTTTCTGCATTTTCCTATGCTACAGATTTAGCTGATCACAAAAGAAAGCATACAAAAGAGAAAACTTACAAATGTGACATTTGTCTTTTAGCTTTTGCTCACTCTTCACTTCTTATTAATCATAAAAGAAAGCATACAGGAGAGAAACCTTACAAATGTGACATTTGTCTTTTAGCCTTTGCTAGATCTTCATATCTTACTCGACACAAAAGAAAGCATACAGGAGAGAAACCTTACAAATGTGACATTTGTCTTTCTGCATTTTCCTATGCTTCAGATTTAGCTTATCACAAAAGAAAGCATACAGGAGAGAAACCTTACAAATGTGACATTTGTCTTTCTGCATTTTCCTATGCTTATGGTTTAACTTATCACAAAAGAAAGCATACAGGAGAGAAACCTTACAAATGTGACATTTGTCTTTTAGCCTTTGCTTGCTCTTCATATCTTACTCAACATAAACAAAAGCATTCAGGAGAGAAACCTTACAAATGTGACATTTGTCTTTCTGCATTTTCCTATGCTACAGATTTAGCTGATCACAAAAGAAAGCATACAAAAGAGAAAACTTACAAATGTGACATTTGTCTTTTAGCTTTTAAGGAGAGAAACCTTACAAATGTGACATTTGTCTTTCTGCATTTTCCTATGCTACAGATTTAGCTGATCACAAAAGAAAGCATACAAAAGAGAAAACTTACAAATGTGACATTTGTCTTTTAGCTTTTGCTCACTCTTCACTTCTTATTAATCATAAAAGAAAGCATACAGGAGAGAAACCTTACAAATGTGACATTTGTCTTTCTGCATTTTCCTATGCTTATGCTTTAGCTTATCACAAAAGAAAGCATACAGGAGAGAAACCTTACAAATGTGACATTTGTCTTTTAGCCTTTGCTAGATCTTCATATCTTACTCGACACAAAAGAAAGCATACAGGAGAGACACCTTACAAATGTGACATTTGTCTTTCTGCATTTTCCAATGCTTCAGATTTAGCTTATCACAAAAGAAAGCATACAGGAGAGAAACCTTACAAATGTGACATTTGTCTTTCTGCATTTTCCTATGCTTATGGTTTAACTTATCACAAACGAAAACATACAGGAGAGAAACCTTACAAATGTGACATTTGTCTTTTAGCCTTTGCTTGCTCTTCACATCTTACTCAACATAAACATGGGCATTCAGGAGAGAAACCTTACAAATGTGAAATTTGTCTTTTAGCCTATGCTCGATCTTCACAACTTACTCGACACAAAAGAAAGCATTCAGGAGAGAAACCTTACAAATGTGACATTTGTCTTTCTGCATTTGATGACTCTTCAAAGTTAGCTCGTCACAAAAGAAAGCATTCAGGAGAGAAACCTTACAAATGTGACATTTGTCTTTCTGCATTTGATCATTGGTCAAAGTTAGCTTGTCACAAAAGACTGCATACAGGAGAGAGACCTTACAAATGTGACATTTGTAAGGTCTCATATGCTCGCCCTTCAGGTTTAACTTATCATCATAAAAAGCAGCACTCAGGAGAGACACTCTTACAAATGTGACATTTATCTTTTAGCCTTTGCTCGCTCTTCACATCTTACTCAACACAAAAGAAATCATTCAGGTGAGAAACCTTACAAATGTGACATTTGTCTTTCTGCATTTTCCTATGCTTATGGTTTAACTTATCACAAAAGAAAGCATACAGGAGAGAAACCTTACAAATGTGACATTTGTCTTTTAGCCTTTGCTTGCTCTTCATATCTTACTCAACATAAACAAAAGCATTCAGGAGAGAAACCTTACAAATGTGACATTTGTCTTTTAGCCTTTGCTCGATCTTCACAACTTACTCGACACAAAAGAAAGCATTCACGAGAAAAACCTTAGAAAATGTGACATTTGTCTTTCTGCATTTGATGATTCTTCAAAGTTAGCTCGTCACAAAAGAAAGCATTCAGGAGAGAAACCTAACAAATGTGACATTTGTCTTTTAGCCTTTGCTCAATCTTCACAACTTACTCGACACAAAAGAAAGCATTCAGGAGAGAAACCTTACAAATGCGACATTTGTCTTTCTGCATTTGATTACTCTTCAAAGTTAGCTCGTCACAAAAGAAAGCATTCAGGAGGGAAACCTTACAAATGTGACATTTGTATTTCTGCATTTGATCAGTTTTCAAAGTTAGCTTGTCACAAAAGACTGCATACAGGAGAGAGACCTTACAAATATGACACTTGTAAGATCTCATATGCTCGCCCTTCAGGTTTAACTTATCATCATAAAAGACAGCACACAGGAGAGACACTCTTACAAATGTGACATTTGTCTTTTAGCTTTTGCTCGCGCTTCACATCTTACTCAACATGAACAAAAGCCTTTAGGAGAGAAATCTTACAAATGTGACATTTATCTTTTAGCCTTTGCTCGCGCTTCACATCTTACTTAACATAAACGAAAGCATTTAGGAGAGAAACCTTACAAATGTGACATTTGTCTTTCTGCATTTTCCTATGCTAATGCTTTAGCTTATCACAAAAGAAAGCATTCAGGAGAGAAACCTTACAAATGTGACATTTGTCTTTTAGCCTTTGCTCGATCTTCACAACTTACTCGACACAAAAGAAAGCATTCACGAGAAAAACCTTAGAAAATGTGACATTTGTCTTTCTGCATTTGATGATTCTTCAAAGTTAGCTCGTCACAAAAGAAAGCATTCAGGAGAGAAACCTAACAAATGTGACATTTGTCTTTTAGCCTTTGCTCAATCTTCACAACTTACTCGACACAAAAGAAAGCATTCAGGAGAGAAACCTTACAAATGCGACATTTGTCTTTCTGCATTTGATTACTCTTCAAAGTTAGCTCGTCACAAAAGAAAGCATTCAGGAGGGAAACCTTACAAATGTGACATTTGTATTTCTGCATTTGATCAGTTTTCAAAGTTAGCTTGTCACAAAAGACTGCATACAGGAGAGAGACCTTACAAATATGACACTTGTAAGATCTCATATGCTCGCCCTTCAGGTTTAACTTATCATCATAAAAGACAGCACACAGGAGAGACACTCTTACAAATGTGACATTTGTCTTTTAGCTTTTGCTCGCGCTTCACATCTTACTCAACATGAACAAAAGCCTTTAGGAGAGAAATCTTACAAATGTGACATTTATCTTTTAGCCTTTGCTCGCGCTTCACATCTTACTTAACATAAACGAAAGCATTTAGGAGAGAAACCTTACAAATGTGACATTTGTCTTTTAGCCGCGGCTTGCTCATCACATCTTACTCGACACAAAAGAAAGCATTCAGGAGAGAAACCTAACAAATGTGACAGTTGTCTTTTAGCCTTTACTCGCGCTTCACATCTTACTCAACATAAACAAAAGCATTTAGGAGAGAAACCTTACAAATGTGACAGTTGTCTTTTGTCTTTACTCGCGCTTCACATCTTACTCAACATAAACAAAATCATTCAAGAGAGAAACCTTACAAATGTGACAGTTGTCTTTTAGCCTTTGCTCGCCCTTCACATCTTACTCAACACAAATGAAAGCATTCAGAAGAGTAACTTTACAAATGTGACAGTTGTCGTTTAGCCTTTTCTCGCGCTTCACATCTTACTCAACACAAAAGAAATTAAGGAGAGAAACCTTACAAATGTGACATTTGTCTTTTAGCCTTTGCTCGCCCTTCACATCTTACTCAACACAAATGAAAGCATTCAGAAGAGTAACTTTACAAATGTGACAGTTGTCGTTTAGCCTTTTCTCGCGCTTCACATCTTACTCAACACAAAAGAAATCATTAAGGAGAGAAACCTTACAAATGTGACATTTGTCTTTTAGCCTTTGCTTGCTCTTCACCGCTTACTCAACACAAATGAAAGCATTCAGGAGAGAAACCTTACAAATGTAACAGTTGTCTTTTAGCCTTTGCTCGCGCTTCACATGTTACTCAACATAAACAAAAGCTTTCAGGAGAGAAACCTTATAAATGTGACAGTTGTCTTGTAACCTTTGCTCGCGCTTCACATCTTACTCAACATAAACAAAAGCATTCAGGAGAGTAACTTTACAAATGTGACAGTTGTCGTTTAGCCTTTTCTTGCGCTGCACATCTTATTCAACACAAAAGAAATCATTCAGGATAGAAACCTTACAAATGTGACATTTGTCTTTTAGTTAGCCTTTGTTTGCTCTTCACATCCTACTCAACACAAAGGAAAGCATTCAGGAGAGAAACCTTACAAATGGGACATTTGTCTTTCTGCATTTTCCTATGCTTTAGGTTTATCTTATCATCACAAAAGACAGCTCTCAGGAGAGACATTTTTTACAATTGTGACTTTTATCCCAGTATGTTTGCTTATTTTCAATCTTCAAGGTGAACTGAACATTAAACAAATCACCCAGGAGTGGAGCTCAGAAATATGGAATGTTATATTTTATGTCCACCAACTGTTCTGCACTAAGTGGTTGCATAAAAAAACGCACCTGTGTTAAAACCTAGGTAAGATCATATCCATCAGGGTAAAGTTCCCTTAAGGAAAGGACTTGATGCAAATTCTTTTGATCTCTATTCTGAATTAATTTACCAGCATCATCCCCCAAAGAGATTACTAAGTGATCACAAATTAAGTCAATATTGTCTGTACTGTAAGGGAGGTTCATGAATGACTGCTTTCCATGCTGATGAAATATTTATTATTACAATTAAAACACAAGATATCTAAATGCAAAATGTTAGCGTGTTTAAAATTTGTATTTTATGTACGGTATGTGCTAAAAGTAAAAATGAATTTTTCAATGTAATTAACATCTTTAGGTTTATAATGTAACCTAAACCATCTTATCTTAAATTTATTATTTCATCTCATATTTGTATAGTTCATGTCTAAACAATTACTTGATCTAACACACAGGTGTTAAACCCTACAAATGTGACAATGGGCCTACAGCATTCTCTCAGTCAGCTCATTTAAGTTCAATCAAAAAAAAAAAGTGTCACTCAGGAAAGATATCCTAAAAAAAGTCACTTTTGCCAAGCTATATATGCTCAAATATTCACTTCTGCTATCAGCATATTTAAAAAGGCTGAACTCAGGATAGAAATCCTTTAATATAAATAATCTCAAACTTTCAAAAAACAATAAATATGTTTTTCAATTTTAAGACTGTCACTTCATTGAGATATTGTTAGATATTAAAGTTAAAGCATACATCAATACCGGTATACATATATATATATATTGATTGGAAATGTATTCATAATTTTTTTTTTCGAATACCGGTAATAATATTCAGTATTGCCATTATAAACTCTTCCATTATAAATAAATTATTATGGCATATTGCTTTAGTTTTGCTCATAATCTAAGCCACTAATCCAAATGTTTTTTGTTTTTTTTTTAATGAAAGCTGCCCGAAAAATAATGTCACTAACAAGTGTTCTTAATCTTAGTCAGTATGAATTGCAGATGTTCAAATCTGTATTAGCTAGTTGCCTAGTTGTCTACCGAACTCAGAGAAATTTTAACTGGAAAAATCTCCTTTTTAACTAAGTCCTTTTTTATTTTGTGTACTCAAACTATCTGAAATAACTGACATAGCCATCTTTTCACACAGAAACAGTTTTATAGCTCCATAAATTATGATAAATATAGAAGTTTAAAACATTTACATTAAGAACCCTGTGATAATCAATTCCACAGAGAACGAAAATAAATTTGATAATCCCTTCAATTTAGCAGAGAAAAACCCCAGATATATAATTATTATTATTGTACTTAAGCCGTAAGTTCCAAAAAATACCATACCGGTATATTTATGTCATATCGCTAAGCGTTTAGTTTACAAATCTTAAAGCTTTAGCAATAAGCTTTCAAAAAACTGTGTTCGAGGCCACGTAACAAAGTGAAAGACAGGTAATTAGCGACAAGTTATAGTTGTAATAAGGAGAAGAGACTACAAATACAGTCAAGTAAGAAAAATGAAATGAGAGAAAGTATGGGGAAACCTGAAGAAAATAAATCAACAAGAAAGATTATTATTCGATCGTAACCGGCATATATTTTTATCTGGAAAATCTGTGGATGTTTTCAAATTTCGTTCTAGTTTCATCATTTCCAAGTATAACATTGTAGTTTGTAGCCTACTTATATTTATTTAGCAAATGGAAGGAAAAATAAAATTTGCGTAACGAATGTTTCAGGACATTTCTGGATCATTTCACCTTCTAAAATAATGGAAAAAGTCCATTTTCGTATTGTTTGTCATTATCATCATTTCTTCGTGGCAATGTGCCACTTTTTTTTATGTAACATTTTTTATACGTGGCTGAGTGCCACCTATGTTTGCAGGGTGCCCACCTATGGTCACGTTCCTGTGGCACGATGTTGACCGTGTTCAGTCATTGAGCTGGGCACACATGTCCTGCCTCGACTACAAAAGGCAGTGGAAATTTCAACCCGGGGCTTTTCTGTTTCTGAGCTGTGTACGAGTAGTCAGCTGTGTCTGATACTACTGTTGGAATACATTTTAGATAATGTGAGAGAGATTTTACTGTCAATGGATAGTATCCTCGCCACCACCCGGCTACATACTAATAGTAAAATTAAGATATTTAATAATCTTTATCCCCCATTAGCAAATGTCGATGTTGTCTTCCCTCATGTTTAACCTGTGGTAACACAAAGAAACTTTTGGGGCACTCCGTGGGGGTTGTCGAGTTTGAAGAATTCACGTAAACGTACATATCATGGCATATGGCTTTCAGAATGGAGCATCGGCAGAAAGGACGTAGCCTACATTTATTCAAAAGATGCTCCCATGAAATATCCAAAAACTCTGACAGTCCGACAAAAAACATATTTATTGACACGTGTAATGCTGTAAAAATATCACGCAATTTTTGTGTAGGATTATCGTAATATCGCCATGCGTTTTCATAAATGAACACGCCAAATACCGCTCAATTAGTAGAAGTAATTATAAAAAGTGTTGGACTGCGATAAAGCTTTAAAATAGATTAATAAGACACTTCCTTTCTACTTCTCTTTACTTTGTTTTTGTCTGGTTTTAGCGCCCTCTCCTATATTTTTTCTGTTTTAGGTAGGACATGTATATTGATATTATGTAAATTTAATTTATACTTATTTAAATGTGTTTTGTTTGTTTGTACTGAAGAAGGCATGTGCCGAAACGTTGAATTGTGTATAACTATTATTAAATCGTAACTCATATTGTTCTATTGACACAATTTGTTCTTCTCAATTAGTAGGCCTGCTCAGTAGTATTAATAGTGCTCAGTAATATTTAGTCCATCGTATGACAGTTCAACTTGATAGTGGCTTATTTTTATCATAATTTTTTTTTTTTTTTTTTTTTTGTTTTTCTTCGCCCTTTCAAAATTTAGAGGTTCTTTTGACCTGGCCCCCTTTACACTTCAAAATAAGGAATTCATAAAAAAAAAAAAATAAAGGATTTTTTTTTTTTTTTTTTTTTTTTGATTCTCGTCGCCCTTGCAAAATTTAGATGTTCATTTGACCTGGCACCCTGTACACTTCAAAATAAGGAATTCATAAACAAAATAAAATAAAGGGTTGGATACATAATATAAATAAAACGCTTATTTAGGTCACTCAGCTTCTTCTAGTTACAGCAAATGTAGTTGCCCAAGAACCGTTTGTTACTGTTTGCACCTCGACCATAAAACTAAATGTAACATTGCAATACAATTTATTAAAAGTGAAAAAAACATTATGAAAATTGTATAACATTTCGCGGTGTTCCGTCAAAAGAAGCAGAGTAGCGACTCATAGCAGGGCTATGATGAGGAAAAGCAGCACCTTGGGCAAAGCCAGAAAATGATGCCCTTTTTAATATAAAGTGCCCCTTCTCCCTCAACCCCGGAGCGGACCAGTAAAAAGAGATGTTATGCTACCCCTTATATCTCCAAAGTATACCTATTGGATTTTATAGTTATAGTTTTATTCATTTTTAGTGTCTAGAGACTGACCGAATTTCGGCTTCGGTGTCGGCGCCGATAGTGGTCATTTTATCACTTTCGGCTTAGTTTCGGTTTCGGGCGAAAGAGAAAAGTTAACTTTTGGTTTAATTTCGGTTTAGGCAGAAAGTGACTGAGGCCACTGAGGTTTTCGGTCATCTACCAGAAGTCATACTGTCTGTCTGTCTCTAGACCGGCGATCTGATATTCATTAGTGCTCGACGTCTTGCTGTCAGAGTATGTTAAATGACTAATATTCAGCGAAAGCTTCCCACGGCTGCCTGATGACGTACTGGTCCTATATTTCAAAAATATTCCATTTCAATTAAGCCTAAACAAATGTACTCAGTTTTGTGGAAGAGAAACTAAGGGAATGGTAATATTGTTTTTGTAAAAAAAAATATATATATATTAAAACAATTTGGAACCCTAGGTTTATTTAATTCCTTCATATGTGATATTCATTTTCATTCATCATTATCATGCTCATCAATGTTGCCATAGGAAAAGGTGAATAATATTGCATAATCCATGGGAATGGTAGATTTTAAATTATTATTTTTGTTTTATTTAAAAAAATGAAATAAATAAAGCAAACGTAGGCCTCTTCAACCCATTCATTTCTTGAAATTCATCATTATCATCCCCATAAACATTTGTTGACGAAATAACATGAGTGTGCAGGTATCACGGGATCGTATTATAATTATTTAGTACTGCTACTGCAGACCTGCTTACTTATATAATTTTTGCGACAATTTACATTGTCCTTTGCGATTCTCAGTCGACACCCGTCAAAACAAAAATTTTAAGCGACGCCGTTAAATAAAAAAATCCCCCCCACCAAGGGGGTGAGGCATGTGGGGTGCCGAACGTCATAATTATGTCATAAGAACAGTAAGACTAGTGTGTTGTTACTAGGCTAAATATTAATACAGTTATATCTGGCAAGTTATGTAATAAAACACAAAGCATTAGTTTGACGAAAACAGCGAAACATTGTGGTGATATTTTTATAGCCTCAATATATACAGGTGGCAATTGGCTCTATTACTACTATTAGAGCCATAATAATTATTGTAGGTATATGTTCTAGGTTGTAATTATATTATAAAAGTAAAGGGCACTCAAGGGTCTATTTTGCACCAATTTTTGCCCCCCCCCCCATCTTTTTCCTAATATTTTCCCACCATACTAATTTTAAAAAGAAATTAAAAACAATTTTAATTACTTTAAGTTAAAATTGTAAAAACCAAAGAACTCATTAGATCCGGGGCCCCAAACTCAAATCATACGGAGGCCGCAGGAGGTAGAGGCTGATTGAGACTGGGCCGCAGGAGGTAGAGGCTGATTGAGACTGGGCCGCAGGAGGTAGAGGCTGATTGAGACTGGGCCGTTTCAAGTATTTCATACAAAAAGCGATTACAAATTTATTTAAGTAAAACTGTTACAAACTGCTCAAACTTTATAAATAACAAATAAAAATATTATAGGTTCTCAAGAACCCCTCTCTTTCTTCCACCTACTCACTGTTGCCAGAGACCTGGCAGCGCTTCTGTTTACACATCTGAGTAAAATTGTGGCTTGAGTTAGGACGCTACTGAGACCCTCAGTATATCTTAAAGATGCTCATAAGTAAGTTTGGCCCTGAAATTTGATTTGTTAAATTGCATAGTGAAAAATAGCTTTTCACACTGATAGGTACTGCCAAAAGGTCATGTGATCCGCTTGAACAACCTGGAAATCTCAGAGAAGGTGGAGGGCAGTGCAATAAAATATCAATGCTTGTCTTTCCATTCTCCTCCCTGCATGGGGCATCTTGCACATTAAAGGAGAAAGGGTCAGAAAGTCTAAATATGTCATCAAATTCTTTCTGTAGCTTTACAATGGCATCAGTATGCGTACTATACAGTTCTATACTGAATGGTGTGCCGAGTCCATGAGTATCTTGCATGTTGGGAAATGGCTGAGGTTTTTCTAACAACCATAACTCAAGTTTTGTGCAGAATGCCCTGACATTGTCATAGGCAACACTGACAAGCTACCCCTGGTCTTGTAACTTCTTGTTGAAAATATTCAGCTCCTGTGTAATTTTAAAAAAAACAAAAAAAAAACAAAGCCATGAGCTATTCGGAATCACTAAGTACAGGAACAACCACCCCATCTTTCTCCATGAAGGCATTAAATGCTAAAACGGGTCAAGCAGTAGGCAGAAGCAGAACGTATTTAAGAATTATTGATGCGAAAGGAAAAGCTATTGTATTTAAAATGAAATTTGACTTTTTCTAGTAGTAAAGGCCTTTTTGACTAACCCTATTTTGAAAGACAGTCCTACCATATGGAGCAGAAACTTGGAAAACCACGACGAACATTACTCAGAAAGTACAGACCTTTATAAAAAATGCCTTAGAAAGATCCTGGAAATCAAATGGCCCAATATTAATCACCAAAGAGATCTACTAGAAAGGACTCACCAGGTGCCCATTGACGACGACACCTTAAAGAAAAGATGGAGATGGATAGGAAATACTCTCCGAAAACCCGCGATAGCACCACCACAGGGAAAAAGAGAGAGAAGAAGAACAAAGAATACATGGAGACGCGAGCTAGAAGCAGACACGCAGAATATGGAATACACCTGGAAACAACTATAAAGGAAAGCACAGGACCGTGATGAATGAGGAATTTTTGTGGATGGTCTATGTCCCAGACTGGGTAAAAAGGCATACAAATAAGATTTTGAAAGTGATCATGGCTCAGAATGTATGCGTGAACGAATGTCAAAATATCTAAATATTTCGGTTTCGGCCGAAAGTCTCTTTAATCTTTCGGGTTCGGTCGATTTCATTTTTAAAAATTTTGACCTAGTTTCTGTTTCAGCATTTAACCACACAGTACATTCTCCGCATTTAATCACACAGTACACTCTTATCTTGTAACCACACAGTACATTCTCATCATGTCGTCTTTAATGCGTCTAATCAAAAAGATTACACATCGCAGTTTAGCTGAGTTGTCTCATTTTCTAATTTCTAGTCAAAACGGGCCTCCATATTCTCCAGTAAAAGTAATTGGTACTATATTTTGCGATATTATGTAAAAAAAAAAAAAAAAAAAAAAAAAAAAAAAAAAAACCAACTGATCTGTTCTACCGTGTGTATCAGTTTAACTAGTTTGTGATATAAAATACTGATCTATATGTGTTTATTAGTATCTCTAGTTTGTGATATCAATTAATATTGACTCTTCTTTCTATTTGTGTATATTGGTCTCGCTAGGTTGTGATATAGCGGAGCCTATTTGACATTGGATACACTGGCTAGTCACTGTAACGCTTTACCCCATCAACCCCACTATGATAGATAGACTTTGACAACGACGAGGCAGTCATTTGAGATACACACTAGCCTCATAAAAGTAGCTTCTCTGTAATTTTATAAGTTTACCTTGAGATAAATATCACATTAAAAAAAGTATATTTATTGTCAGATGTACTTTGATGGTATCGGGAATCTCTTGCAGGACATTGTTGAGCCGATAAACGTCTGTCAAGATGTGATCATGTGTATTTTGCCAAAAGCAGCGACTGATTACCAGTAAATGTAAAAAAAATAAAAAAAATAATTATGTATGTTTTTTTAAAGTGTATTTAATATATGCTTGTTTGTGTATATTTCATCTTCGCGGTACGATGAAGTAGCTATTGGCACTTAATCAAATTAATTACATGGCCGATGTTGGAATCACTGTGGGCTGGACTTCTCATGTCAGAAACTTTGCTCCTGTTCAAATTTAAAGGTACGTAATGCTTTTTTTGTTCTTGCCATGGCTTTGTTTCTCGCACCATTCTGCCCCATACTAAGAGTGGAGTTCTTTCAAAGAATTTTAATGCATTTTAAATATCTTTGATGTTAGGTACTTTTCCTGTATCAAATCTCAATGTACGAAAGAGACATCTCTGGTGGATACTACTAGCATATGTGATCCACACTTCACTGCACAGTAGGAGCGTCGTGAGCTAACATTTCTAATAGACTCGCAGGTGTGTACTTTCAGTAAGTTTACGATTTTTCGACACTCACTTATTCAATTTATCCTTTCTTGTTGTTGATTTTGCGATCATGATGTTCAACTCTTCGTCAACAGAGTGTGGGTTAGAGATATTGGTAACAATGCGTGTGAAAATAACTGACATATTCTGGCCATCAATAGTTATGTTTGGAGAGGATTGTGCTTCTTCAATCATGACATTAGTTTTTTGTAGACTCATGGTCAGTCCATACACACTCACTCTCTCTCTCTCTCTCTCAGTATATATATATATATATATTTCAACTTTCTATACTTTATCACGAAAACTCTTTTTTAAATCTTAACAATCGGGTGCGGGGAGGGCAGGGATGGGGGTTACAATGATTATTAAAGAGGCTAAATAAAAAACATGAGGCAAAAAGTTTGGTAACATTCAACAAATGTGTCAGCAAATTTTGAATTTACTTTAAAATTGTATTGGGATTGGCATAATTGCAACTGTGATTGACATGGCCTCCTGAGATTTGAATGTTTCTTTTAGTAAGTGGGCGGTAATTTTCAAATGAACGCGTTCTCTAAATTAACTTTCTACAACAGCCTACCTCAAATAGCCTTATTACCCTTACTAGGCCAATTACCTCAAATAGCCTAACTACCCCAAACAGCTTAAATTCCCCAAAAAGATCATTACGTTAAATATCCCAACTACCCTAAATTGCCTCATTATCCAAAATAGCCTAATTACCCCAAATAAACGAATGTACACAAATAATCTCGTTTCTCCAAATAGCCAGACGGCGGAGCCCTTCAAATATGAGCAATTTCTCTTCGGGCAATAATTTTGGGCATCTGCCCTTTGAAAGCCCCTTGAATTAGCCGCATCTTTTATTGTTGTATTTTTTCCAATGAGAAGCCAATGGTATTTTCTTACAACTATGAATGTCCTTACTTTGCTTTTAATAAGTTTTAAAACGATTAGACTTTTAATAAAAAATACCACTAATATGTTGCCAATTATTATTTGTATATTATGTGTTTATCAATATAATATTGATGTTGACATCAATAAATTTCTTGCATCCTCCTTTCTCTTTGCCAAAATTGTCATACTTGTCCCTATAAAACCCCTTCCCTTTATTTTTTTTAAACATTATTTATAGACGCCCCAACTACACGCTAATCACTAGCAAAATTGGATCTGAAGCAACTTAACTCAATTTACTAGTAAAGATGGCCCTAACCTGTATATTCTCTTTTCACCTTTTAAACTAGCATGAAATTTTACTGGGAGATGATAAAATTGCTTGACTCAAGATTAATAGCACAAATTTGTTTTTACCTTAGCTTAACAAGTTTGATTTATTTCACATCGCCTATGTCTCAGGTACATTAATATCCCTAGATGTGTATATCAAAACTAAATTTATCACCAATTATAAGATCTCCAATAAAAGTCTCTGGAAACATTTTTTAAAACTTTTTATTTTTAATTTTTTTTTTTAAAAGACGAAGGGATATAAAGATAAAAAATACTTTGTGTTTAGAGTTTAAAGAAAAGACATACACACAATTTCTGCATAATAAAACGTTTCAATCGATTTTACAATTTCCGTGGTAAAAATGAGCTTCTAAAACACAATTCACAGTTTAATAAAAGTAAGAATCGCAATCCAAGATTACAAATACATTTAAAAAAAGAGACCCAATGCATTTTTTTTTTTAAAGTTAACATTGTCCAGTTTTATCCAAGAACACTTGTTACGTTAAAATTATATTCAGCAATAACCTGAAGTTTCTAATTGTTATAAAATAAAAAATATTTAAACAACTATGTTTATCTAAAAGAAATGCATGTGTTCCATATCCACTCTATACATTGATGAAAGGTTAACGATTGTTCAACTCTGTCAAAATCACAACACAGTCAACAAAACGATCTTCAGCAACGACTTATTCCGCCAGATTTTGACTTTAGATATCAGAATAGATAAATTGAGATTCTTTAGAACTTCAGTTAAGTTCACAATCCGAAATATCATATGAAAATCAATAAACTTATTTTCTTAAACTATAGAGCAATTTTGGTTATCTATTATAGATAATAAATTCTTTTTGGTTTCAACTTAAGTGATTGCGCAATTTATTGTAGCTCTTTGCATCTGCCATCATGATAGAACTAGTTAACAAGCAATATGTTTGTGGGTTATTATTTTGAGGAAAACATAATCAATCTACAAGGCTCCAGAATCTTTGTAAATTTTACCCTTTGCTGCTTGTTTCCATTTCCTTGATAATATGTTTGGGGTTCATTTAGTACAATATCAGCCTTTTACGCAAGGGCTGTGGTGAGTCAGTGTTACTCATGGTCCATGCAGCACATTGGCTTTTCACATTAAAAAAAAACAAAACAACACAATATCGATTTCAGGGTTAGCAGCCCTGAACATATAATATAGTTAAAATAATTTAACTTTTTTCTTTGTTTCTCAAAACATTTATAAATGGGGACGTTTGGAAAACCTAGTTTCAACCAATTGCTAAAATGCCCGAGTCACACAAACTAACATATATTTTGCACTTTAGTTCAAAATTTCTTAAAATTTAACATTCTAAAGGCAACGCCGTGCCTATGGTGACGCTTCAGTTGGTGGAAAAATTCTATTTAAATACCTTTTGTTTGTTTGTCTGTCTATTATTTGTTTATTTTTACTATTGATTGCACACGTCTGGCCACGCATTGTACATTACGTAAATCTTGACGTCTTAGAACTTTTTCGAAAATGCGTGGGCCGTCAATTCAAATAGGAAAGCGCGATGAAAGGTTCTCGAACATTCACGGAATTCTCGTTAGTATCTTTGGCACCGATTAATGAGCTTGTCTGAAAATGAGTACTCTCTTGACAGACCTTGTACTGTCTTGCTCAAAGCAAACATTCAATTTCAGCACAAATCTACGGCACAGTCACCTAAAATATTGGAAATTGTTAAAATCATTTTCCCAGATCATCATCCGCTATTCTCAAAACATAAAGATACATTTCTTGCAACCCTACACTCCAGGGACGTGCTGGCACAGGGAAACCCGTGACGAACGGTGTAGTAAGAAAGGCCCGGAGGCGCCCCCCCCCTCCCCCCCCCCCGCACACCGGGGATTGTAATAAATGCCCCAAAAAGGCCCATGACGAATGGTCGTCGCGTGCCTGCACGTCCCTGCCCTACACACGTTTAGAAAAGAGTTATTGATAGTTAGCTGTTTAGTATACACTGCGGATCGCTGATTTGTTTTCAGTTGTAATCTTCTGCCTTTAACACAGCGTGGCTCCTTTCTATGTTTGGACATGCAATCAACAAATTTCACTTCTGTGCACCTGTGAAATTATTAATAATAACCTGTGAAATTATTAATAATAACCTGTGAAATTATTAATAATAACCTGTGAAATTATTAATAATAACCTGTGAAATTATTAATAATAACCTGTTAAATTATTAATAATAATATATAATTATTGTTATTTACACACATTAAAAAAAAATTATTCACTTTGACTAGTGCAAGAGAATAATTTGATGATTTTTTCAAAACTGGCCTTTACGATCTATTAAGTACATTCAATTACCATGATACCAAAGTTAATTTTGAAATTCATCAATGTTTAATAAAATGTCGTTGTCTTTTAAAGTGATCCTAAACCAAAATAGAAAAACCACACGTGTAAAAGCCTTGATTTCTCCATGATAAGGTAACAAGATTTCTCTTTTAAACACAACACTGTGTTTGGTTTAACATAGATTAGTTCAGGATTTGTTAAATAGACCTGTGTACGGTGATTTTTTTTTTTTGGATTAAAGTTTTTTTAAATGCTTGTCGAGTGCCTCGTGTGCTATTTACATACGGTAGTTAAAAGACAGCTCCAATACAGCATTGACTTGTCAAAGAATAGCCTCGTGTAGGTGGTCTGGAAATCAGACAACCTTAAACTGACTTTGAAGTTTTAAAATGCAAACGTCTGCATTCTTTATGTTCTGGAAATATTGGATTACCAGGCTGCTGTCAAGAGTTGCACCTCCAAATGTAAGTGTTTAAGAATACACTTTTAATTATTTACTTTATAAATTGATCATTTTCGTTTCTTACATCCGGAAACAAAAATTTGATACCTAACTGCATTGAGCCGCTTCGCTTGTGTCTCTACATCTCTACACTTTTCCTGACTTAAGAAAATGATTTATTAAAACTCCTAGATTTTAGGAAGCAACTAACCACTGAGCATTTAATATTTTTTTTTCGGGGGATGAGGGATTTTTACGGTAACCTGAGGTAACATCGGTGTTAGTTGTAGTTATTTTTAAACCATAAATTTTGTAGGTAAATTTCATGTATCAACATTAAAATCATTAGTTTAAAAAATAACATGATTACCAAAGTACAATTATATGGTCAATTTTTCAGGAAAGAAATAGACAAACACTTTAAATGTAGCCAAATATATAAAAGTTATTGTTTCAGAGGCATTACTAAGGAAACAAAAGCCCTACTGAATTTTATCCTCCAATCTACCCCGTAAAAGTTGACATCCATGGATCTTCAAAAGGAATGTCCTCTCTGTCTTTACTTTTATTCGTTACATCTATAGTTCCTAATGCAGCCAACCTAAACAGCAAAGACAATATTATCGATGTAAAAAAAAATAAAAATAAATTATTATTGTAAGCAAATATACCTAAGCTTCGAAATAGTCATAAGTAATCGAAAGATGAAAGTTCTTCTTCCCTTGGTTTTGATAATATTAAACTTTGATATTTTGTTGAAAAAGGTATGTATTATATTGATATATGACACTTGTGACGTGCCAGCTTCCTTTTCCAAACCGCCCTCAATCCCTTACTCAACAGGTTGTACACAAATATTGAAAACTAAAAGAGCTGTAAAGCAGTGAGGTCATGCGTGACGGTTGAACACGGGTAAGAAGGTTGCGTTTTTTCAAAGATTTTTTTTGGAGGCAACTATTTTATTAATAAATAAAGAGCCATGCGAATGGCGTAGGACTGACTTCTTTGAAATACTGACAGGTAGTGTGTAAGACGGTGTGTAAGGCTATTGATTGAAAGCCGTCAGGTAGGGTTTAGGACTGTTTGTTAGCCCATTGTTAAAAGCGCACAGGTAGGGTGTTGGACTGTCTGTAGGCATACTGTTTATAGATTCTGATAAGTCAGCTCTTTTGTGTAACACCAGACCAGGTGTCTGCACGCTGTTAAGCCCTATTCTCACAATGCTGTATGCTACGGTAGACATCAACTAGTTTTTAAAAAAAAATACTGATAAAATGCTTTATGCTCAAAGGATGGGAACAAAACAACAACAAAGAGTTTATTTAATAGTTACAATAAACGCCAGAGACATCCTGTATCTCAAGAGTTTTATCTTAACTGATTTAAAAAAAAACTTTTTAGCCATTTGCAATTCTCTCTTTAAAAATCTGATCACCGAGACCTTCTCTTAAACCTTTATTTAAAAAATAATAATATTATGTATTGTTGTCATATTAACTTCTCAGGTAACAAATTTAATATTTTTCTATGATCAAGGAAAATGACGCCTTTTTGTGTTCCCTTTTAAAGCAATATTTACATTAAACATGACAAAATGAGGATTTGAATTTGTAACTGTGTTATTACTGTTATATATTGAAACTCTTCATTCTTTGCATGAGAAATGATCTTATGTTTCATATTTAAATTTAAGCAAAAAGAAAAAAAAACAACACAATAAGTGAAAAGGTTTTGAAACTCGTCTTTTATTCATAGAAAATGCCCATCTTTAAGCACAGATTTAAAGAAATCTTTGTCATATTTTAAAGATATATATGTCAGTGATTAATAGTTTTCGTTGAAATTTTCCAATACTTGATTGAGATTATTCCCCGGTTGATGTTATTTTTACCACTATTTTCTATTCATCCTCAACCCTTATCTTTATCAGATCATATGGTTGGTGTAAAAATGCAGTTCTCTTCAATTATACAGTTTTTAAAATTGTCATTAGGAAATCTATAATATTTGTTTTAAGAAATTAAAAAAATAATTTGTTACTTTGAATTTCCCTCATTCAATCAACCTAAAATTTATTTAGCTTATTTAGTACAAAACAAAACTGATGAAACATATTGCAAATCCCTAGATGTAAGAACTAAATAGATTCTAAGTGCATTTTAAAAAATATTTAACTCTTTTTCGACATTCCAGTAACTTTCAATTGTGAGTCTCATCGTGTGCTTAAATTAAAAGTGTTGAAAAATAGTGATACAAATTATCCATGGAATTCCAATGGAGGACATTACAGATGTTTTATTAGAACTATATTCCTGAGAAAATGACTCAATTGTGTAATAATGAAAGATTTTAATGGTTTTGCGCTCTGATGCCTCTTTGATAACTGGGACACCTGGAAATATTGTTAAAAAATATCAGTTTAGTTTGATGAAAATTTTATTACTATAAAGGCATTTTGGTATACATATGTTACGTCCGAAGCCTGAGGTTTGCCAAGTTCCCGAATTTCCGGAAATTTCATACTTTGGCCGGGAGGTGTGGCCATGTTCCAAGTAATTATAATGATAATTAGCATATTGTTTACGCTAGTTCGATAGCTTAGTTATTAAAAGTGAATTATAAAGTGTATAAATTTATAAATAGTATAATGTATGAAAATTATCCAGACCAGATATGTCCAAGTTTTTTTTTCTCCATTCCTCTTGTTGCCTCTTGCCTCATGCCGTTTCCAAAACTGGGCGGCCAAACTCCATATTCCAAAAAATGTTTTGGCGTGTGCCGGTCAATTTATGGCGGTAACCCAAATAACTTATTCCCTAGTCATATAAAGTATATCGCACCTTGTTCTCATCTCCTTAGCTATGTCGCTCTTTGGATTGTCTTTTATGAAATAATCTAAACGGACTTTAGCTTCAACATATTTGTTCGAATTTTGATAAATGACAAATTAACCATTGTATGGTTAAATCATATTTTAATATGTTTTTTTTTTCAGCAAAGGTCGCTAATTTAATTTAAATTATAATTCTACTTATTTACTTTTTTTTTTTTTTTTAAACCGAACGGTATGCTATATTATCACAATTAAATGAAAGATTTGCTAATTTCTACTTACATTTCTTGAAGGCAACATTTAAATATCTAGATATTACTTCATCGGTGTTGTACGTTGCATTACACACGTAGGTGGCCATAAAATCACATCCGACATCTGGTGCTTGGTGAGTTAATGTTGAGACTTCTTGAGTGCCTTTCCGACATTGTTGTGATAAAAAGCCGCCCCAGCCCTTTCTGCCAATGGTGATTGTTTGCGGGTAGCCTGTCGCTGTGCATTGAAAGTATCCTCCAGGTTCATCAACATAGTCATGAAAAAAGAAAGTCATCTCTTTTGATGTATCTAGAAGTTGAACACAATTAGAACATGCGATTTATATTGCGAAAAAAAAGGGGAATAACTGTGTGAATATTTTAATGACATTGCTTTTAAAATTTAACGTACATTTGCTTTTAATTATTTAAAAAATATTTTTTTAAACTATTAAAACAAGTTTTTAAAAAATCAGTTCCATGTTTTAAAAACAACGAGAGACAGTGTTGTATGTTTGCTGAAAGAGATGAGTAGTTGTTGTATCCAGCACATTCATTAGTATTAAACATCATACACATAGATAAAGGATAGAAATACAGTTATGATCACCATTGCTAGATTTAAAACGAAAAAAAGAAACGAAAAGAATATTATAAATGTAATTCCAATATTTTTAAAGTAACCAGTTATTTTATATATCATGTTTCTACTGATAAATATATGTTATATCATGAAACTTACTATGATTTGGTGTAGATGCAACACATGTGATAATAGACATGATAATTGTAACTAAACCCATTGATATCAAATCAATTGGTTTATTCATTTTTCTTTTTGTTCAATTTTTGATTTTATATTTTTGTTTTATTTCCTCCCCCGTGGCAAATAAAGTTGTTTATATTTTTATTTATTGCCACCACTCCATAAATCAGTTCAAATGTGTTATCTTTTGGCTTTTATTAAGTCTTGCTGGTTCCAATTTTTAAATCTGAAATATGATTAGAAGTGTACACGGTTGAATCACAAGAAAAAATAAAATGTATTTATAGCTTATATAAAAGAGCAATAGCAATTTCTGAAAAAAATTAATTCCTTTCTCATAATACGATTTTGCAGAAATTCCATTACAACAACTAACCAGACTATATGTTACGTCCTGAACTATAAACACATTGTTGCCATTGCCAAAGGGGGTTGCATCCCTATCCTCGCATACAGGTCTATCACTGAACGTACACCATACCGACTGAGAGGATACACTATCAAGTAACCAAGCACCACCGTAATCACCTATACATGCGTTGGCACTCACACACATACGGTTATGTTATACTTTATGAATGACTAATTAATCTAGAATGATTATATAACACCCGTGGTTCAGCCCATGAATATGAATATTTAATAACAATACGCAAATTAGTTATAACATTGTATAATATAAAAATAGCATCCCTGTCTAGTAACTATAACTAGTTAATGTATATTAAGTATTTGTGGTACTGTAGTTTACTTACGCTTCCAAGTCCCTTCTGTTAGGCGTTCACTACTCACGTTCTCGTTGTCATGCCGAAAACAAATTGTTGGTATTAATTTAAGAAATAATTCTTCTTTCTCAAATCCCCAAATCGTCCATTTATAAATGGATTGTCTGGAACTTGTAAAAAAAATATGTAAACGTATACCGAAGAGGCAATTTATAATTTTTAATATATCGGCAGGAAGTTATAGTTGTTTTAAATTACAAATAATAATTGCAATCAGCTGGGTACTTTATACTTTATTTTTATACAATTTCTTTCAAAAATATCACACCTTAATAAATATATCTTTTGTAAGTATCTAATCTCTTCTTAATAAAATTAATCAGTTCGTATAAGATTTTGAACAAATATCAGTACTGAAAACTCATAAAATGGTATAGACCTTTATACAAACCAGATTTTCTTTTTCTCTTTGACTCATGTAAACCTTTGTGATATTGAGAAAAGTAATGATTAAATTTTATGGTTAATTTCAGTTCAGCATCTAAAATGATCCTGGCAATGCTCTTTGTGCTGAAAATCTTTGTTTTTTTGAAAGTCATGCTCTACTTTTGTAAAAAAATTTCAAATTGTTTAATTTTTTAAGAAGTTAACCCAAATCAAGATTCAATAAAAATTGAAAACCATTGTAATATTTAAAAAGAAATATATACCACAAGTAGGTCCACAGGACCGTCGCTTTAATTCTTAAAGCGGCTGCTACGTTTTAGGTGCTATTCTAATCGACCTTGCATTCAAAATTAATAATTACAAAATCTTTGAAATACCCGAGTACTTATGAAGCCATAGCGGCTGCAGTAAAAAGCACGATGGCTCTGATATTAAATGACACTAAAATTTTTAACTAGCATCTCTTCCCGTGCTCTTTGATGAAGTAGAATGTTGCTAAACAAAATACGTGTAGGTTCTAAAATGTATTCTTGCATTTTGAATTTATAAAAAAAATTCTGGGTTATATAAAGATTTTGGAAAAGAATAACCCATAGCAAAAAGCAAACCATGAATGGCACCAAAACTGGAGTGAATTTAGTTCATGCTGAGCTGAGGTGGAGATAGATATCCTTGATCACTCGTATGGCTAATCTTGGGTCTTCCCAACAGAAAATCTGAAATATCCGTTCAATGTAGTCTGAAAGAAACACCGAACTCAAGAATGTACAAAATGCATCACAGTATTTTGAATTAGCCCGGGAGTCCGTGAGACCTTCAATTTCTGCATTGTTCATCCCTCACGCTGATTAGTGTAACAAGACGTGTTTTAGTATATGGGTTAGCTAAATGATTTCTCTTGAGTGTAATCATTTTATGTATGACACTAGACCCCATAATTCTTGCCCCCTCCCCAAGAAGACACTTTAAAATTTCTTTCCAATGATCAGTAAATACACTTAAATTTTAGTGCACTCAAATATGCTCATCTTGATTTTAAATAATGAATTCTCTTTGGAGAAACTCACTTTCACAATATAAACTATACAATTATCCGAAATTGTCACGCCTCCATATAAAGGAAAAGTGTCACCTTAGCAGAACATCCCATTTGCCCCCTTTCTAGGTCACTAGCAGAGGCGTAGCTATATTGTTTTGATCCAGAGAATATGATTCATTTTTACGCTCTCCCTAAACCCTGAAACAAATTATTTTGTATTAATTAGCTATTTTCTTCACCCACTAGCCGGACGCCCCAGGACATTTGTCCCATCTGCTCCTACTCAGCCAAACATCTTGCTAGTTATTCTGCCAACTCCCACCCCCCACCGACTTTTGTTTTAATCTTAAAGTCTTCCAAAGGAAATTGTCTAAAAAAAAAACAACACTGTCTATGGGTTCCTAGAGTGTTAATGCAATCAAATATTTAACGAATTTTTATTATCCAGAGTATGTACAAATATTTATGTTTTTTAAGTATTTATAAATGTGTTTATAATTCAATTCTGTTTAACGCGTAAAAATACACCTAAAAGATAATATAAAAGACATTACCTTATATTGAATTAAAGCACGCACATTTCAATCAACAGCTCACCTGAATGCGCCTTAGATAATGACATATAATAATGGTTTTTTCCGGTGTACCATTCATGCTCGTAACTCAGATATCCATATATGGATTTGACCTAGATACAAATATGTAATTCTTTGCTGTATATTCGAAGTTGATACCATAAATGGGTTTGTAATATATTATAATTTATACAAAATTAATGGGGTTATTTGTCTGTAACTTTAAAATAGGGCCATTAGCAATGTCCAAAATCATATTTTATTTTCAATACATACGCAACCCTTTGATGTTTAACATTTTTTTCCCGTAAGCACCAGTTGTGTATTCTGCCCCCCCCCCCAAACACACAGAAAAGAGTATTTAAGTGCTTGTGTGTGTGTGTGTGTATACTGCTAGGTGGGAATCTTGTGCTATGACCATATATGGGCTCTTGCATAGTTGGCTCGTATTACTGACCATAATAAAAGACTACAAAGCTGCAAGTGAACCCTGTATTGGGTGTGTAGAGAAAACAACTCAGATATGTACTCTTGGGGGGCAACGGTGATGGGGAATAGAAGATTTGAGGTCGAACGTTATGTAGGGCGTTTGTTTGAGTAGATAACAAAATGTTTGCTGTTCTTTCAATACCATAAGACAAAACACATGTAAACGTTGCGGCCGGTGCCTTCACCAGTTTCTATTTTGTCTTAGAATTATAGGTAAACAAAGATTGTACAGACCAATTTGGATCAAAAATAATCTTTCTTTAATTTCCTTGGTGCTTTGAAATTGCCTTGATTTGGTTAGCTTGAAAAAATTGTTTTAAATAAGAAATATATGCATTTAAATTGCCAACACTGGTTGGTGTTTTACATTTGCATTACTATGTAATTTATACATTTAAGGTATACAAACTATTTAGATGTCAAATCATACTGTACTAAATCATACTACAAACATGTTTATTTCAAAATTTTCTCAGACTGATGTTTTAAAACAGATGTATGAATATATATATATATATATATATATAAAGAGAGAGAAAGAGAGAATTAAATAAATAAATATATGATATATTGTAGTATCAAACTTTTTTTCAATCTTTCCGTTTATAACATTCTAATTTTCAGATGTACACAAATGCATTTTATTAAATAAAACTTTTTTTAGATCTGTTACAGTTGTAAAATTGTGTGCCATTTTAAATATGTATTTCATTACATGCAAAAAATTAATATTTACACTGTAATAAAAATTAATAAAGACTTTTCCATTTTTTATATATATAAAAGAATTTTATCTTTAACAAATGTTTATAGATGGAGAAAAGAATAGCTTTTCTGAATGAAAATTAAGATATTAAGCATCATAATTTGTGAACTACATATTATTTCAGACATAAAAAACCAGTGCCATGATGTACTTCCTGGTGCTTTACTTGCCACTGGTTATTGCTTCAAATATTATGACAGCAGCAAGACGTGGCAAGATGCAAAGGTATCTCACTGATGTTATTATATATGAACACTGTGGTATACATTTTTTTTTCAAATTGGTGAACATACATATTCATAAATGGCCTTTTTAAAAATGCCATCCATAGGCCAGTAATATGCCATTAATATAGCGTTAATATTCATGTCTGAATGCATGATGTTTAACTAAGGTTTCTTGTGATTATTGCTAGTAGCTTGAAATGTTTTCCTAATTATATTGCAACAAACTAAACGTAGCCACTATATAGGGCTCAGTGTGACCATGTTTATTTGTTTGTTTGTAAACGGGCTGACAATCACAATAAAACTAAACAAATGACCGCAAAAAAATTTGACCAAGTTATTCGCCTTGGACTACTGATGGCTCCTGGAAAGTTTGAACATAATCACCTTATCCCAAAAGCTACTATTTTAAAAAATCGAGAGAAAAAAAAGTAAATAGTAATATATATATATATATATATTATTTTCAACATTTAGGAATATAATGCTTAACTCTAAAGTAACATATATTGGTTTTTGTGTACCAAGGAATGAGATCCTTATCAGCAGGAGGCTCCACATATCGTCAGATAAACTTGTAAGGGAACTAATGCTTAGGTCGACGATTACTTTGCTCCAGACCTGGGAAAATAATTTATTTCATTCTGGGACAAATTTTACATTCCATCGACGAGGATAGAAGGATATACTGCTATTTTCTTCAACCGAAGGAAAACAAATTATTATCAGTCATTGGCATCAAAAAGTGTATGAAGCGCGCACGCGTGTTGCGTCTTTCACTGACACGGTCAAAATGTAGCATTAAATGTGCTCTTTTCAGAAGTGGCAACAATAAGGATAATTTCTTTCAGTTTGGCAATCCCGTGGAAGATAAATGAATGCGCTCCACCTCTTCAGTCTTTTAAAGGATTAAATATAATATATAAATATATAACATTAAAAAAAAAACTTAATTTCGTGTTTTGTGATGTATATGTTTATACATATTTAATTATTCATTTAGTTTTTATAAACACGGCAAGCTCGAGTTTTGAAACGATTTTTCATCAAAATAAAGTTAACATTTCTTAATCCTTTCCTACTCATGTCTGATTCGGTTTCACACATAATTGTCGCTTAATCTTATTGTGTTTTCGCATGACATGAATCTACATACGTATTTTTTTTTCCATGGTTAACGCCTAGCTACCCCCTAACTCTTTGGGACTAAGGTATAAAGGTGAAGTTACATTAACAGAGTGACTTTCGGGAGAGAACTGTTTTAATAAAGACTGCAGGTATTTTTCGTGATTTACCTGCTATACCGGCTGGACAGATCAATCCACCTGCTACGTGAACACCTACGAAACAAAAAGAAGCAATACGGTGTTTCTTTTCGCTTCATGACACGTGATGCCAAAAGCGTACGCATGTGTCCAGTATGGCTTTATTGTTGTTGTTGCTGTATAAATCTGCAATCCTGGTTAATTTTAGGAATTTTTTTTGCATAGTGACACCAAATGACTTTAATATGTGAAATTAGTGCATTAGTATTCTTCTCTCAATTGAAATTACTCAAGCTTGTAATATATTAATCTCTTTTCAAAGTTTGCCTGATCACTTGTAATATAAACCACATCCACCAAAATATACCTATATAACGTAACTTTTTTCAACATTTTGTAACCGTCTATTTTGTAACCCAGTCATAACCCCACTACACTCAGGAGTGTCTACAAGGAGAAGAGGTGGAGAAGGCTGTTGCTTCTAATCTAAGTTAGGGGGAATCAAATCCCCAAAAACTCTGCTTGGGTTTAAATTACTCTAGGTAACAACAGGCAAGAAAAAAAAATGTTCATTTAAATTCATTTATAATAATGTGGACATTGAACTATAATAAAAAAAAATAAGGTGTGGAATCGACACACTTTCAGCCCAAGATCCAAAGCGCTCGCAATTTATTTTATAATTAATATTAAAAGATATATGTGCACAAATAGATTAATGCAAAAAATATATTTTTTTGATAATCTGATTTGCTGAAAGTGTTAAGATTTTTCTCTCTAAACGTATTTAGCTTAATAAACGTCATAACAGTGACAAAACGTCCCAAAGTCTTTCAATAATCATGGATTTAAGGATACAAATTTGAAAATCAGAAACTGCCTGCCCAGAATCATATTATTTAACAGAGTGTCAGAATCTGACAGGGAAGGAGACAAACAGAAAAACCGAAAAAAGAGTGAAAGAAAGAGGGAGAGTACATGCTCTGTTCAACAGCGAAAAAAGTAACATTAACTTAGTGAGCACTAATCTGTGGGAAATTTTGTGTTCAATTCAATAGACATGTCAATTCCGTTTTCTAAAATTAAATAGGATTCTTAACAACAAAGTTAAAAACATTGTGTTTATTTTATGAAAATCGATTCGATTATAATATGACACAATTAGTATAATTCAAAGCTCCGATTAGTTATACACGGCAAAATGATATATATATATATATATATATATATATATATATATATATATATATATATATACACAGCAAAATTATATATATATATATATATATATATATATATATATATATATATATATATATATAGTTTTAAAACTAATGAAATAAGTTATTGACCATTCTTCAGTAAACACGTTGCTAGTAGAGCAAAAACGGTTTGTTGATTTTATGTGGATTACAATGTCTTTAAAACCCATGATATTACGAGCGTAAAAAAAGTGTCATAATTTTTTAATTAAAAAAAATAATAATAATAAACTTGATTTATTCCAATGTCGGTTAGTAAAGTTGAAGTTCTCTGACATCTTTAGACATATTTACGTAAGGATATTGATACATTTAAAGTCAATGAAGTTAGACATGGGAAAATATTAGATGCGATTTTTCTTTTAAAATAAGGACACATGGATATTCCCATTCTTACAGAGATACGGTACAAATTAGAGGCGATAATAAAGATTGACACATATTTATGAGGATGGATATGTTTATAGTAAACAAAAATATTTTGTAAACATTTCATGAACATACATTTCAGATAAGAAAGAAATGGAAAGTAACATTTTTCATGTGTATAACATTGTCTCAAAACAAACATTATTTTGCACACGTGAAAATTTAATTTAGTTTCAAATTGACAACGATTTCTTTTTATTTTAATTTACCAAAAAAAATACGTTTCAGGGGCGTGAAAGACGAACGGGTTAAGTGATCATCTAAAAAAAAAAGAAAAGATAAATGCCTCTTCATGTTGCACAAATACAATCGCAAAGGGGTGCTTTATTTTTGTGTGTTCATGTTGTGTTTTTTTTAACGGGTTTTTTCTTGTTTTTATCTTGCATTTGTCAGTCACATTGGGACATTGGTGTAGAATTTGCAGGACTCAATCACAAGGTGTGGTATAATTTCTCTCTAAGGGTAAGCTGCTTCCCTAGACAGAAACTCACCTGTCCACGCACCGGACTAACCCAAGGGAACAGCATATGTGGATGATACAGTTTGGTTCCAGTAGCGTCGCAGGACTTGTCGGAATATTTATTGTGATTATGCTGTCCACCTACGGGAATCAATGTCAGGGTTTGAATTGAGTGTTCGCTGTCTCGTAGATGAGTTGCCGTCCAAGGCTAGCGAGTCTCATCCACTCGTGGTGCTAGGGACGTTTCAGCTTGTCTAAACGAACTCCAGAAAACAATTTTTTTTTTTTTTTTTTTTTTTTGGATTCTCTTTTCAATATTTCTTAACACACAAGACTTTTTTGGAAATAAAAAATAATTTAAAAAT
>CAXITT010000326.1:431245-467713 GCA_964033795.1 Lymnaea stagnalis
TATATATATATATATATATATATATATATATATATATATATATAAATATATATATATATATATATATGAACGTCTTAAAAAAATAATATTTCAGAAATTAATTTGAAAGGGGTATTTATATATATGCAAAAAATAGTTCTTGTACTTGTGATTTTTAATTTATCCTTGTTCTTGGATATATTTGGCATTTAAGTAGGTAAAATCCATTAAAATATAAGCTTTGTATTCCTTAATAATGAAATATAATTTCTATAAAATAAACTGTCTCATTGCTATTTAATTGACAACGATAAAATACAAGACTTCCAAGGTAAGTGAAGTTATAAAAATGCAACTACTTGTGACCAATAATGGGAATTAAAATTACTGTTATTTATTTATTTTTATATCAAGTTATTTCTAGTTTGACTCATATTTCGTATGAAATAAAAAAAATATATGATGCATAAAAACGCAAAGCTTGTTTCCCATAATAGTCTTACTGTGGAATGAACTGACTTCTTCTTCACATCTGATTTTTTTTCTTTATTTCGTTCGAGACTTTTCTTCATCACTACTGAAACAGGTGTAATTAAAATAGTGTATAAGTATTACTAGTATAAGAAGATTTTGCGATTTTAAAGACGACTGGATCAGGATGTTAAAAAAATACAATTTATTAATTATGTGTTTAATAAAGTTCTAACTATGTATTTCTCGCTTGGTACACACACACACATAAAAAAAAAAAAAAAAAAAACAAAAAAAAAAAAAAAAAAATAAAAAAAAAAAAAAAAAAAAAAAAAAAAAAAACCAAAAAAAAAAAAAAAAAAAAAACCAGAACAATAATATAATAATTGAATTTAGTAAGGAAGTGGAGAGGAACACGACCCAAATAGAAATAGAAAAAAAAATAATGAATATTTTATAATAACTACAAACAACATACAGAGAGGATGGATTCATCTAATATAAGTAATAGTATCACCACCAGCACTGCCAATAAGAATGTCCCCTTTTGGCAAGGTTAGAACATGTCTTAAAACTCAAAATTATAGTTATATAAAAAGAGGACTGAATAGAAAAATTTTAAAATTATTGTAAGATTTCACGTTTTTGTGATGGTCAGCCTTGAAGATTTACTATTTTTCTTTTTCTAATACAAAGGAGCTTCTCAAAAATATTCGATTACATTGTGAAGAAAATATACCTGTGTTATTTTTTCCCCTTTCCTTCAGGTAGAGTTGATACATAAATGGTTTTCTCGTTCCAACTGTAAGATTGTACATTGTAAACATGTCCGCGCTAATATTAAAAATTTTAAGTGTTATATTGGTGTAAATCTTCGACACACTTTGTTTGATTTGAACCGTGTAGTTCATCACTGGACAGTTGGTTCTGCCACAGTTACCGTAAGATGAGCTTGCCATTAACGAAGCCTCTGAAACATTCATCGATGTTATAATACACACTGAGACTTGCACAGTTTCACCGATACCAACCAATACCGTTTTGTTTTTGAACTCGCCATCACAGAGAATGGGTCCACCTTTATGGGACGATAACATAAAAACAGTTAGTTTCTTAATTTATCCAATGTCAACAAACTCTAGAACAAATTTATATTAAATAAAAAAAATAAGAACAAAGATGGAGAACGAAATTTCAAGCCTTACTTACTCTCCATAGTTACAAGAATGAATTGTTTCGTATTCTAGTATTAGAATAAGTATTATTGAACCAGGTAGACATGGCATGTTTCTTAATTTATGGTAATTATCTGATCATAGATATTCATGTTGTGCTAAATCGATGCCAGTCCGTGTCACAAATGACTCGGGTGGGGATTAACAACAGATCTCCATTGTTCTTCAGATAAGTTATGGGGTGAACAGAAATTGCTGTGATTTTAGGTAGGGAACTGTTAGGTGCATGGGGTAAGGCTAATATATATTCTCGTATCTTTTAGATTTTGGGGATGGTTCTATCCAAAACATTATGTCTCGGGTTTTCCAGACTTCGTGTGATAACTTTGGGGTTAACGACGGAAGTTCCTAATTGACCGGAAATGAGAAGGGTATAGATGGGTTGATTGCAAACATTCTTGGATCACCTAGGGAGGTAGAGAATGGTACATAACATAGAACTCTTCGTGACATAAGACAGAGGGAGAGATTCGTGGATGGTCGTTCTGTGGTGGCAGCACAAGCTGTAGTCACAGATAGAATTAGGGATAGACAGATACGTGTTAACAGACAACAGACATGACAATCTTATTATAGTGATCAATACATCTTTTACTTATAACTGTTAATGAGGAGTTGTTTAGTCATTCATTCGTGTTCTGTGTTCTCTTCGTTGTACTTCTCAACGCCTGGACCAGTGAACCATCACAGAGAGCAACGGCCCCATACTATTCACAACACCACCAACGCCACGTGCTACATGACCATAAATACGGGCCATACCTCATTACCATCTCATCTGTGCCAGTCCGCGAACCACATTTGGGGAACACTGGTCTAGAACTTTATAGATTAAATATTCAGTTCTTCCTAATCTGTATTGCCCACCCACATCCACAAGGAGGTTGGAATCATTGTCAGTCAGTGGTTAGAGGTGGACACATAAAGAAGATGGTTATTTGCATATTTCAAAGCGCTTTTTATGGTTGAATTTTTCGAAATTCGTTTTGAAAAATAGATGGGTATGCTTTAAAGGTAGCGGGAACTAGAATGTGAATATAAATGAAATATTTTTCGCTAATATATGAGTAAAGTTATTATACATTTTTATGAAGAATATTTAAAACTTTGAAATTTTAAAATTTGCAACTTGCATTTTACAGGGTTCACATAATCGATAATTGCTGATAAAGCTGCAGAAGCGTTTTCCTAGTTCAATCTTGATTAAACTTCCGGCTCTGTTATGAATATATATATAAGTGAACATTTTTTCGTGAATTTGTTTGTTCCAAATGTGTCTACACTGCGGGATGGATCTTGACTAAATTTGCCACACATTATCCTAAAAGGGTGGACATGGTTGAACTTAACACTATAATACTTTAGTGGCTTTAGGCCCTTGATTTGTTTTTACCTATATGAAATATATAAATATAGATCAAACTTAGTACACGTCCACTTGATTTATTGGTGGGTACAGAACTTTAAAAAAATATACACCCTTTTTAAGGCCAACAGCAACCATATCAATGATTCTTAAGTAGTTTATTGAAAAACCAATAAGCTGAGACACCAACACAGGTTCAATGTGAAGTGTTGGATCTAGGCAAAGCTTGGTAGCAACACCAAACAAAACACATTGAATTAGCGGTGTATTTAAACCTAATAGTATCCAATACATTCGCGTTTGGGCTAGACTTTTCAACAAAGTTCTATAATATGCCCCATTTTCAAGGCATTACTAAAACATAAACTTATGAAAGGGGGCTACAGTGGAGACTCTATATAAACTTTAATAATGTGTTGTTACTGTTAAGTCATTATTTGTAAATGTTTTAAATTCGAACAATGATTACGAAGAGAAATATATTTACTAATTTCGAAGAGATTATTATATTTCAAGAAATGCTTATTATCATGGTGATATACTGTGGAATCTATAATCTTATAGAAATGTTACCCTAGGTCTCTTGATTTTTATACTTTGACAGGGATTTTGTCAGTTGCGCTTAGTTACCATTCAAAATTTTATTCAAGGTCAAGATTGTCAATTAATGTTGCTTATGATATATACATTAATGAAGCTGAATGTTTAGACTATAACAAACGCTTTTACGTGCATTGATTTATTTCGCAAAAGTTGTTTAACACCCCTTCATAATCTCGCAGCGTAACAGCAACCTACGGTGGATGGGATCTAACAGGAAATGCAACCCAATGGAATGTTATCCTGCTGTGATCGGGATCTCACTGAGAAATCGGATCCCACCAAGGAAAAATATACAACTGGAAATTGGTTCTCACTGGTGATGGGATTCCACCCGAAAATGGAATCAAATCGGGAACTTGATCTGATTTGGAAACTGAATGCCATCAGGAAAAATATTCTCCGAAGAGCGGAATACCAAAAGGGGGGTGAAGGATGCAATCGAGGAAATGGATCCCATCGGGGAACGGGATTTAATCGAGGATTCCAACCTCACTGGTAAACAGGATTTAACCTGTAACGTGATGCCATTTGGAAACTGGACCCCATTGGTGAACGGAATCTTATAGGGCAATGAGAGCCTCTTGGAGAACTGGATGCCATTTGGAAACTGGACCCCATTGGTGAACGGAATCTTATAGGGCAATGAGAGCCTCTTGGAGAACTGGATGCCATTTGGAAACTGGACCCCATTGGTGAACGGAATCGTATAGGGCAATGAGAGCCTTTTGGAGAACTGGATGCCATTTGGAAACTGGACCCCATTGGTGAACGGAATCTTATAGGGGAATGAGAGTCTCTTGGAGAACTGGATGCCATTTGGAAACTGGACCCCATTGGTGAACGGGATCTTATAGGGCAATGAGAGCCTCTTGAGGAACGTGATGCCATTTGGAAACTGGACACCATTGGTGAACGGAATCTTATAGGGCAATGAGAGCCTCTTGGGGAACTGGATGCCATTTGGAAACTGGACCCCATTGGTGAACGGAATCTTATAGGGAGGGCAATGAGAGTCTCTTGGGGAACGTGATGCCATTTGTAAACTGGACCACATTGGTGAACGGAATCTTATAGGGCAATGAGAGCCTCTTGGGGAACTGGATGCCATTTGGAAACTGGACCCCATTGGTGAACGGAATCTTATAGGGGAATGAGAGCCTCTTGGGGAACTGGATGCCATTTGGAAACTGGACCACATTGGTGAACGGAATCTTATAGGGGAATGAGAGCCTCTTGGAGAACAGGATGCCATTTGGAAACTGGACCACATTGGTGAACGGAATCTTATAGGGCAATGAGAGCCTCTTGGAGAACTGGATGCCATTTGGAAACTGGACCCCATTGGTGAACGGAATCTTATAGGGCAATGAGAGCCTCTTGGAGAACTGGATGCCATTTGGAAACTGGACCCCATTGGTGAACGGAATCTTATAGGGCAATGAGAGCCTCTTGGAGAACTGGATGCCATTTGGAAACTGGACCACATTGGTGAACGGAATCTTATAGGGCAATGAGAGCCTCTTGGGGAACTGGATGCCATTTGGAAACTGGACCACATTGGTGAACGGAATCTTATAGGGGAATGAGAGCTTCTTGGGGAACTGGATGCCATTTGGAAACTGGACCACATTGGTGAACGGAATCTTATAGGGCAATGAGAGCCTCTTGGGGAACTGGATGTCATTTGGAAACTTGACCCCATTGGTGAACGGAATCTTATAGGGCAATGAGAGCCTCTTGGGGAACTGGATGTCATTTGGAAACTTGACCCCATTGGTGAACGGAATCTTATAGGGCAATGAGAGTCTCTTGGGGAACGTGATGCCATTTGGAAACTGGACCCCATTGGTGAACGGAATCTTATAGGGCAATGAGAGCCTCTTGGGGAACGTGATGCCATTTGGAAACTGGACCACATTGGTGAACGGAATCTTATAGGGGAATGAGAGCCTCTTGGGGAACTGGATGCCATTTGGAAACTGGACCACATTGGTGAACGGAATCTTATATGGGAATGAGAGCCTCTTGGAGAACAGGATGTCGTTTGGAAACTGGACCACATTGGTGAACGGAATCTTATAGGGCAATGAGAGCCTCTTGGAGAACTGGATGCCATTTGGAAACTGGACCCCATTGGTGAACGGAATCTTATAGGGCAATGAGAGCCTCTTGGAGAACTGGATGCCATTTGGAAACTGGACCCCATTGGTGAACGGAATCTTATAGGGCAATGAGAGCCTCTTGGGAAACTGGATCTTATCAAGGAAATGTAATTTTAAGAAAGTTAATATACGAGTTTGAATTATATTTTATAAATAATATGACAAAAGACACATTTTGAATTAATGAACACAAAATTTACGTACAGTTGGCTAATGAAACGTCTAAGTTAGCATGTATTTTCTTGCCGTCAGAATAGGTCGCGCTGCAAACGTACGTCGCCATGAATCGGCAGTTAACATCCGGTGAGTGATGAACCAGTGTGCTGATGTTTTTATTCCCATGTGGAGACTGCACTGACAGATAACCTGGATTGTTGAGTCTGCCGATACAGATGATGTGTGGAAAGCCGGTAACAGTGCACTTAAATTGAACACCAGGTTCGTCATCGTATGCTTCATAAGTGAAGTTTACCTCACGTGTAACTGTTTGTGATAAAAATTGTTTTGTCATAAACTATTGATTATATTACCTGGTCGTTACGAAAAAGAAACAAAATGCTTAAAATGTATTAAAGAAAGCAAAAAAAAAAAAAAAATTAAATATTACTCAAAAGTTTATGATGATATATAAAAATTGTTTCTTCTTAATCAGGGAGAGAGACTGAAATAAAGTTAGAAAAATGGAAATGGGCGAATTGGGAAAACCACGTATCGGCAAGAAGCCTTCATCAGCCAAAACACAGCAGTAAAAAACAAATGCAATGAAGTATCTGAGAGGACAGCAAGTGCAAAGTAATAAAACAGAAGAAGATGGGAGATTTAATAGCAAAATAGAACTGAAGAGATGAAAAAGAACGTCAACTGCAATTGTTTGTAAGAAGAAGGGTCGCAGAAGAAAGATTTAAAAAATGAATGAGATAATGAAAGTTATGTCATGCGTTTTCATGTTTTTGTAAGTCTGAAACACTTTGTTAGCCAAGCTCATCCAGTTTGGCATTCATCACAATGCACAATGGTCGTGATAGGCAAAGTTGCGGGAGCCTTTTTGGCGGCTTATATTTAATTTCTTTGAGATGGGTCAAAGCTTTTCTTGTGAAATATTTTTATTTTGTTCTAATTATCTGTCCGAGAGGCACCATCCTGTTACACCTAGTTACACCATCTGGAAACTGGTAAGACGAATGCGTAGGAAACATTACAGCAAGTAAAGAGGAAACAAAAATTAACCCGAAACGAAAATTATTAAAGGGAACGCATTGAGCCCGGAAGCCAAAAAAGAAATGCTGCATCAAAATAACTTCATCACAAAGTACGAGGTGGCAGCGTGGATCTCGAAATTTTTTTTTTGGTCTCAAAACAATGAGTGGCGGGGCAGAGAATATATTGTGTTTATCAGGGTCGGTTTATCAGGACTGGATTATTAGTTTTAAATTAAAACATGTTTTCTATGTTATGTTTGTGATGATACGTGGGAATACGTTTGGCTCGTTCGCCACGTCGGAAGAGCTCTGAAGTTATCAGAAAGGGTTGTTTTTTTTAAACATTAAAGGTCGGATTCACGTTCCTTCTCTGTGTAGGACCGACATCTCATCTTGATTACCTTGTCCCAAAAGTAATCCGTAATGGAAAGTTCATGATGATAATGTATTTTAGAAAATATTTCAGACAGTTGAAGTGAGGTCGCTTCAAATAATTTCAATTGTTTGGCCATGCTTTCAAAATGTGACAATTCACACCTGGTGACTGGAGCTTATTCCAAAGGAAAAGCAGGGATGGAGACTATAACCTCGGATTGTAACTTATCTAGTTGAAAGAAACGAACTAAGGGAGTAAGCTTCAAAGGAAAGATCCGAAGGAGTCACGGTGACGATAATGAAATTTCCCGTAATTCCTTGTACCAAGCGGTAATACCCGCAACATATTTCTTTTCTGCTAACACTGGAGGAAGAAATCTGTTAAAGATAGACCTATTAAAAAAATATACCAAGGCCTACCCGCTGCATGTATGAAGATATGTTCTAATGATTTAATTTTAATTGTATGGAAAAACACCTAATTAATAACAAAACATAATTTTATTGTTATTAATCGAATGAATCGACCGTCATAGCCCCTACAAATGAGTTGTAATCATCAAAATGGCACGAACATGCCCCTTAAATATTCTTTGTATCAATAATGATTTTGATCAACTGTCTTTTAAAATTTTGAACTGGAACACATAAAGCCGTTTTATTTATATACTAAAAAAAATAAAAAATATTCAATTACTTTTAATTAGCATATATATCATATATATTATATACATTCTACGTTACCTTTTTACTCCTGAAAAAGGTACGCATTTTGTTTGTTAAAGTAAATCAAACAATTAAAAATACAACATCACTGCAACATTAGCTTTAACGTTTTAAAAACCTACCTTGTGTAGAATTTGCAAAACGGTACACAAATGTTAAAAATAACGCTACAGAAAGAGATGCCTTCATCGTAATTCAAAATCCATATCACAGCACAACTTTATCTCTGATAAATGTGGACGAAAAATAAGAACTTGTATTAATATATTTGGTTTTCTATGGATGATTTTTCTGTCTACATTCATGTTCAAAATTCATAAAAAATTGAAAGGACAAAAGAATTTTAAAAATAAAATGTGGTGTTTTTTTTTTGAAGACATGCATACCATGCCAGTAATGGAAACGCATTTTTTGTCTGTTTGATCAAATAAATAAGCCTATTTTAAAAGTGGGCTTTCAAAAAAAAAAAAGGTTTAACATTTTATAATTTACGCATTTTCAAATAATAAATCTTTCCCATTTAAAGAATGATTCAGACTTTATCTTGCAATATATTTCACGTTTTATCTAGATTTCATCTGGTCGACGATTTCTAAGAACATATTAGCAGGTATTGTGAGAGAGGGGTGGGGGTGCACCTCTGGTTGACCTCTCCATATGCCAAATATCTATTTTGAATTGTTTTGTTTTGGGTTGCTAAAAACATGGCATTCCTCACGGCGCAGGGTTGGCTTGCAATTGTGTTCAATGGGCGCTAACAAAATCCAATATTACCATCAAATCTATAAATATATATATAAGTTATGTTTTATGAAGCGTACACGTGCATTTTGTAAAACATTTAGAAAAAAATTAAATATTTTAAATGAATGAACTTCATTGAACCTAGATGCACATTATATTAATGAAAACATGAAATATCAAAATATGACAAAGGAATCGCACTCTTGGTAATCTGCTGCAAAGAGAGAGGGAGAGAAAGAGAAAGAAAGAGGTAGATAGAGAGAAAAAGAGAGAGAGAGAACGACACTTTACTACATATATTAATTAGGTTGGTCACTAAAAAGCCGCGCGAAAACAAAAGAAGCGCTAGTAGTGTCATCATTTTGTTCATTTGGGTTATTCGCTGTCGTTTCCTTTGTATATAGTTGAACCAATTTGATCGGATTATCCAGAAAAATATACCAATAAATGTAACTCATTACTAAAATTTATATAGTTTAAATTATTATTTCTTTGTGATTATATCCAATTAATATACTTTAACGGTACTTTGAAAAATGCCCTATTATGTGGTTGAATAAAGCCTTCTTAAACTTTCTCAAAAGAAAATATTTTTTTATGTTGTTTACTTACTTGTTTTGTTTGACTAAACATTTTTCCCCCAATAGAGATTGAAAATACTATTAAAAAAAAAGATATTGATAAAGTCCAACCTTTCGTCATAAAAAAAAAACCTAACAAAACAATAAATCTGTGAAATGCAACTCATCGATTGCTATCGCCCTAGTTCTAGTGATTTGTAGTTTTTCTTTAATCGCTACAGTTTTTTTTCCTTGGTGCATATTTAAGTTGTATAAAGAGTTAGTTTAAATAATAGACAATAGCAAAAAATATAATATATGTTTTTTTAAGAGTATATCTTATAATATTTAGTTATAATTCATGGACTAATAGAATGAGTGTTTTGCAATATTTTGTTTATGTTTGATAAGCAGGATGAATAAAAAGAAAAAAAACGTTTGAAGGACCTCCTTATTTTTTGCTCATGAGGTGGCCGGACAGTGTCCCATGAGGTGGCCGGACAGTGTCCCATGAGGTGGCCGGACAGTGTCCCATGAGGTGGCCGGACAGTGTCCCATGAGGTGGCCGGACAGTGTCCCATGAGGTGGCCGGACAGTGTCCCAAACCCCTTTTTATAGCCCGGATAACAGTCGCTATCGATGTTTAGATGACGTTGAATGTATACAATCGAAAACAATTTCAAACCTAAATTAAAATATATATTGATATATTGGTCTAGGCTTCTTTCATACATAAAGCTATTGCTCAACACTTTTATTATTAAAATTGCTATTTAATATTAATCCGTCAAGTAAATGACGTTTGAAGTTGAAAAATTTTACAATATTGAATATTTATAAACGCCATAACCTAATATGTATTCCGCCTGCTACCATTGGTAAGCGATTCAACCAAGAAATAAAATTTAAAATTGTTTAAAATATAAATTGATTACTATGCTAAATAACGCATACCGGGTTTTGAAACAGTAAAAACCAAGGCTGTTTGGCATCCTCTTAAAATCCATTCAATTTGTTGTAAGATGACCAAAGACCAGTATTCTGGCTATGAGTGAGTCGATTTCATCATAATGACATAAAAGATAACGGGTTTACCCGTAACTAATTATTAGAAAAAATTGAAAAACCACACACCATTTTAATTGATTTTTGTAAGTGTAGAAAGTAAAGGAATCAGTGACGTTCATAAAATCATTTTAAAACTAAATATTCGTTGTGTCACGTTTGTCTACTTTATTGACTTTAAGGGACACAAACAAAACAATTAATTAGCCATCGAATGAAAGTAGAAGACAATATTGTGTTGATATAAAATAATCGTTTATAAAAATTCCACTAAAGATACAATACGGATATAACGTAAACATTTTTTTTCTGTACGAATTATATAATATTTTTATATTTGATGTTTAATAAACAATCCTTCTAGAGTTTATTTTATTTTCATGTACCTCTTTAATTGCTATTTTTAAGTATTAAATAATTGAACAATAAACTGATATACGGAAAATACGTTATATATATATTATTAATATTTTCCATTAAATATATAATAATTTTTTCATTATTTGTTGCATAAAATCTATTTTAAAAACGTGTTGTATGTGTGTGTACACATCTCTTATGTCAAATTTATCGAGAGCTAATAAAATGTAGAAAGCACTGTCCTTTTTGTTGGGTCTTATCTAGCCTATCGCATGTAGTGTATGGTGTGTTATAAGCCCGAATCAAATCTAGGCTAAGAAATCTAGGCTTTGACCTTCACAATGAATAGCAAAATCGTGCCAGGACAAAATCATGTAGCCGTGTCGATCGAGTCCGAGCTTGTGAACCAGAATGTTTGCAAGGACTCATTTTGTTTTCTGCACACATTGGATTAACATGCCACTGTTTTTTTTCAAAAAGGTAAATGCTCTTTTCAAGTAATATATGCTTTGTTAAATGCAAATGCTGCTAGAGGGTGAGGTATGTTAATGAACTGTAGTGCAATCTCAAAGAAATAGAAAAGTACGTAATATTGCATAACCTTGCACTGTAGCTTGATGAGAGGTGCCAACCTCGAATGGTATCTCGTTTAACAAAAAGAGACATCAGACAAGTGATTCCTTTAAAAATGCATTATGAGAAGATTTATGTCATTGTAATTTGCAAGTACTTTCACAAGAAAAGGCAGTGCAAAAGTTTCCTGTAAGTTGTAATATGTTTATATCAAGAATGAATTAATGCAATTCATAATAACAAAGTGACATTGTATTCAGGTCAGTCACAATAACATTCCTTAAATTATGTATTAGCACCAACTTTGCACCAAAACACTTTTGCTTGCATTATGTAGTTGTCATCAGAAATGTTGCTTTTCTTGTGTTTAATGCATTATCAATTTTTGTTGCAAGTATAAAATGCATTGATATGAAACTATCCTAATTTTTTTAGACATAAGACATTGTATCTTCCAATAATGCTAGTGTAACAAAAAGGCAGCATTAGTGCTTAAGTCCTTTATATTTATCAATCATATTACCGGGATTTAGCTTGAAATGAAATCATTGAAAGAAGACAACACAAATTATATTAAAAATATTGCTTTTTTCATATTTGAGGGCTCACGTCAAATTTATTTTTCATTCTGGCTCCTGTTCGAATTCAGAGTTTGCATTCTCTTAGATGAGTTGCCATCCAAGACTGACTCCTCCCATACATCAGGATTTACCCTATTTCTCACACGCACATGTCCTTAACAACTTTTAAAACAAATGGATAAATTAATGTCTGTTTCATAAATTTCATCTCGAACAAACTTTCGTCAAAATGTTTCATTCAAACAAATGTATTTTCAACAAATTTCCTTACATGTTGCATGTCTAGTAGGAGTTAATTACAAATGGCGTGAAGCTTTTTTCATCAAATTCTAATGGTTAAAGAAATACTCAGTTTTTTAAACATCTGCTGTATTTTTTAAACAATATAAAAAGAAACTTGCAAGGAGTGCATTGGGGTTCTATAAAATGTATGAATTAAATAAGCTAATTAGCTTTAGCTCATATAAAAGCATTTAAAAAAACAGATTGAAATATATAAATATATACATAATATGCATTGTATTTATAGTTAAATTAATATTTTACATAAAATCATGTATTAAGTCAATTCTTAAAATATGTTATTATTATTTTATTAAATAAAACAGAAGGCTCACTTAGGGTGATATTATATATAAATCCACTGTTATTTAAATAAATTGAAAAAGATTATATTACAAACTACAAAGGAAAACAGTTTAGTCTCCATTTCATATTAAATAAAGGGAAGTTATGCAGATTTTCTTACTCTTTATTAAAGACAGATCAAAAGAAGAATGTTCTCCCTTCGCTTTAGAAGGAATCGATTTTTGAAAAAAATTATTCTTTGTTATTTAATATAATTTTTAATAATCATTCATAATAAATATTATATTTTTCGAAAAATTCACATGGTCGACCGTGTTTATAAATATATATTGCATTCCTTTTTTCAAATGTGGATTTCTTTAAAAACAACAACAAACATTAAATTTATACCTGTAAACGTCTCGAATGGAAAAAAAAACAAACAACAAACCTCGCATGCTTTGTTATACTTAAATTCATTTTTAAGGCGCTCTGTTATCAGTTTAGCAAGAGAAATTACAATTAGTTAAAAATAGAACAACTCTTAACAACAAAGTTGTTCGTTTAAATCCTTTACATATTGTAATGTTGCGCAATGGTGGCGGGCCGAAAATGTGACTAAACCTCCATCCACGTGACGCACGTTATAAGACTACCAGTCAGCCCCTCTCCCGCGGCCCCCCCCCCCTATCCCAAGGCTCGCATCGAATTTCATCGGCAATTTCATTTTATCTTACCCTTGAAGAACAGAAAAAAAAAAAAAATTTAGGGGGGTGGGGTTGTGATAAAAATAAATGTGCTGTCATCGGCAAAGAATCTGTGTGCCGATTTCAGCTCGATAGCCGGACATGCTAGTCACATGAAAAGGGATAATTAGTCACATCATTTTTTTTTTTGTTGAATACATTTTAAATACAATCTTTACATGTATATGCACTTAGAACATATTTAAATCTCCTACTGTCTTTTTTTTTTGACTTTTCAAATCCCAGTGAAGAATATTGAAGTAACGTTTTATTTCCAAGCCATCCGTTATCTAGTTTTCTATTTCTAATTTGATCAGGCTGACATTGCCCTTTTAACAGGAAAACAATTTTAACTAGATATTTATTGGGGTAAAACGTTGTTTACCTTTTAAAGGTTTATAAAAAAACACTGTTATATGTTCGCTTTATGCTATCAGCTATTAGGATAGTGATTTGAAAATTTCAATAGTTAAGATTAGAGGCCGACCGAATTTCGGCTTCGGTTTCGGCGCCGAAAGTGGCCATTTTATCACTTTCGGCCAAGTTTCGGTTTCGTCCGAAACTGGAAAGTTAAATTTCGGCTTATTTTCTGTTTCGGCCGAAAGAGAAAATTTAACCTTCGGTTTTTCTTCGGTTTCGGCCGAAATTGACTTAGACTTTCGGCCATCAGGCTGAAAGTTACTCAGGTTTTCGGTCATTTAATACTAAGCGAAAGCGATATTTTACAACAAACTAAGCGACATTTAAGAACAAATTAAGCGATCTTTGAGAACAAACTAAATTATATTTAAAACAAACTAAACGACATTTATGAACAAACTAAACGATCTTTAAAACAAACTAAGCGATCTTTAAGAACTATCTAAGCGATCTTTAATAACAAACTAAATGATCTTAAAGAACAAACTAAACGATTTTTAAGACCGAACTAAATGATCTTTAATAACAAAACAAATGATCTTTAATGATTTATAAGAATAAACTAAGCAATCTTTAACAGAAGACTAAATGTTCTTTAAAAACAAACTAAAAGATCTTTAAGAACAAACTAAGTGACCTTTATGAAAAAGCTAAGCGAATTTACAACAAACTAAGCGATCTTTATGAACAAACTAAACGATCTTTAAGAACAAATAAAGCGATCATTAACAAAAACTAGACGATCTTTAACAACAAACTAATGCGATCTTTAACAAAAAACTAAACGATCTTTAACAACAAACTAAACCATCTTTAACAACAAACTAAACGATCTTTAACAACAAACTAAACGATCTTTAACAACAAACTAAACGATCTTTAACAACAAACTAAACGATCTTGAAGAACAAACTAAACGATCTTTAAGAACAAACTAAACGATCTTTAACAACAAACTAAACGATCTTTAACAACAAACTAAGCTTTCTTTAAGAACAAATTAAGCGATCTTTAAGATTAAACTAAGCTATATTTTAGAACAATCTAAGCGATCTTTATGAACAAACTCACTGATCTTTAACAACAAACTAAACGATCTTTAACAACAAACTAAACGATCTTTAACAACAAACTAAGCTTTCTTTAAGAACAAATTAAGCGATCTATAAGATTAAACTAAGCGATATTTTAGAACAATCTAAGTTCTAAGCGATCTTTATGAACAAACTCACCGATTTTAACAACAAACTAAACGATCTTTAACAACAAACTAAATGATCTTTAACAACAAACTAAGCTTTCTTTAAGAACAAATTAAGCGATCTTTAAAATTAAACTAAGCGATATTTTAGAACAATCTAAGCGATCTTTATGAACAAACTCACCGATCTTTAACAACAAACTAAGCGATCAATAACAACCAATTAAACGGTCTTTAACAACAAACTAAGCGATCTTTAACAACAAACTAAGCGATCTTTAACAACAAACTCACCGATCTTTAACAACAAACTAAGCAATCTTTAACAACAAACTAAGCGATCTTTAACAACAAACTAAGCGATCAATAACAACCAATTAAACGGTCTTTAACAACAAACTAAGCGATCTTTAACAACAAACTAAGCGATCTTTAAGAACAAATTAAGTGATCCTTTAGAACCACATTTTTTAGAGACCCGGTTTCAAAAAAATAATATTTTGCATTAATTTCCCAGCTTCCCCCCCCCTCCCCCGCCTCCCCCCAACCCCAATTTCTGCCAAATTTTCTCCTACCATACAAATTTGAAAAAAAAATTGTAAAGCAATTTAAATTAGTTTTATATTAAAATGGTAAAATCCAAAGTATTCATTAGTTCAAGGGTATCAAACTCAAATTATGGGGGGGGGGGGGCGCAGGAGGTAGTGTCTGAATGAGAGTGGGCCGCATCAAGTAATCCACAAAAAAGCGATTACAACTGTTACAATCTGGTCAACCTTTATAAATAACAAAAAAATCATTAAGGGTTCTCAAGAACTAGGATTCACTTTCATCCACCTACTCACTGTTGCCAGAGAGCTGGCATACAAAAATATATAGAGACATTAAAAAAAAAAATCAGAATTAGATTAGTCGGTGAGATTCGACTGAAACCGTCGCGGAGAGTCACGTTATATATATGAGAATGGGGGAAACGGGCCGGCGCATTTACACTAAACTTTTCTGTCATGTAGCGGGCCGCAAAATATCGTCTTGCGGGTCACAAATGGCTCGCTGGCCGCGAGTTTGAGAACCCTAAATTAGATTTTTATTTATTAATATTTACGATTATCTCATTTTTATAAAAAGAATGTAAATATTTATATTTTCCCACATCATTTTCGATGTAAGCAGAATGTATGCGGGAACGAATTTCAAAATATCTTAATATTTCATTTTCGGTTTCGGCTTCGGTTTCGGCCGAAATTCATATTTAACTTTCAGTCTTTTTTCGGTTTCGGCCGAAAGTCATTTTTAAACTTTCGGCCTTTTTTCGGGCTCGGCCGAAAGTCATTTTAAACTTTCGGCCTATTTTCGGCTTCGGCCGAAATCAGAAAATCACTTTCGGTCGGTCTCTAGTTAAGATTTGGGTTCTTAAGATTAATTACAGCCGATGTTATTAAAAGCATATTATTTCACCATTATTGAAACCCAATCTCCATTTGGCCATAGGTTTTCTTGCGATGTGCTTCTGTAAAGGGAAAACAACAAACAATAACGCTTTCTTTTAGTTGAAATTACTTGATAATATAAGGGACATTGACATATATTTTCACATTACATAAATTATCAAGCATTACAAAGTGAATGTGATTGCCTTGGCATATTAATAATGAAAGGGTCTGAAAAGGATAATATAAGCCAAATGGATGACTTTGTTTATCTACATTGAACGAATAAAACATGTTTGTCATAGCATTAATTAAATTCTTGAAAATACTAACAACCCTTAAAATAGTTGTTGATTGATATGGTCTGATATTTGTATTTTATTTGATGAGGACTTTTTAATAACCTTTTAAAATGAAATATAGAAGGGTATCATATTACTAATAGCAATACTAAAGATAATAATATAGTCCACTGTGAAAGGTTGTTTAAATTCTTTGATACATTTTCTTCTTGTTGTACTCTCTGGTTATCATGATTTGATGTTTTTTTCTGAAATAAACGTAATCGGTATCAATAAATAAGATTACTTTATTGAGCATACATACTTTATAGTATTATATATTTTTTTTAAATACACAAAAAGACAACGTTAAGATAAATTTTAAAATGATAATTTAATTCAGTTTTACAGTTAGACCAACTAGGTTAATACTAAGTAACAAAAGTATGTTTTAGGAAAAATTTACTTTGTGGCGAATGATCATTGAAGAAAAAGAATCTTAATCTTTGGAAGAAGATGTCATTATATCAATTGTATTGTTCTCCGAGTCAGCTGTTGACATATCATTCATTTAAATACCTGTATAGTTATAAATCTCTGTTCCCTTTTTGTCAACTATCACTTCAACTGTCTTGGGTGATTAACATGATCCACTGCTCATTGGTCGACTCACACAAGCAGTGACATTGGGATAAGCTAAAACGTATAGTTTAACAGAACCTGTTTTTTCCTCTCTTATTACAATATTTTGGCTTACCTGTTCAACTTTGCATTTAAGGGGTGGGCCTAAAAAGAAAAATAATTTGATTTAGAAAATGGAGCTAATTTTAATATATATATATATATATATATACATATATATATATATATATATATATATATATATATATATATATATATATATATATATATATATATATATATATATATATATAAACGGACACATCGCAGCCAAATTTTATTTTAACAAATAAGATTTTTTTTAAAAGTACGAAAAATTTCTTTTTTTTAAATTTAAATTTAGAGTGTAAAGGACCATTGGACACATGGGCAATCGCAGTGGGACATACATATTTTGGCAACAGGCCTGCTTTTGTTTTAAAATAATATTTGAGCATTAAATCTCCACTCTAAACAACATAATAATAATCTTTTATACATTACATTTCATGTGCAAATTATATGAGAGACAAGATGTCCATCTACTAAGTGTAAAGATCTATCTTTTAATTATGCCAAAAGAGGAAATTTCTGATTTTTACATTAGTAATGTAATACAAATCAGTATTAGCAAAAGATTAGATTCTTTTTAACAACTGACACAATAAAAGCTTCAAAAATAATTTTAAAAAAAATTGTCTTGTTATAAAATATCATTTATGAAAGGAAAAAAGTAAGGCAAGAAGCCGAAACAAAACACTAATCATGTAAGAGGCATGATAACTGATTGGCGAATACGGTTAGCGTTGTCACGACCACAAGACCACGCTAATTTATTGAACTAAAAATACGTTTACAATGGTAGTTCATGCCTTATCCACAGTATACTTAAGATCTCAGTTTTATGGGATCAGCTTTCTTTGGGCGAAAACATACCTTACAGGAAAATTTAAGAGTCGGAAAAGAGCTCATTCATTTTTTTCCTGGACATTCTGAACTTACCAGTCCACCACTGACCAGTGTATTCTTGAACTTATATACAAAAAAAAAAAAGAAAAAAATAATAATAAAAAATAATAAATTCAAACGGGAAAAAGAGAAGTTTGAATTGTCCAATTACGGTACTAAAAAAAACAAAAACAAACATATATTTTGCTGCATTCAAATTTTTGTTAGTGAAATTATATATCTTTAAAAAAAAAATTATACTCATTTGATGCACTTACAATTTGTAATGTCAAATTCATAATATTTTGTAATCCTTTTGCCTCGAAAGATATGTAAACTACATTCATACGCGTCCATTAAGCAGCAATCTATCATGGAGATATTGTACTCAATTCCGTAAAGTTGGGAATGACTGGCATCTCCACTAAATTGTCTCTGCATTAAAATTGCCTTCGCTCCTTTTCTTTTTAACGTTATGGAATATACGGCCACGTTTATAGAGCAATTAATCTGAGCCTTGTGTTTTAAGTTGTCATAAGAACCTACAAATGTCACAGCCGCTGAAATAAAATATATATATATATAAATATATAAACACACATAAACATAAAAAAGTAATTTATAATATGTGTAAATAATCCTACATATTTTAATAACATTATATATAATTAAATTTAAAAAAATAAATATTAATTATAATCATCATATAGGCCTACATAATAAGTAATCTGTATGTATTTCATACCATACCTAATATATCAGGAGAACAAGGGACCATGTGAATAATTAAGAATAGCATTGCAAAATTAAAACACTTCCAAATCTGCATTGTAGATGGTGTAGAATTTTATCAAAAAATTTATTTTTTAAATCTGTAACGGAAAATAATATGCCATCAGCGTATAGATACAAATAGTACACACTTTTAAGGTATTAGAAAAATATATATGTGTTTTTGCTTTCTTCATTAAATCAAAGTCAATCAATATTACACATGATAAAATTAGAAATCTTTATAGTACTTTAGTTATTATGAATATATGCATGCATACGTATGTGCCTGTGTGCGTATGTGCATATCTCCCCTTCAGCCTGTCTGCCTGCCTACTTGCATACGTGTATGCATGTATGCATATGTTCAAGTATGCATGTTTGTATGAATGTATGCATGTGCGATTGTTTGTTTGTATGTATGTATGTTTGTATGTACGTATTTATGTATACATTTATGTATGAATGTATGAAATGTATGTATGTATGTACCGGGTATATCTTTATGTCTGTATGTATGTATGTATGTCTGTATGTATACCTGCACATCTGCATGTCTGTATGTATGTATATATGTATGTGTGTATGTGTTTATTTGTGTATTTATGTTTGTATGTATTTAGGTATGTATTGATGTATGTATATGTGTATGTATTTTTGTATGTAATGTATGTATGTTTGCATTTATGTTGGTATGAATGTATGTATGAATGTATGAATTTACGTATAAATATATGTATGTAAGTGTATGTATGTATTCACCTGTATATGTATGTATGTATTTATTTATGTACCTGTGTATGTATGAAAGTATGTATGCATTTATGGATGGTTGTATTTATCACCTGTCTTTTGGTATGTGCAAACTAGTTTTTCTTATTTCCTTGGAATAAGCTTATTTCTCCAAAAATGTACTTCTTTTCATGGGAATATGGGGTTTCCCTTGGTGAAATTGCATGCCTCTATAAATTATAACGTGAAGAAGTAAATAATGAAGGAGTCAGCTTTAATAGTAAGTTACTATTTTAGTCTTTTAATTAAAAATAACGTGCCATTAATTGCTTTTTAAAATTGTTTAAACATTTTTAAAAAAAATCACATTATAAATTACAATATTTTCTTCTTTTTTGGGTATGAGGGAAACAGAGTTTTATATGTAAACGTGGTCTTCGCTTAACACTTCTAATAATTCAGTAAAAATCAAGTAGATTTTATAAGCTCTGCCTTTCCGTGATAACTTGTCTTGATCTGTGATTTACTGATTTTTGAAAATGTTTATATATATTTCTTTTTTCTAAAATGAGTGCCCAAGATATCCCCCAGTAGGAGGATATTGATAGAAATATCTGCTTCATGAAATCAAAAATTATTCCTACTTAAGAAACCCTGCTGAAAACCAATACAAGATAACTGCTAAAAAAATATCTAAAGAATTAAAAGCACACGATCATCAAAATATATCTTCCTTAAATACCCTACAGTAATACACCTGATTGAAAATTTCATACTAACAGTTATATCCTAATACAAAGCAAGTAAAACCTAACTTTATGTAGCCGTGCATTCATGTGGCTTACAGTTTAAATTAAAAAAAACAATCAAATGAAGTTCTGAGGCCCTTAGCTTTCAATTTTATGGTCAAAATCCGTCGAATAATCCGTCTGGAAATAGCTGTTTCATACACAATATAAATCTACATCTACACACACTGTGCAAACATAGGTGTCGCCCAGCCATATATACAAAATGATACATACATGTTGCTACACGAAAATGGTGCACATTGCACAGCAAATTCTGAAATATAGAAAGATAGGGACCACATCAAACTGTTTGACCTAGAAAAACATCGATCGAGAACAACTTTGGAAGTCTTATTTTTAGACATAGGAAACTTGGTATTTAAACATAGGAAACTTTGCAATGCACAAACAATGTCCCCAAATTTGAGGACGAAAAATATTTCTTATTGTTCAAAAAGACTATCCATTCTATATTTGTATTTTACTGTCATAATTTCACAGCATATGTCTCAATTAGAGATGTTCTTTTTTTTATAGGTCCTGGGTAATATCTTAACTAGAACATGTATAGAGATGTATACATACACGTTATCGGCGTTGAAAAAATCAGAAGACAAAACATTGGAGGTACTACTTGCGTTTCTTTTGGCTGCTGTTTTGCTGGGTTTTGCCGCGACTAGTGTAGAGATATCCCCGTGCTCACTGTCACTAGTGGTGGTCGTCTCTATTGGTGTCACACTTGAGGTTGGTACCAAGTCAACCAGGTGTGCTTGGACGGCAAGAATGTCCTTTCCATTTACGGTCTTCTCTGTACACACCGCTGATAGACAAGTTCGCCTGATCTGCGATATTGTACAAATCGGGCTGCCAGTAACCTTGAATCTTGTTTCTACCTAGCACTCGATGACCTACATTATACGTAATCGCCGACGAACAGTGGTTGATCACGTGATAGCGTGTCAGTGAGGGCGATCTTTTTTGCAGCTTCCTGTTTTAGGTGGTTTAGGGCGAGGCGATGTGTTTATAGTAGCTGGTGGCAATGATGCCTCACCCAGTCGATGCCTGTCCGTACGACATTTGTCAGTCGGTCCAACCATTCATCAATGGGGAGTCGAGGAGCTCTCCCGAAGGGGAGGAAATAATGGAGCGGACCCTGTAGACGCATGGGGAGTGTCATTGTACGCTTGTACCAAGTCCGGTAAAAATGTTGACCACTTTTATTTCTTCACAGGTGATAATGATCGTAATAGGCTTTGCCATTTCTCAGACCGGAAAACTTCATAGCGTACTATTTTTAGAAGGTCGGCGGACACATATTGCTTAAAACACGGCAGCTTATAGTGTGTTTCAGCATATCGTTCGAACGATCCTTGTATCTAGAGTGACTGTTACATATGCCGTTCGCGCAATGAAGTCACATTTCAGAAAATAGAATTAAAAAAACACGTGTAAAGTCGTTCGTAAAACAGAGTTGTAAAGAAGTTTCAGGGACACTTCGCTAACATAGTAACACTGAACAGTGTTGTCCGCACTGAGTACCCGGATGATGAGTAATGATGACATCAGTTCTATTAATAGATTTCCGCCATTAAATGACAAGCCCTTTTGAATGTTCAACGTCCGGTTAAATCTCTCGCACTGACCATTTTCATTTAGGATGGTAATGATTTGTATGCGACTTATCAATGTTGTAAAAGGCACACAGGTCCACCATTAGCCGTGATTCGAAAGAACCACTCTGATTGGCACTCCGTACCGCTGGAACCACACACGGACTCCTACTTTGGCTACTGTGGCCGCTTCTTGATTACGAGTGGCACGATTTAAGGAAAATTTTGTAAACACATCAATGATTACCAACATATCATTCTCCCATCGCTCGCTTGCTTTAGCTTGGTATAAGCAACAATCAGAGGTCCACATTCAAGTGACAGAAAAAAAAAAGATAAATTCACAGAAAGAATCAGCTCTTGGAGCAGGTTTTGTAAAGAAAGTACCCAGGCTTCTCAGGGGTGAATAACATGTTGTGCTTGGTCCTTCAAAAGCCTTGCTGTCTATGGCCAGCGAGTCCCAGCTGCTGCTACTGTAACGATCCAGTGTACGAGAGATGCAGAAGAAAATGGTGGAAATTGCGGTTGTGGATGATGAAGATAATACAACAATAACAACATCACCAGCAGATATCATTGAGGAAAACTTGGTCCCACGTTTCCGTGGCAATATTTTCATTGATAGGGTAATACCTTTGAATACGATGAGTGGAACTAAATCCTTGTTGGAATCATCACTGTTATTTGTCAAGGCCCTTGCTCCAGATGTCAGATGATATGTTTGGACCAGGAGACGGTACAGGAAGGGTAGAAAACCCCTTAGAACTTTGGGCGTCTGGCGCGACAAGAAGGTTCCATTTGGTGTTCGTGCTCGCATGCATCCACCAGCCAATGGCTCAAGGCAATTTATTTTAGAATGTGCAAAAAAAAAAAAAAAAAAAAAAAAAAAAAGACACTGACTTGTTTTGTTACATATATTATTTCTTTTAGTTACAATCAATAACCAAAGTAAGCTGCAATTTTAAAAATGACAGCCATGTGCAAATATTTAATTGAAGAGTGCTGATCTAAAGAGTTTTTTAAAATAAAAAGGGCTATGTATTCTGATCCTGTGGGGCCACATTGCTCAGCAATTCACAGTTTGATGGTGCTCATCTTGATCTAGCAGCGCATTTGTATGGAAACGTCCATATCTATCATGCCTTTAGTAAACTGGCAACAGACAACATTGATCAAGCCAGATATAGATTGCTCCAGTTTTTTAACACCAACCATAAGGAATACAGTCTAATATTTACCTCTGGCTGCACTTACTTTGAAACTTGTTGTTGAACGTTGTTCCTTTAGCAATATGAATGCAATTGAAGATGCCAGGGTGTTTAGTTTTCTTGAAAGATAACCACACATCTGTTCAGCGTACGCGTGAGCCTGTTATGAACAGATGCCAAGGTGTCTTCTACCTGGATTAGGCGGAGTTCAAAAATGATCTGAGAAAACCTGACGGCCCTGCACACAGTGATGAGTCATCTTCTGTTGACTCACCACAATATTTATCGCATTCACCTTCAGCGCAGTATTTGCTGGACTACCCTGCACAATCAAATTTTATTGTAAAATGTACACACAGCAGTGGATCGAAGAAATAAAAAAAATGGTTTTGCCTATCTAGGAAGAAGCACAGCAGCCTCGAAAAAATGGTTTGTTCTATTGGATGGCGCAAGTCATGTCACCACAAACAAACTGAAACTGTCTGAGAGCAAGCCTGACTTTGTCAAAATTTCCTTTTACAAAATATTTTTTTTTACCCAAGCACTCAATGTGCCCTTCTGGTAAACAAGCGGGCCTAGGACACATTGAAGAGAACCAACTTTGATGGTGAGACAGTTGCAATGAGCACGGCCAAGGAAATGTTTCAAGTGTTCAGAGAGTATCTCTCTATGATAGATTTGAAGATGATACCTTACCTTTTCTCAGCATCATTAGCTTACGACATGGCCTGGATATCATACAGAAATTTGGTGGTGGCATCAACAAGGTTTCATAGCATGTTCTTGCATTCGCTCAGTATTTCCACATTCATCTTCGAAGCCTTTGCCATGGCAACGGTCAAGCTCTAGCTTTAATTTATAGTGATTTCCAGTTTGACAATCTGGGATGTCAAGGGTGTATTTTGACCTTTAACTTAAAGAGAGCTGATGGAAATTTTAGTGATTATGCAAAAGTTGATTAATTTTTTGAGCTACACAAAGTCCATTTGAGAACTCGCTGTTTCTTTAATATAGTGGCCTATCAACAATACCTTTAGCTATCAGCTCGATTCATTAAAGAAAACTTTGCTGCTGGACAAGGGTGTGGGGACAACATGGATTTAATTAACGGAAGAAAGAAATGTGCCTTAAAATTTCCTTCGGATGCATGTCCACTGTAGGTGACGTCAGGGCATGCCTACGCTTCATAGCGGACTGTTTCCCTGAGAGCTTGTCTGTTATTCCAACATTACCAGACCCAGCTTGGTATAAACAACAATCAGAGGTCCCTGTTAAAGTGATAGAAGAAGAGAAGAAAAGTTCACAGAAAGAATCAGCCCTGGGGGTATGAGCTGTTCACCGGTCCCCCGAGGAATAGGTGTTCCCAGCTCAGTGGCTGTGATCACGGTTGACATCGTGCCACAAGAGCGTGCCAGTAGGTGGCACCTGCAAACATAGGTTGCTTCCAGCCCCATATACAAAATAATACATAAATGTTACACAAAAATGGGCACATTGCCACATCTAATCCACTTGCACTGTTTTATGTTTATATGTTTGATGACAAACAGCATTATGTTTATAAGTGACAGTTTTCCTGTTAAGTAAATACATGTCATAAGCATTTGAAATTTAAAACTACCCTATTTTAATCAAATCTGATTTTTTTAACGTTTTATTTTGTGTGCTTTGAAATTGAGACTGTATTGTGATGAAAAGTATGTTACTTTATGTAAACGTAGTGTACGGAGAACGATTTTTTATTCACAATTTGCAAATGATTTGAGGCAAATGGGGTTGGCTTTGTTTACTCTCGCATATTTTTGATAAAGTTTTAATATCTATGTGAGAATTATTAAAAAAATGGAAACATACTACTCTCTACAAATCTCATTTTGATATAAAAGCTTTAATTTTTTTTTAACATTATGTAAACTCTTGGATCAAACTTCAAGTACGTTAGTTTTAAACCATTTATATCTAAACACTTCAGTCGTCCAATCTAACATCAGCCATACCATTTTCCATTTTCTACAGGAAGCAGGATATATATATATATTCATATTCTTATTCTCATATTTGAGGAGCCCACTATCAATTTGTTGATCATCCTGGCTCCTGGTTTAAATTCAGAGTTTGCCTTCCCTTAGATGGGTTGCCGCCCAAGTCTAACGAGTCCCATCCAACCAGATGAAAGGGAAAATTTGTCTGTTTCACAAAAGATTATTGGATCTTGAGCTAATTTGTCACAAAAATCCATTATTATCCTGAAGGAATACTTAGTGCTTTTTGAACTTATTAAAATATTCCGTATGGGGCTGGGGGCCCAAATTGTTTTTTCCTAAACATGCTATAAACATAAAATTAACAGCAAATGCTCCGCTACTACATCAATAGATGGATGTTGACCAAACTTAGAACACATTCACTGGATTATCCATATTTAAATACCGAATCCTACTGATCTCATAATATCCATCCCTCTGAGGTCGGGGGCTTAAATTCATTTTTCCTTTTATAAGCTTTATACATATTAAATAACCTTAAAAACTTTATAGTTTCTATGTGAATTGATTGCTAAGGGCCTTAAGTTCCATAACATTAAATAGCTATATCTGTGGCATTTATAAAACGATTATAATCAGACAAGTTTAAAAGTTAAATTTGTTATTTATCTGAATGATTTTTATGAGGTTACCCATGTCAGGCAAAACTGTTTCGGTAAAATTATGAAATGGGCCCGAACTGGTTCCCCTAATTTAGCTTAAATGTATTAAAACTATTGCAGTGTATTTAGTTGCATGATTTTTCGAGTTCTATAAGTAATTAACAATAACGGTAATTGTTTACTTGTTTCGATGAGGTTATTAAAATTAATGTTATCTAGAATGTTCCAGAAATTTCGATAAAGTTCTACAATGATATATAAATGGCTATAAAAGCTTATGGAAACGTTAAAGAGATGCATCATTAAAATTGAACCTATGATATCGCGATCCGATCGGATAACGGGATCAAACCGGGATTGGAATCATATTATCAGGAAATGGTATCCTATCAGAAAAGAGGATCAACCCGGGAAACGGCATACTAACGGGATCTGCATCCTAACAGGATCGGCATCCCACTCGAGTTGGAAAACGCAATCCTGACGAGATCGGTACCCCACAGGTATCGGTGTCCGACAGCTATCGGTATTCAACGGGTATCGAGGTACCATTGGGATCTGAAGACTAACAGGATTGGGATCACACCGGAATTGGACTCCAGAAGGATCAGAATCACACTGTGAACTTGTATGCTAACGGCAGTGGGACACCGACGGGATTGGGATCCCACCGGGATCGAAATATTTATAAGGGCTGTAGACTGCAGAATTTCCTTCGTTTCGAATGCTATCCCGGATAACTATTTAGAGTCAACTGTCTATTTATACAAATGATTTAAAAAATAATCGCCATTAAGTCCTAACACATTGAGATCAGTGAATTAGATTGTACAAAGAAAGACAATATTTAAAAAAAAAATGATCGTATACTTTAATGCGTTAGAATTAATAGAATCCAAGTATTATTCAAATACCTTTAAATATATATTGCAAAACTTTAAATTGTTTGTGGAAAGTAGACATTAAAATGTATTATAATTATTTATTTATTTAAATTTATATACATATATATGTTACCGGCAATGTGTGAAATGCTGACATTGTATAGAATGCCTAGGCAGTCTATAGAATGTCTGAAGTTTTTAGGCAAAGTATGAAATATTTTTTTACGTGATTATTTTACATACTTTGCCTAGGCATTTTATACATTGCCAAGGTGTCATACATAATGACACACATACTTCAGGCACAGTTTCAAAAGAGCGTAATAAAAACGTTTTTAATGGAAAAACACATCTGAAAACAAAAGAAGTATGAAATAAGTGAACGGCATTCTTGAGAACGACTTTGTTGAACACAAGAAGCCAAATGACATACCTCACAATTAATATCTGAGAGAACAATATATTATGTATATGAGGAACATCAATATTTTAGTTTGACCATTGACGCCGCCTACTTTACTTAAAATTTGGGTTGGTTTCAGAACTGCTTCTAAACTCGATTCAAGTGCTGCGACCACCAACAAATCCCCCTAAAAGATGAAAATCGTTTGTGAAATAAAAATGTTGAACACACAATAGTCAAAAGAGTTGCTGTTTCTCAAACGAACTAGTGTGACAGTATGATATTGAATTATTTTTTAGCTGGCATATTAAATGAGAACAAATATTTCTCAATTTGAACCCCCCTTGCCAACCACGTTTCATTTACAGAAAATGCCAAACTATTTGATTAATCAGTATCTTACTAAAGCAACGGTTCCTGACCTGACGTAAGCGTACCCACATATGCAACAACAACATTAATTTTTGAAAAAGAACACCGTATTATGTAATAAATTCAATGTGGATGTTTTAATTTTTCCCCTTTCAAAACTAAAAATTAAATTTCTATCTTGCATTTTGACTAAATGTATTTATTTAAAAAATACATATATAACAATAATAATAAACAGTCATTAAAAGCCAATTTGTTTTATTTGATGTTTTAGCTAATCTATTTTTCTTTTCTGTTTTTAATTTTTAGGGATGAGTTGGGTACGGGAAATGAATGGTGGACATGGTGGATAGTCGTATACAAACAGTTAAATTAAGAGGTACTAATTTTTTGCAAAACTACTGGAGACCGCTGTATTAATTCAGAGATCAATAGAGATACCTTAAAGTTTTCATTAAGTTGTCCTTTCCTTAAACACAATGAAATGTCAAATCAAGATTTCTGCTGTAAAGATAGTGACTCAGTATAAAACTCAGCAAAATTAAAATGCCATTGTTCTCTCCTTTACCGGAATGAAATCGCATACTAATTATATTAAACAAGGTTTCATTTGCAATCGGTGTCTTAAAGGTTTAATAAATATAAAATTCTCTAACTTGAAGTGTCAGTGGCTTGTTCTAAAGACAATAATTCTTCATTTTTAATTTTGTTTTTATCTAGGCACATATGGATGATGTAACCAGGTTATCCTTCATAGAAGAGTGTGGATTAAAAGCTTGTTTAAAAAATTAAAAAAATTATATTTCAATTATAAAATCAGATATTCCAAGTAAAAATTGTATTGAACAATTTTGTATGGAATTTTTATGTTCAATGTATTTTCTAGTATCGAATTTGAAAAGTTGTTTTATTATTGTAGTCTGTCTGATGATCATACTTGTATACTTTAGTTTATTTAAATGTTAATATTCAAATAAAGAAAAGCCACAGAGCATCAACCTATGTTACTGTAAGGCTTTAAATACAGATTAAATTTATTGATTTAAATTACATTAAATTGAAATAAATGAAGATCTGTAGACTGAAAACTATTTTTTTTTAAAACCTGCAAATTATTAGAGAATTCGTTGAAAAAAATTAAAACATTGTAATAATCACCAATATTATTACCTTTTCAATATAACAACCATTGGTAAGGATACATTTCAGTAGTAAATACCAGAATTTTAGTAGCATATATTTGATAAATCAAGGTTGGAATTTAGCTCCCGATCCGCCCCAATCTCGGGTGTTTGGGGGGGGGGAATTATATCCCCTCTGTCATTTCCATGCATGTAGCTGTGTCTAATCTTCCTTTCCTTCGTTCTCGGTACATTATGAATAAAATTTCAGTAGTAAATACCAGAATTTTAGTAGCATATATTTGATAAATCAAGGTTGGAATTTAGCTCCCGATCCGCCCCAATCTCGGGTGTTTGGGGGGGGGGGGGAATTATATCCCCTCTGTGATTTCCATGGATGTAGCTGTGTCTAATCTTCCTTTCCTTGGTTCTCGGTACATTATGAATAAATAAATCAGCTCTGTTTAGGATTTTAAAGTCATTTTATTTGCTGCAATATATTAAATCTAATGCATTCAAAAGATCAATATTTTTATGTTTCACTGGGACAGAGTGGCGGTCGTGCTGAAGGGGAGGATAAATGTTTAAAGGAATGGGTGATTTTTTATTTGTTGTTGCTGTTGTTGTCAGCTGTACAACAGATTGACTAGGAATGAGAAATGCATGTACCTGCAACATACATGATAGCGGTGTCGGACAACATAAATGGTAGAAGAGTTTGGCAACAGAGCTGGTAGAAGAAAGAAGTAACATAGAGTTGGGCAAATATAGCTTCAGAAAGTTTAAGGCAATATATAAAGTAAAGGAGTGGGACAACATAGGTCTAGAACAGTGTGGGTACATGGCTGGTGGGAGAGTGGGGCAACATAGCTGGTAAAAGAGGGGGCAACATAGCTGTTAAAAAATTGGGAAACATAGCTGGTAAAAAGTAGGACAACATAGCTGGTAAAAAGTAGGACAACATAGCTGGTAAAAAGTAGGACAACATAGCTGGTAAAAGAGTAGGGCAATATAGCTGGTAAAAAAGTTGGGCAATATAGCTTGTAAAAAAGTGGGGCAACATAGCTGGTAAAAAGTAGGACAACATAGCTGGTAAAAGAGTAGGGCAATATAGCTGGTAAAAAAGTGGGGCAATATAGCTTGTAAAAAAGTGGGACAACATAGCTGGTAAAAAAGTGGGGCAATATAGCTGGTAAAAAAGTGGGACAACATAGCTGGTAAAAAGTAGGACAACATAGCTGGTAAAAGAGTAGGGCAATATAGCTGGTAAAAAAGTGGGGCAATATAGCTTGTAAAAAAGTGGGGCAACATAGCGGGTAAAAAGTGGGACAACATAGCTGGTAAAACAGTGGGGCAAAATAGCTTGTAAAAGAGTGGGGCAACATAGCTGGTAAAAAGTGGGGGAACATAGCTGTTAAAAGAGTGGAGCAACATTGCTGGTAAAAAGTGGGGCAACATAGCTGGTAAAAGAGTGAGGCAACATAGCTGGTAAAAAAGTTGGGAACATAGCTTGTAAACGTGTGGGGCAACATTGCTGTTAAAAATTGGGAAACACAGCTGGTAAATGAGTGGGGCAACAAAGCTGGTAAAAACTGGGGCAACATAATGTTAAAAAAATGGGGCAACATAGCTGTGAAAAGTGTGGGGCAACATAGCTAGTAAAAGAGTGGGCAAAATAGCGGGTAAAAAGTGGGGCAATATTGTTAAAAGAGTGGAGCAACATAGCTGGTAAAAGAGTGGGGCAACATAGCTGGTAAAAGAGTGGGCAATATAGCTGGTAAAAAGTGGGGCAACATAGCTAGTAAAAGAGTGGGTCAATTTAGCTGGTAAAAAGTAGGGCAATATAGCTGGTAAAAGAAGGGGGCAACATAGCTGTTAAAGATTGGGGCAACATAGCTGGTAAAAGAGTAGGTCAACATAGCTGGTAAAAAAGTGGGACAACATAGCTGATAAAAGAGTGGGACAATAGCTGGTAAAAGTGTGGGGCAATATAGCTGGTAAAAAAGTGGGGCAACATAGCTTGTAAAAGAGTGGATCAACTTAGTTATTAAAAAAGTGGATCAACATAACTGGTGAAAGAGTGGAGCAACATAGCTTGTAAAAGAGTGGATTATCAATTTTAATAAATTATATATATATATATGTTTTAAATTTATACTTACAAATTGATATTTTTACTACATCTGTACCTCGGAGCATTATAAAATAATGCTCCAGCTTTAGTTAAAAAGTACCTGTTCAAGAGCTTATGGTACTATCTACGCTCCGCATCAATGTCTTGTATTTCTCAATGCAAAATAACGTTTGTGCAACATACAACATAACATTCTGAAAATGACACGATAATTTAAATCATTAATGTTGTGTCGTTAGGAACTTTGGCTACACTGTCTGATAGAAAATCGATATTGATAATCACACCAATGTTTCAATCATTTCCTCATACACTGACAGGGGTCTCGGCTCAATGATATCAAGCTCATAATTTAAATATTCAGCGCCTAGAACCGAACCATCGGGTCTTTCCGAATAGCCTGTTTTGGGTATAACATTATGCCCTATGTGATCTTCGTCTGTTCTGTGATTTGATCTACATACGGATGCCAACTGTTTTAATCTCGTAGTGCAAAATTCACTTGACATATGTGCCAAAGTGTCATGGTCATCTGCATAAACAACGACGTTGTGGTCCCGTAGGTGGTAATGGACTTCAAAAGGACGAAAAGATTGCCTCTGAGATATGTAGTCATGAATCAATATTTCGGAGTACGGTGGTGGGCCGGACGAGGGTTCAGAAATAGTGGCTTCCACGATGGGTCTTTGCGGTATTGACAACTGTGGCAAAGGCGGTGTACTGTGTTCGTCTTCGTCTGAAATATATATTTGTAAAAATAATACATGTTCAACTCGAATTTCAGTACGCTACAACGACTAAAACAATAATAATTAAAGTTGGAATGAATTGTATTTAGATCATCAAATAAACTTCAGCTTTTGATACTTCTAAGATGTAACTTTTTAGTTAGACCAAATCTGTAATATGTACATGCTAAGTCACAAGTACGATTATATTATTTCATCTAATTTGAAAAGGATGTAACCATTAGTCCTAAAGCCCAACCACCAGCCAATTTATTATTAAAGATGTGGATTATTATTAATTATACATTTTGTATTGCTTATTTCATCAGATAACTTATAGAAAATACAATTAAAAACTAAAATAAAATATTATGAGTCAGCATAATTAAAAAACAAAACAACTAATTTATATATTCTAAAAGCAAAAGAAATTGATGTGTGTATATATCAATATATATTAAATGGAACCCCAAAAGTCCGTTGGATGTGTTGATTTTAGGAACGTTTAATGTTTATTTGATAACATATATCTGCTTACCAACGATTAGTGAAGCCAACCCTGGCCTGCATTCCCATATTCATCGGCGTACCCATTATTACTGAACCCAAACCTCGTTAGAGACATATATACATCGGCCAATTACACCAGCTATAATGCATTAACAAAATTACTTTTTACACACTTATGTTATTGGTCGCCGGATAACTTTATAAAACAATGATGTCACGTGACTCACCCCTGTGACGAGAAAGAGGGGCCACGACATTGTAATGATCTTCCTGTTGACGTAGACGACTTTTTCTTCGCACTCGTCTGCGCACTAAGTAAACAACTATCACGGACACGACAATCAACAGTGTCACGAAGAGAACCACGTTGATAATCAACTGCGTGGACTCGTTGCTTGTGTTTTCTGAACTCTGGCCGAGGCCAGAGGTTGTTTGGGAAACTGTTTGGTCTAAGCTGGTGTGATTAGGCTGAGAGGTGGTGCTGGCTATAAAGTACTTTGATGGCTTTGAATAGTTTGATATAGTCTTGGTTGTGATTTCTTTACTGGAGCTTGATTGCCTTGAAAATGTTCGAAATTCATCATTGGTTGTGTCATCGTATTCAGTACCTTCTACTAAAAAAACAATTTAAAAAAAATAATAATAACAATTATAATAATCTCAAATAAATAAATATTCGTACCAATAAGGAATCAGACATATTGATTTTTAAAGCTGCAATAATTTAACATTTTAATTGATTGTATCCCTTACCAACCATCACAATTTATATAATAAAACCCTACAAATGATAATAATAACTTATTGGGTGTATAAAAAGTTGATTGAAATTTGTAATTTTAATATTAAAAAAAAATCAATACTTTAAAAAACAAGGATACATTCACGATTAAAAAAAAAAAAGTACATGTTTTTATATGTTTGAGCAGAGGCGTCACTAGATTTTTTGGCGCCTGGGGACAAGATTAAAGTTAAATAGCCGCCCTTTTTTTTCAATTCTCAAACACAATATTTTCATCAATAAAATAAAATCAAAGAACATTTTGGCGCCCTTAATTAGTCTGGCACATTTGGACATCCATCCCCCATCTGTCCCCCCCCCCACCCTTTAGCTGCAACTCTGTGTTTAAGATTTCATGCGCTTATCGGATTTAAGTTTGTTAATGTCATAAAGCATTCTTCTGTGAGTGATTTTTTAAGCGTTAACTGTTATTGTTTCATGTACAAACCATGTTTAGTGCAATAACAAAACAATATAAATACACAACTACTTACTCAATAATTGTATATCCACTGTGTAACCAACCCATGAGTTTGTATCAGTCAGGACAGTGATGTTCAACAAACCAACGTCAGTGGCCTGAATATTCTCCAATGTCATTTCAATAAAATGTAAAAGTCTAGATCCATAGTTCCTACCCAAACTCCTGTCCAGTTTCTTGACCACTAAAACGTTTTTTGAAGGAAACCCTTGGTGTTTCAGCTTGGGGTAGTCGGGCTCGGTTATAGGTCCGACAATGCAAATGCTCCAGCTGAATGTGTGTCCAAGCTCTGACATGACGGTTGCATGGTCACTCTGGTTGGTGCACAACTGTGGTGGACCTGGAAAAATATAAAATAATGCTATAATTAGGTTGTTTTTTTTAAAATGAAAATAATTAATGTATCAAGATTAATTCATTTACAAAAATATAATAATCAAAAACCTTGCAACAAAAAAGCAATACGGAAGACCAAAACTAATCAGTACAGCTTCTGCTGCGAGAAATGCAGCCGAGTTTGTCATTCCAGGATCGGCCTAGTGAGCCATTTGTACATAGTGTACATAGCTACTCCATCAGTTATTTAAGACGGAAGGATGCCAAATATTTTAAGAAAAAACTGCTATCTTTTACATCATTAACTTTCTTTGTTTAATTTAATTAGAGCAAGTGCATAGTGTTATTTCTATTTCGAATGACAAGTATCATCTAATCTTTTCTGCAAAATATAGGTTGTAGGAGCCTTAACAACGTGCAGAAAAATCGATTTATTATAAATATTGAAACTTAAAATCCCATGCCTCTGAATTTCTGAAATGTATAATATAGATCATGCCTGCACAACATACGTCTCACGGGCCGCGTGTGGCCCGCCAGCACCCACTTTATTATTAATATTTTCTTAACAGCTCCCCCCCTCCCCACCCCTGACCTATATTCTTTTTGCCTGCGCAAGTCCTGTCCTATTTCCTTTTGGGCCGCACACATTTTTTCATAATGTATTACGGGCCGCATTTCATTTTCGGTTATGCAGGCCTGATACAGATCATGGCTGTGTCTAAATCATTTTGGGAAGAAGATGAGAAGCATAATGTAAGTGGCTTAAGTTTATCACAGAATATTCTTAGATACAATCTTCACAAACAAGTTGCGTTGCTGTCTCCGAAAAAGAAACCACCAAGGAAGTCCGTAGGTAAACAACGCTAGAGATATGCCCTAAACTGTACAATAAAGTTTCCCTTATTTCTAATGAACTACCTACATTAGTATTTAAATGAATGCATTAAAATTTCACGGTTAGAAGTATAAGAAAGGGCCTTAAGTACTAATTCATACAATGCAATATATTTTCAAATTGTTGTGTGTGTTTTTTAATTAAAAAAAAAAAATTTAAAAATTTTGATTAATACAAAATTGTACTTCCATTTATTAATCCACGTCAAATAATCGTTACATGAATTGGTTATGTAATATCGTACACCAAATTAGAATTGTGTCTTTGCTGTGGTATTATCAACTGTTATCAGTCCATACTGAGAATATATTACCTTATCGACCCTACATCATAGTTTCATGTCGGCATTTTATACATGGAACATATCAACTACATCTATGCTGAAATAAGATGTCATTCACCGGAAATGTATGACAATTGTTTTTGTTTAATTATCAAATCATTAGACGCAACACTGAATCACATGGAAGTAACTTGAAAGGCCTACAAAGAATGCACATGACGAGAGATCCGTTTCCTGTTTATCTTTCACCATCATCGTCTGCTGGCGAACTTCGGCCCTGATTTTGCATTCATCATAATCAATGGCGCTACGACCCATGCAGGGTCCTGGCCTACTCCCCCACATCCTTTTATTGGCTTTCCGTCCCCATGCGTGAACCCCCAATTAGTGTAAATCCTTCACTACATCGTCGATCCATCTCAGCCTTTTCATTTCATTTGTTTAACAATTTAAGACATGATAAATTCATTTAAAATTGCATCGAACTAAAATTTGCTTGTTAGAGCGTGGGTCTACACTGATGGTCCATGTCATGTTGTCACATGTTTATGTAACTATGTTATTGAAACTGGTACATACTCAACAAGGTAATCTCTTATATATATTGTGGTACTGGTGTGGCTGCTTCCTTTTTGCAACTGGCCCTTCCCCACTCAACATATTTTATACTATTAGTATTTGGTAAAAAAAAAAAAAACCCTCCAGGAGAGAGCGCCATGCGTGACGGTTGAACTCATGTAAAGATGTTGAATTTTTTTCTGAGGCTTCTATTATACTTATCTATAAATTGCCACTTTTTATGGTGTAGCACTGTCGGTTGGCCTGTCCGAAGGCCTGGTGTTTAAGGAGGGCAGCTAGGGTGTAGCACTGTCGGTTGGCCTCTCCGAAGGCCTGGTGTTTAAGGAGGGCAGCTAGGGTGTAACACTGTCGGTTGGCCTGTCCGAAGGCCTGGTGTTTAAGGAGGGCAGCTAGGGTGTAACACTGTCGGTTGGCCTGTCCGAAGGCCTGGTGTTTAAGGAGGGCAGCTAGGGTGTAGCACTGTCGGTTGGCCTGTCCGAAGGCCTGGTGTTTAAGGAGGGCAGCTAGGGTGTAGCACTGTCGGGTGGCCTGTCCGAAGGCCTGGTGTTTAAGGAGGGCAGCTAGGGTGTAACACTGTCGGTTGGCCTGTCCGAAGGCCTGGTGTTTAAGGAGGGCAACTAGGGTGTAGGACTGCCTGTAGGACATTTTTTTTAAACGCTGGCATTTAATATGCATTACAGAAAATGAAAATTTACCGTTTTGTTTTGTAACACTAGGACACATGGGGTATTTTCTAACAATATCCGGTGTAACAAAACTCCCCCCCCCTTTTCTGTTAAGCCCTAGTACCAAAGAACTTACCTAGCTCGAAAATCATGAATCATCATCTAGGCGAAAAATGTATTTATATTTTAAAATAGTATGTTTTGAGACAATGCATTTTATTCATTTAATTTGCAGGACCTCAAAAGTAGTCGTCTGACTTTATATAAAATATATATATATAT
>CAXITT010000326.1:467952-497037 GCA_964033795.1 Lymnaea stagnalis
AAAAAAAAAAAAAAAAGGAAAGCTTAAATTGTGAATTTAAAATCGAAAGCAATGGGCAATGTCAGAAATGTACAAATACTATCCGTGTCGTTAATCGCAACCTCATTTAAGTGCTATATTTTACTATATTACCTGATCATCAAGTCTTAGGTTCTTTACTGTGTTTAATAAAAACGAAAAGAAACAACACACAACAAAAAACAAAACACAGCAACAGCACAAGCAAACATGAGCCTGTCATTAAAGTTCACGAGTTAAAATGTGTATTGACGGTTGGTCGTTAAGCGACTGTCCTCCACCAGCTTGTGAGGGTGGTGCTTATGGCTCATGCTATTTATTCCTTTAGGATTTTTAGAACATCAGTATTCTTAGATAATACATACCAAAAAAAAATTATTAGTATAGCATAAACTATTAATATACATTCATGGCCAAACCTTAGAGGAGGGTCGCTGATCACTTTCAAACATTAGGCACATTTACATAATCAACGATCCCATCAATGATCACAATTTAATCTCCAGCAGGTCTCACGAAATGCGGCATATAGCATGCTGTACCTTCAGCAGGTCTCACACCTCTGGAGACCCATCCCTTGCAGATTCAGACAGACGATGAAAAATGAAGGAAAAAACAAACTTACACCCCGCTACATCCAGATCAAGAGACGCCATCTTGACCTGTCTAACATCCTTGTGATCTCTCGTCTTGCAAAGGTAAGGACCCCTGTGCATGCACTCAATGTTATGTATAGTATAGGAGATTTCCGTCAAGCTACTGGTTCCTGTTAACAGCCTCTCGTCCCTGTCCAAAATGAATATTGGTGAGGGTAACCATTTGCCACTAACTTTACACTTGAGAGTAACATTGGCTCCTACTGGGAACACAATCGGTTGATCGATGCGAGTCCGAAAATCAGTGCCGTTGGCTGTAAACGATTTTATTCTCCTGGCTTCATCTGACAAAATGATGAGAAAAAAAAGAAAATCTAATAGAAAAACCATTCTTGCCTTGGTATGCACGCCTTAGAGCATTGAACGATGTACATATAGTCAGCGCAATCAAATACTTTTTATTATCAGTGGAAATTTTGGGTTTGTGGTGGCAACCATGGTCCGCAATGGCTTGCAAGTTGGAGGCAGTCATAAAGTACAACATAAAAAAAAAAATGGTTTACCGCACCAGCATTAAATAAAAACTCTTCGCACTCCATTCTAGACAGCGACGAGGCCATGACAGGCAGTTACGGCAGATAGCAGCAAGAAAACAGTACAGGATATGCTCATTCCTGCAAGACATAATCAGGGACTGGGACAAGCTTACGAAAAGGATTAGTTAAGGTGACAACACTTCAAAAAATTGCGTCTATTGCCTCATGCGTTCCTACATCCAGTTCCTGATCCCTCATTGATAAGCCCTTGAAACAAGGGAAATATCGAAATCAACAATAAAATGCACAGAAACATCGTGAATCCCAACTATAAATAGGATTCAAAAATTGATCAATACATTGATCTAGTGCCATCAAAATATAGAAGAAGAAGAATTTTCACAAAACAAGGGATTTGGGTTTGTTGGTTTTTTTAAGGAGGGGGGGGGACTTTTGGCCTACTGAGAGAATAGGAATGATTAGTTGATTTATGTCTCGCAACGCACTTTTGAAGGAGAAAAAAATAATTACAATAATCGGAAATTTTCTTATTTCTACATATCACTTTTCGTATGAGACTGAAACAAAAGAATATTGGGATGAAGGGAACGAATATAGCAACAAATCAAAGTTTTACAATGCAATTAAGAACGGTAAATAAAAATTGCTTTACAAAAATAGGTAGTGTATATCGAGCAAAAGTCTCATCTTTAACATGGATTAGTAAAACGAATGTCAGTAGTGTTAGCTAACTTCCTTGCTTTTGCTTTGCGAACCTAAAGCGATGTTTTCAAAAGCACGATGTGCTCTGATTCACACGACCCTAGGCAGGTACTGGATTTAACCCCAGTAAAACGGATAGGATTTCAATATGACATTTAAAAGGGATAGAAAAAGAAAGGGATGGGGTTGGGGTGGAACAAGCTGGTGTTAGGTGTATGATTATTTATGGATGTAACACAATCTTTTATGATGTGCATTGATATAAAAACATAGTTTGTAATGCGACATTATAAATTTTGGGTTCAAATAACCCCATTATGTTTGCGGTTTTTGTTAAAGTTTTTTATAGCATGTTTTTGGACGGTAATGACATGCTAAGATTTAAAAATGTAAACTTCCTGGAAGTAATCAATGTTTTCCTCAAAATAATGGTACGTTTTATTAAAGGACTTGTTAAAATAAGAGTGAAGTAAAAATGTATAAAAAAATCAAATAGTTATACATAGTGGTAAAAAATGACAAATACTTACTCGAGTCTGCTTGAAGCAGAAGAATACAGAACAACGTCAACGTTCTTCTCTCATGCCATCCCATAAATAGAGATGTACGTGTAGCCATAGTGATAAAATCAACATCTTAAACACGTGTATCTCTGGACAGTAAAACTGCTGCGCTTCAGTTAAAGTCTAGTCCATTTTTACATACATTTGATCAATCTAGGCTTCTCGTTGTTTTAAAAGAAGATTTTAGTTTTTAAAATAACCGATAATGGGAGATTAACCGTGAGAATTATTGAGAGGGTAGAACATGTTATTTGCTTGTGCCGGATGTCGACCCGAAACCTTACGTCATGGAAATCCCCAACCTTCTTATCCAATTAAAAAAAAAGTTATTGGAGTTCGTCTGTGTGTCTTATGCATGTGCCTTTAACTTCAAGCATTGATGTGGGAGTGCACACCATAAAATGCATGTTATTGTAAGATCGTCCTATACGCTCGTACCCTAAGGATGTCAGGCCCCCGCACCTAGTTCGCTATTTCATGGCCCGCTTTTTATTTCCCTGTATTATTATGATAACTCATGTTTAACATTGCACTGTTATACTTCAATACCTTCTCTTTTTGTAAGAGTTATGCACAGCCATTGCGTTACTGATCAAATAGCTACTCCCAAATGGTTCATGTATAAATATATATGTATATATATAATATATATGTATATATAATATATATTTATATATATAATATATATATATGTATACATTCATACAAACAATGATACAATAGATAAAACAATAAACATAATGCCACACAAGATATAACAATACACACAATGGTACGTTAGATTACACAATACACAGCATGTCTCATTCGATAACACACTACTCACAATGAAATATTAGATGCACAATACACGCTATGACACATTAGATAATACAATACACACAATTGGTGACCTAGTTTGGAGAAAAAATGACGTCACAGAAATAGCCAACCAGGGGCTCTGCATAACTGCACTAGAAGAGAGCGAAAAAGGCAATTACTAACGCCTTTTTTTTGCGTGACCATGACGCTTTTCCACCACTGGTTTTTAGATGTACTATTTCAAGAGGGGGTCGAAAGGAATTGAGAATATGAGACAGCAGTTATCAACGCGTATTTGGTTGGCAACTCTAGTAATTCTCTATATAACCCCTTGAGAAGCTGCCTCGCACCTGTACCATGATCTAAAGTGTAAGCATTATACTAAAGTTGTTGAACATCTTTTTTAATACCGTACTCTCTCCAATCATTCAAGCCAAATGTAATAAATAACCATCTGTGTATCTTATTTTACTTATAAATTTCAATTTCTTTAGTTAGAGTCGTATTAGAAGAGTAAAATAACTTAGTTTCAAGATTAATTTGTAAACAACCAAATGCTTTTTTAAACTGATTGTTAACCAAATAACGTGTCGTTATTTCCAGATTTACTTGATGGGAAAGCAGACACTGACGAGAGCGATTATGAAAAGCTGAGGACGTACTACGAGGCCTTCGTCTTTATATTACGAAAAGCAGAATCAGATTTTAAACAAGCTGACGGTAAACATATTAATATAAAACTCAATAATAATGTTGTATTCATTTTGTTATTATTTTTTTTTTTTTTTGAGTACAACTTTATTTTAATTATCATTATTATTTTTATTTTCCATTTTATTTAAATGTTCACAATTCTGAAAGGTAAACATATTAATATAAAACTCAATAATAATGTTGTATTCATTTTGTTATTATTTTTTTTTTTTTTTGAGTACAACTTTATTTTAATTATCATTATTATTTTTATTTTCCATTTTAATTAAATGTTCACAATTCTGAAATATTTTATAGACACGTCTTTATATATGATTAGTATTCTTCGCGTTGTTCTTTGAAAGAAGATGGTGTAGCCTTCAGTTATTAATCACGTCCTTGAGTTACTTTTGAGGCCGATTCTTAATTGAAGATTGGGAAGGAATTTCTCAAGCAGAACATTGAATATATATGTCGTTTTAATTCAAGGTATCGTTATCAGATACTTGTTTACATAGCCAAACTATGACAACTAAACATGACGTGAAAGCGTTTTTGATATGAATCCAAAAAATGTTTGTTATCTTCTCTCCGAAAACAAATAGATCTTTAATCCTTCGTCGTGTATCGGATGTGTTTTTTTTTTAAAAATTGATAAATTGAGAAGCTATACTGTCAAGTGATCCGGGTTTTCCCCTCGCTTGAAACGACTACAAACAATGGTCAAACACGTTCAGTGTCTAAGCGTCTTAAATGTATAAAACATGACTAGCCGAAATACCACCCCTTCCCCCACGACCTCCAAAACTAAAGATAGTTGATAAAACGAAAATGTGAACACAAAATAATTAAAGTTTGTCACTTTTCAAACAACCGAGTTTAAGAATCCCATACTTAATTATTATTATTATTTTAGTTAGTTTATTATAAATTAGATGAATAATTAAATTTCGAACTACCCCCTTCCCCCAAAATAAAATGAGTAAAACAGAGTATGGTTAAACCTGAAAAATTAAACGCAACAAAACAGCGAACGTGTCGGCAGAAAGCCTTCGTCAGCGAACAAAACAACAGAAAAAACGTTATAAAAATTAGAAATAGCACTTAGCTGGTAAGTAGTATCTGTGGGCAGCAATATTCGTCTGATAGGTTTAAAGAAAGATGTTCAAATAATTTGATTATGGGGAGACCCATTGAAAACATCCTAAGGAACTTCTGGTTCACTTCAAGAAAAAGCTGTTTTTGTACATTAAATTTATATAGCAAATATATATAGAATTTATATTTTTTAAGGTGATGTTTTAGACTTAATTGAAGTTTTTCATTTATTAATTACATAAAATACAAATCGGTAACTCATTTTTTTATTCTAATAAAAATGACATAGCAAGTTTTTGCAATTGGACTCCTACAGTATCTCATTAAAGATGTTTTCCCACCACCTGTATTAAGCATAGCAAAAGAAATTTAAAATACATTTTATTGGGATGAGTTGGGGTATAGGTAAAAAAAAGGGAGGTGTAGGGTATGATCATTAAAATAAAATCAATCAAAATGTACGGGAGCACAAAGAAAAGAAAGGAATGGGAACTCTGTACTTATAAAGATTAATACTCAAAAAAGGGTGCGAGATTACTCTCTTAGGACCCTTGACACGATGTTTACAGCGCGCCTCATCTGCTGGGCGCTCCCGTAAAGGAGATCATTGAGGCAGGCCTCCGGATTCCTACCGTTGGCCCCCATCCCACTGTCCGGACACGTGACCACCAAGTGGGCTACTGTCTCCTCTTCGTGTCCACATTGTCGGCACAAAAGTTCCCTTCTGTTATCGAGTCGGTAGAGATAACTGCGCGTGGCGCAGTGCCCAGTTCTCATCTGTGTGATAAGGCTTTGTTCTCTACGACTAAGCTCCCACCATGGGTCGCTTTTGCTCGGCCGCTGGAATTCCCGGTAAAACTGTCGTCCAGTAGTGGCCGTGTCCCACTTTCCAAGCCATTTTCTCCTGAAATGGTCTTTCAACCAGGCAGTGACTCCGACCTGAGTCATGGGATTGTCTGGTTGAGGTAGGGCTGCGCCTTCTTGGGCTAAGAAATCTGCCCTGTCAGGAAGCGACGCCTCTAAGCGCGAAGTGATTAGCTGGAAGATTACCTTAGGGCCATGTGCATGGATGGAGCCTACTGTTTCCAGAATGACAGTGATCTTTGTCGAGCCCACCGAACTCTCCCCCATGAGTTCGAGAGCAGAACGAGAGTCGGTGAAGACCACAACGTCCGGGAAGGACTTCCGATTGGCTAGCCGTTGGTTCAACCTCTTAAGAGCTACCAGTATCGCCTCAATTTCCGCATCGAGGCTTGTTGCATTCCTACCGCATGGGCCTGATAGCTCCTCGGGTGGAGCTATCTCTGCGGGATACTGGATGAGGACACCATAGCCACTACGCTTTTCCTCCGTGAAACATGAGCCGTCCGTAAAGACTTTAACCAAGCTGTTCGGGTAGGCGTCAATCGTGCGTTGCACAGCCTCTGATGGGTCTAATTGAGGACTGCCTTCGCTGGCTTTGGCATCAACCATTTCCAGTCGAATGTCCGGCAGGGGAAGACTTTTGTGTGGTCCCCGCGCGGGGATCACTTTCACTTTTTCCCTGTTTCTGGGCAGAAAGACGTCTTTTTCAAGACTGTGAACCATGTCCATGAAGGATGGTCGCTTCAATCTGGACTTTTTCTCCCATTCGTCCTGTAATTTGAAACAGGGTTCCTTTCTGTCCATGCGGCGGTAACGCTCTACCGTCGCAAGGACTGCCTTCTCTCGCCTGACCTCGAGCGGTTCGACATTGGAAATGATCTCCACCGCCGCCGTGGGTGTGGTTCGTATTGCCCCGCAAACAAACCTTAGAGCACGGTTTTGGATGCGGTCCAGTTCCTCCAAAGCCGTATGGCTTGCAAAGGCTAGGACGGGCAAACTGTAGTCCATTGTTCCTCTCACACTGCTAAGGTAGAGCGATCTCAACAGTCTTGCTTCTGCACCCCATTCAGTGCAAGCTAGCTTTTTCACCAAGCCCAATTTTTGTGAAGCCTTGGCACATAGTTCGTGCACGTGGTGATGGAGTCGGAGTTTCTGATCCAACTTAATCCCCAAGTAGACTGGAGTCCTGTCCCATACCAAATCTTTCCCATTTATGGAGAGTTTAATATCGGTCTCAAGCACCTTTCTTCCGTTAGTGAACTTAGAATAGACCGTCTTCTCAGTGTTCACAACCATTTTCCACCGTCTCGCATAGTCCTCGATGGTATGGAGATCGTTTTGCAGCCGGTTCTGCAAGTGGTTGATGCTAGGACCAGAAGTCCAGATTACTAGATCATCAGCGAACATGGCATTATCGGACACTAATCCCTCTTGCAAGTCATAGACATAGGCCAAGAACAAAGTGCAGCTGAGGGCAGACCCCTGGGGGAGTCCGTCCTCTAGAGCAAGCTGCTTCGATAGACTATTGCCAACCCGTGTGACAATATATCTGTCCTTGAGAAAGTCCGTCACCCACCTGGACATGTTTCCAGTGACACCCAACTTCTGGAATTTATGCATGAGGCCAACGCGCCACACGCGGTCATATGCTTGCTTGAGATCAAAGAAAATTGCCAACGAATGATTTTTCTTCTGGAGTTCATTGGTCATAGACTGAACAAGACGGACCACCTGGTCCATGGGTTGCCTACCCTTACGGAAGCCACCTTGCGTCGGTGGTAGGTGTTTTCCACTCTCCAAAAACCAGTAGAGTCGTCCATTCACCATTCGCTCGGCCACTTTGCCCACACAGGACGTTAGCGATATCGGCCTGTAGCTACCTGGTAAATGGCCTGGTTTTCCCTCCTTTGGTACGGGAACTACTATGGCTTGCTTCCACACTTTCGGTAAGATACCTGTAGTCCAAGTTCGGTTAATGAGAGCCAGCAGAAGTTCTCTCCCCCGTTTACCCAGGTGGGTTAACATTTCATTGTGAACTTTGTCTGGGCCTGGTGCTTTCGCCGGCAAGCACTTTTTGAGCGCGGTTTGCAATTCTTCCATTGTGAAGGGAACTGTGAATATCTCAGGGTGGGGTCCAGTACGCTGGATACGAGCTCCCCTTTTCTTCAGATGGCGAATTTCCGTATGCTCGGGGGTCTCTTTCAACACTTTGGCTTCGTTGTTCACTGCGGCAAAGTGAACATTCAGTACATTGGCTCTTTCCTTGTCGCTCGCCACGACACCTTTGTCCGATATTAATGGTTGCGGGTTTTTGGCCTTACCCGCACCAGAGAGACTCCCGAGCAGATTCCACACCCTCCCACCGTCTAGAAGATTGAGTTTTTCACACGTGCTAACCCACTTCGACTTTTTCGCCTTTTGAATAGCTGCTCGGACTTTAGCCGTAAGGTGATTGTAGCCGGCACGAGCAGCCGGTGTTTTCTTCCTCGTGGCTTCTTTCCGAGCTTTTGCTCTTAGTTTCACGAGTTTTGCAAGCTCTTTGTTCCAAAAAGGCTTGTAACGCTCCCAATGTCGTCAAGGACACTAAGGACCTGATGTCCCGCGAGATCAGCGGACACGAGCGTCAGGTCTGGCCTGGACTCCGTTCCATGGCCGTAATGGAGAAGAGTGGGCGTGCTCTTCTCGTCTTGAAGCCTGATAAGGTTGGTCTCGAGACATACCTCTTCCACGTGCTTACCAGAGCCGTTGCGCTCTGGATAACCCCACATGGGGGATTTGGCATTGAAATCTCCTGCAATTATAGTCCGTTTGAAGATCGTCTCCCCGTGGGTGGGGATCGTGATCACATTGCTTGGAGAATTGTAAATGTTCGTCACGGCGAACGTTTTCCCACATTTAGTGATTTTTACTGACAGGGTGTCAGTATTTGCGTAACGCTTACACTCGATGATCTCCACCGTGAGATCATTGCGCACCGCTGTGGTAATGCCTTGGCATCGGCCACACTTGCAATGGTATAGCGAGTAACCAGTGATGTGAAACGGCTTCCCGTGAAGCATTGTTTCTTGGAACAGTCCTACATCCACGCCGTGCTCGTGGAGTAGTTTGGTTACTTCGTGTGACTTTTGCCTGATTCCACACACATTCAATTGTAACACAATCAGGGAATATTTGAGGTGTCCCGTGCCACCTATTCGTTCTCGACCAGTCGTTTGTTGGCCTCGCACGCGCCTGTCAAGCGTCACACGTGCGAGAGGGGACGCCCTCCCCAAGGGGACATCCGCGGGGAGAGGATGCAGTCCACGCACCACACCTGTAGCTTTACTCGGTCCCACCCAGTCTCCCGACAGTGGGCATCGAGGGCCTTTTGAGGAAGCCACGGTCGGAGGGGCAGGATCGTGTCCAAGCCCCCCCAGTCGAACCTGCGTTAATGATAGATTTTGCATTGTGTCATGAGTAATATTGGTTTGAGCAAAATATCTTCCTCCCAGTGAAGGAGGGCTTTGCGTCGCCCCCCCTCCTAGCTCAGTGGGTCCTTCTGACATGGACGTGTGTGATCTTTGGCTTCCGTATTTTACTCCGTACTGGTCAGCAACGCCACGAAGAGGCAGATCACGTGTACACCACTCGAGCAAAGTGGTGTTGGTTTCCCCAGTTGGCACAAGCAGCCAACATGGGGTCCCCATGCTGGGAACCCTGTACTAAAGCAATAGAAAGACCATACCATGTATCAAATAACTTCAAACACGATTGAAATGACAAAGCAAGATGACAGCTGTAAGGGAAGCAACTTATTTACAAACGAGAATAAAAAGAACTATCGTAGTTGTCTCCTTTATCATACTACGTCGAACAAATGATTTTGAAAAGTATTAAATTTAAATAGCTTATTTTTTTAAAGGAAGCTCATTGCCAACACCCATGTAAAGCGTTTATTTTTAATTTGTATTTATGGAACCATTTATACCATTTTGTCTTGTTTCATTAGTTTTTGTTGTTTCTCACTGAGGGAGTTAGAAGCTGATTCAGTAAACAGGAAAACAAAATATATATATTTTAAAAGGTACGTAGCAATGCCATTGAAAAAAGTTTCATTTTTAAATAGATTTTGCATTTATATATATATATATATATATATATATATATATAAATGAGCAAGTCTGACCGCTACGCCAAAGAACCGAAAAGATTTCAATATGTTCGGTTTCTTAAAAACAATCATTTTTATTTTCTATTATTTGGAAACTGAATAAATTGAAATGCGAAAAAAATATTTTAGTCTCACTTAAATTTTTAAAATATATATATATTAAAAGATATGTATCAATGTCATTAAAAAAAGTTTTATTTATAAATATATTTTGTATATATATATATATATATATATATATATATATATATAAATGAGCAAGTCTGACCGCTACGCCAAAGAACCGAAAAGATTTCAATATGTTCGGATTCTTAAAAACAATCATTTTTATTTTCTATTATTTGGAAACTGAATAAATTGAAATGCGAAAAAAATATTGTAGTCCCACTTAAATTTTTGTAAAAATTAAGTGTTATTTTTATAAATAACAATACATTTACAGCAGTAACAAATAAGTAAACATCATATACATTTTATATGCGTTTGCAATCAAGAAAGTATGATCAAAGAATTAAACAGTAATCAAATTTATCGGAAAACCCGAACATCAGTTGTTTTTTAGTGCGTTTTTAATATTGCGAAATAAAATTAAAATTAATTTGTTCGAAATTAACACGCAAATGACGCTATAGTGCGAATCGCCTAATTCAGACAAAACTCTGAAGTTTCTTTGATTTAACTGCCGAGCGTTATAAAACCGATAATGTATTTTCCCTTTCTTAAAAGTAAAATTAATAATTTATTGATTGCTGTTAAATTGTTCATAAAACACCCCACAACTTTTATCTTTGTGTTTTTTAACATTTTTAATTAAATATTTTTTTTTTAATAATATACTTTAATCAATTTTAACGCATTATAACTTAACCTTAAAATATAATTCAACTAAGAAAATGACGTAAAGTCAAGCAGTGCATCGAAACTAATAGCGCCAAATAGCATTCACTAATCCACATATTACTCATCCAAATAAGAACAAAATGTATGAAACTGAAAACATATTAGTTTTACAATCTCTTTTTACAAATAAACACATAATTTGTTTACCAATTAAGAAAATTAATGGCATTAACAAAACGTGCGAACATGTATGTAAGTATATCAATGACTATCAAAACCCAATCATTTTACACACTTTAAAAATTGAATTTTTAAAAAGGGAGATGGTTTAATATTTTCTTTAAAAAATGAAACTATATTTGTTTATTGACTTAGCGAAAAATAAAATGGGTGTGTGTGAGTTAACAATTAAAAAAAGAAAAGACTCTCGAGTATTTTTTAGACTTGAAAAACCGTTACAAGATTATTCTTTAGATACAATATTTTTATTTTTTTATTTTATGATTTTCTGATAATATATAAGGGAAAAAAAACAACAACCAAGTCACAAGTTTGTTTAAATTTTTATGAAGATATTAACAAATCAAATTCCCTTAATATAAAACACATTTATATGATACAAAGTATATATGGTTTTTGTTGTAAATTAAAGATTATGTTTTTACAATTTTTAGAGACCGAAAGTTGTAGTTCAAGTGCACAAAAAGGTGTAAATCTAAATTATTGTTCTAGCGTTAGCGTCAAAATCGTCCCTTAATTAACGTCTTGAGTTACAAAAGTGACATAATTAGTAATAATTTAGATTGGGTAATTAAAGGACATGTTTAGAGGGAGAAAAGTATTTAAGAGACTTGCAATGGAGTAGGGATAGCAGATACATACTTCTAAAAACTTAATGATGTTAGAAACGTAAAGATAATTACATTTATACTTCTGTTTAAATTTAGGAATTGTGATGAGTTTTTTATTTTTTTTTCGCAATAGAAGATTGAAATTATCGCAATGGACCTACCATTATTTACGGGTCATAATATATTCAAGTATATAATGAACTTGATGTGAAATTGGGTTGTTATGAATATAATAATCCGTTACATTTTACTTTTTTGTTTTTTTAAAGCCTAATTTTTGAGCACTTTGAGAATAGCATGATGCCCGGTTTAATGTATCTGGTAACGAAAATAAAATTTGATTTATTGTTATGTGGGACTGCTGATCATTTTTGCTTTTATGTACTTAATGTGAATGTTAAAATTAAAATCCAGCGAAGCCACAATCCAGTAGGGTTAAACGTGTTATAGTGAAAGGTTTTTATATAAAAATCAATTTTTCTATAATGTAACATACATGGAATATAAACAATGAAGGGCAGAAGATGAAATGGTAAAGATATTTTAATTTTAATTGTACTTTTCTCATCGTTAATACTACCATCATCATCATTTAACGTTCTATATTTTTTTATTCAAATTTTTTAATGATTTTGTACATTTGATGCATTTTTTTGTTGTCAGCACCTACTATTACATCTAGATTTATATATTGAGTATTTTAAATGCTGCAGGTAGAAAATGCAAATTATTTCAAAATAAGTTGTGAAATAATAAAATTTGTCATTCTCACTGATATTTTAAGCTGTTAAATATAACAAACGATATTAAAAATAAATTTTATTAGAAATTGTATCAATTCTAGTAGCAAATTTTTCGTAAATCAGTTTTGTGGAGTTAATTTTTGTATCTAAGCTCCGCTCCAACTCCACTAATATGCTTTGTATTTGACGTGAGTGAGTTGCAAACGTTCTAATGAGGTTGTGTAAAGGTTAAAATAGACTGTAAACACTCTGAAATGTGTTAAATGCGATAGACAAGTCTGATTTCTTGTTAGTTGCACTCAGGGCAAGGCACACAAGTGTGTTGTCACATGCGCAACCAAAATGGTTGCAGTGAGGGAGGTAAAATTTTTAGTTGCCCTGTGGGCAGCCATATACTGCTACATAGTACTACTAGTCTAGTCTAGTCTAGATCTAATTAAGATTTATAACCATATTATATCTAGACTCCATCTATGCTTCTATAAACTATTGATTAAATAAATAATAAGCCGTTTCCCTTTTTTTTTTAAATTGTGAATTTTGTTTGATGTGTTGTTTATGGTAGCACCATTCTAAAATCAATCTATCTTTTTTTCCTCAGAAGCAGCATAATGAATAAGAATAAACCAAAGTGGACCCAACAAGCTTTGTTGGAAGCTTTAAAAGCTGTAGACAATGGAATGCCTAAGAGAAAGGCTGCTGAAGCTCATGGCATTCCTTGGGGAACTTTTATTAATAAAGTTACTGGAAGACGTGATTATGGAAGCTTTATAATGGGAATATTCTATTGCAACATTCCAAATCAAGCAGACAAAACCCTCCACCTAAAGATGCAAAGGATCCACTGTCATTGCCTGTTCTGAAACAGAGCTCCATCAGAAGAAGAACACAACAAAAGCTCCCACCACTGATCAGTGGAAAAGAATTCATTGACCATCTGATAAACAAAGATCAGGCAGAAAAAGAAGAAGAAGAAAGAAAGGCCATTATAAAAATATACCTAGAAAAAAAGAAAAAAGAGAAATTAAAGGCTATAGAAGAGAAAGCAAAAAGAAAGGAAGAGAAAATAAATTTGCGAGAAGAACAAAAAAAAAAAAAAAAAAAAAAAAAAAAAAAGAGGAAAAAAAAAAAAAAAAAAAAAAAAAAAAAGAACAATAAAAAAAAAAAAAAAAAAAAAAAAAAAAAAAAAAAAAAAAAGGAAAAAAAAGAAAAAAAAAAAAAAAAAGAAAAAAAAAAAAATTTGGGAAAAAAAAAAAAAAAAAAAAAAAAAAAAAAAACAGAGGGAGGAAGAAAACCAAAGGCGAAAAGAAGACAGAAAGAGGAAAATGGAAGAGAGAAGAAAGCTGAAAGATAATTCAAAAGGGAAAGGGCAGAAGAAGAGAAAGACAAGCAAAATGGATGATTCTGAAACAGATACAAGCATTGATGAGTCTCAAATGATTTTTGATGATGAATCGGAAGATGATTTTGAAGATTTAGATCTAGAATTAGACTAGTCTAGACTAGACTTAAGTTTATTAATCAGAATGCAATTTTGTTGATTAGTTAGAATTAAATAAAAATCAACCATGAATGTCATGAAAAAAATGCACGAGTTATTTGTTTTAATGTTGTAGTCTAGTCTATATGTGTCACATTTATGTATGTTTTTATGTGTGTATCTGTGTGAGTGTATTGGGAGATCCTTAGCTTTAATATCACAACTGGTTTCAGTGAGGGCACCTTTGTGGTTGCACTATGGTCAGGTGGTTGCACTTAGGGCAAATCATTGGTTGCAGGGCGGGCAGGTAGTTGCTTAAGGGGCTACTCAGACGTAAACATTTTTCCCTATTATTATGCTAGTTATCTGCCAGAACATCTCCTAAACACTGCCAAGTCAGTGATTTCACTTGGTGCCCTCTAAGCAACCAATATTTTTTTTTTCTCCAATCATTGAAAAGTTGTGAGGAAAAGTTGACGTGTGGTTGCATTGGGGCAAGCTACTCAGTACATTTGAAAGACGAACATGTTTTTATTTTAACTGGGGCAGGGTGACTATCATGTTAGCGGGGCGATAAATGTTTACAGAAATGACTCTGTCATTATTGCCACTAATCCAACTTATTAACAAGGTAATAGTAATGCATGTACCATCTACTAGCGAATAGTAGATATGGGCAACATTGCTGGTAGAGTCATTGATCAACATAGTTGGGAATCATAGCTGGTAAAAGAATTGGACAACATTGCTGATAGAAGAGTTGGGCAACATTGCTAATAGAAGAATTGGGCAAAAAGATAAGGTGAAGAATTGGGAAGCATTGCTAATAGGAGAGTTGGGCTACAATTTTTTTTTTTTTTAAATTGTTTAAAGTAAAAAGTACAAATGATATGGTTTCTTTATTTTTAGCTCGGAGCACAATAAATCTCAGTTACAACATCATTCCAGCTAAAGGAAAACGTTCGGGCCCTATAGCTTCAGTTACGAGCTTTGCTCCACATACCAGTTTTAAATGTATCAACACAGAGAAATGTTTATATAAAGCAACATTCAACAAAACATCCTGAAGAGCAGACTATATCACACATTTCTTACTTTTGCGTTCTTATGAACTTTGCCTACGCTGACATGGGTCTCGGCTCAATATAATCAAGCTCAAAATTACACTGTATATTACCTAGAACCAAACTCTTAGGTCTTTCCGAAAAACCCATTTTGGGTTTAACTTTAGGCTCAAGGTGATCAGCTTCTGTTATGTGATTAAAATTTGATCTATTGACAGATACTAACTGTTTCACTCTCGTGTTGCAAAACTCACTTGACATGTATGGCACAGTGTCATTGCCATCTGCCTGAACATCGACGTTGTGGTCCTGCAGGTTATAGTGGGCTTGGTTAGGATGGACTGACTGTCTGAGAGGAATGTGGTGATTTAAAAATACTTCGCAGTATGGTGGTGGGTCAGTGGTATGTTCCAAGATTGTTGCATTTACAAGGGGTCTTTGCGGTATCCGCGGTGGTGGCAAAGGTGGTGTCGTTTGTCTATCGTTATCTGATACAGAAAAAAAATGATTTAAAAATAAAGTACGATAATGAAAGTTAAACATGAATTTTATGAAGATAACCAATTAAGATTCAGCTTTGTATAAATCTATAAAGGAAATTTTCCTTTAGCATCAATATGTAAAATATAGTTAATAAATCAGTTGTGAGATGCAAGTCTTCTGTATAATTTTCAAATGAAGTAACCATTAGTCTCCTTTCCCCAGGACCAGCCAGTATATAATTAATGTAACGTTGTTATTATAACATATATTTAAAAACAAATAGCTTTATTTGATCAACTATTTTCTACAAAACACAAGAAAATAATTTTATAAAGTTTAAAATTAGCGTATTTTTTTTTTTTCCTTAAAACTCTTAATTTATACATCCTTAAAAAAATACATCGTGATGTGTAAATTAAAAGAAAATATATATTTAATTTAACGAAAATTGGTTGGATGTGTTGAAGTTATGAACATATCATGGTTTGTTAATATCAGCGGTCAGATCATAAGGATCCTGAAATGTATATGAATCTTGAAGAAAGGAATGAATGCATGAATAAAAAACACGGCCACTTTTATTACTGAACCCAACCTTACCTGCATTCACAAAAAAAAAAAAAATCGGCTTCTAACTATTAATGAACCCAACCCTTGTCTGTAGCCACATATCAATCTCCTTATCAACAATTAATGAGTTCAGCCCAGCCTGCAGTTACAGTAAATCGGCTTACCAACTATTGGTAACCTGTAGTCCAATATAAATCAAGCTACCAACTATTACTTAACCGAACCCTGACCTGAGCCACATTTAAATCGACTTAATATACCAACTTTAATGTATAAACAATTTTTTTTTTCTTCAAATGTTGCTGATGGCTGGATAACTTGATTTTTTAAAAAAAATGTTGACACGTGACTCACCATAGTGACCAGAAAGAGGGGCGACAACACTGTAATAATTCCTCTGTTGACGTAGACGACGTTTCCGTTGCACGCGCCTACGTACCAAGTAAACGACCATCACTGACACACCAATTAACAGTGTCACGAAGAGAACTACGATGATAATCAAATGTGTATGCTCGTTGCTTGTGTTTTCTGATCTCTGGGAGAGGGCCGTGATGGACGGGAAAACTGGTTGATCTGAGCTGATATGATTAGACCTTGAAGTGGTGCTTGCTATGAAGTACTTTAATGACTTGGAATACTTTGATACAGTCTTGTTTGTGATTTTTTTACGTTTGGCCGGTTGTCCATATAATGTTCTTGATTCATAAGTTATCGTCGAGTCGTATTTGCAACTTTCTATTTACAAAATATATCGTTAAAATGATTTAAAATATGTAAAATTAAGTCATTGTATTTACAATTTTTATTGTAGTATTTTTTTATATAATTGAGACCTCATTCTTTTCTCGGGTCTAAATTTGTTATTGTCATAAAGTATCATATTGTATGTAATTATTTAGAGTTCTTTTTTATTAATATATGTACCACACAACTACAGCGAAATAAAAAAATGAAATAAATAAAAAGCACATATACTTACTCAATACTTGTATATCTACTGTGTAACTGAACCATTTGTTCGTATCAGTAAAGACAGTGATGTTCATCAGTCCAACGTCAGTTGCTCGAATATTCTTTAATGTCATTTCAATAAAATGTACCAGTCTTGATCCATAGTTTCTATCCAAACGCCTGTCCAGTTTCTTGACCACTAAAAAGTTTTTTGAAGGGAACCCCGTGTGTTTTAATTTAGGGTAGTCGAGTTTGGTTATGCGTCCAACGATGCAAATTCTCCAGCTCACTGTGTGTCCAACTTCTGACATGATGGTTGCATGGTCACTTTGGTTCGTACACATCTGTGGTGGACCTGGAAAAAGATGAAAACATGTCTTTACGACTTTTTTTGCTGTTGTTTTTTTTCTTTTTTGTTTTGTTCTTTTTTTTTCAAAGCAAAACAATTGGTTTACAAAATTAATATATTTACAATAACGTATTGATAAAACACTCGGAACTATAAGAGAAATACGGAAGGCAAAATCTAACGAGGAGTCAAGGTGCTCCTACGATTAATGCAGCCGAGACTGTCTTTCCAGGAACGGCCTAGTAAGCAATTTGATGAAGTGTACATAGCTACTGTATCATCTCGCAATACGTAAGAATGTCATATAAACTGAGCAAAAAAAAAACACACAAAAAACAATATCATTTACTGTTTTAACTTTTCAGTTTTAATTTATTGAAGCAATCAATTGCAGATTGTTTATTTTCAAATGAAACTTGTCATCTAATCGCATTGCCAAATATGCAGTTTGTAGGACCATTAGAATGTGCAGAGAAACTATAGTTATTATAAAACTTTGAAAATTAACATCCGTTACTTCTGAAATGTAAATTGTATAGATCTTGGCCGTGTCTAATAAGACGAGTAACAAGATATAATTTGCTTACTTAAATCATAGATTGATCTTAAGTATAATCTTTGCAGACGAGTGGCGATGCTTTCTACGAAGATGATAAAAAGTACACGCACCAACGCAGTTGGAGACATATGGCCAGTACAAAAAAATTTCAGTTGTTTTTTATTGAACTACATGTAATGCAATTTTAACATTTAAATGAACGTTCTAAGATTCTTCTGTTGGACAAATAAGTAAGGGGTTTAATGTATAAATACATTCAATTAGATCACTTCTCGTTATATGATTTTTGTTATGCAACATCATAGAACAAATGATAACTGTGTCTTTGCTGTGTGATTACAAACTTTAAACAATCCGTAGAAATGAATGTAGGACTTCTGTAGGACTGTATGTTGGCCTATTGTTCAAAGGCCGGTAGGAAGGTAAGGACCATCTGTAGTCATAATGGTTACATGCTGGTAATAATGATGCAAGGCTGTCTTTAGGCCTATTGTTTAAAGGCTGTTAGTATGGGTGCATGACTGTCTGTAAGCCCATCGTTTAAAGGCTGGTAGTAAGGTAAGGACTGTCTGTAGGCCTTTTGGTTAAAAGCCGGTAATAAGAGTGCAGAACTGTCTGTAGGCCTATTGCTTAAAGGAAAGTAGTATTGGTGAATTACTATCTGTAAGCTGATTGTTTAAAGGTCGGTAGTAAGGTGAGGACTGTCCGTAGGTCCATTGATTAGAGGCCGGTAGTATATTACCGGCCTACAGGCCGGCATATATTATAGAAAATGAGTTGTTAACTTTTGGTTTTATCAAATTTTTGTAAAAAACAATTGCCCCCTACTACCAAACAACTCATCCCAAATGTCATGAAACATATGTCGGTGAGCATTTAATGCGTATTTTAAATGTTTTGTATTTTTTTAAAAATAAATAATACAATTTCCTTTTGGACATTGTCAGAAATGTACATAAAACATCTCTGTAGATAATCACAACCTCATTTAAGTGTTATATTATACTTTAATATATGTCCATAAAATTTTAGGTTCTTTACTTTGTTTCGTAAAGACAAAAAGAAGCAACACACAGAAAAACAAAAACAAAAAAAAAGGAAACCGCATTCTGTGGTATAAGCATGTCATTTAAGTTAACAAGTCCCAATTATTATTGAAATATCATCGTTGAAAGACTGTCTGCTACCAAATGTGAGGGTTGTGTTTATGAGTCATTATATTTATTATGTTAATTGTTTTTAGAATCACTAACTTGGATGTTATTAGAGATACATTAAATATTTATATACGTTCATGACAGTGTCTTAGAATAGAGTCGTAGATCATTTTCAAACTATGAGTTTAATTTACATTATCAATGGTTCGCTCAATGATCACCCTTTAATCTTCAGCAGGTCTTACACATTGCGACACATCGCAAGCTGTACCTTCAGCAGGTCTCACACCTTTGCGTGACCCATACCTGGCAGATTCCGACGCAAGACGAAAATCGAAACACAAACTTACACCCTGCGACGTCCAGATCAATAGATGCCATCTTGACCTGTCTAACATCCTTGTGATCTCTCGTCTTGCAACGGTAAGGACCCCTGTGCATGCACTCAATTTTATGTACAGTATAGGAGATTTCCGTCAAGCTACTGGTTCCTGTTAAAAGTCTCTCGTCCCTGTCCAAAATAAATATTGGTGAAGGGAACCATTTGCCATTGATATTACATTTGAGAGTAACATTGACTCCTACTGGAAAAACTATTGGTTGATCGACGCGAGTCCGGAAATCTGTGTTGTTTACAGTAAACGACCATATTCTTCTGGTTTCATCTGAAAATAGTTCAAATAAGTAGGAACATTTTATAGAAAAAACGTTTTGTGTCTAAGTATGTACGCTTTATTGCATTCAAAGATGGAAATATAGGTAGTACAAAAAATACTTTTTACTATCGTTTGAAATGTGGGAGATGAGGTAGCAACAGTGGTCAGCAATGGCTGGCAATTTGGAGGCAGTCTTCATGGACAAGATTAAAAATTGTCTGGTCCACTGCTCACTCATCAAATAGAAACTCGTCCCGCGTTACCTTAGACAGTGAAGAGGCCATGACAGACAGTTCCGGAACATTACAGCAAGAACACAGTACATAATGCCTTCCAAATCCCAGTTCCTGGTACCCTCACTGAGAAGCCCTTGCAATCAGTGAAATACCCTATTGAAAACCAGGCACAGCCACATGGTGAATCCCCCATACATAAAGAGGAGCCAGAGTGATGAATATATTGCTCGCTGACACTCTAAGTATAGAAGATGAAGAAGTTTCTTAAAACAATTGATAGCTGGTAAAAAAGGGAAAATAAAAAGGGGGGGGGCTTTTTGGAATACTGCGGTGAAAGGAATAATTGTATAGATTTATTTATCGCAAAGCATTTTTGTATCAATAATAATTACTTAAAATAATTGAAAATTGTCTCTCACTTTTTGTTTGAGACTGAAAAACAGGAAGATAGGGAGGAAGGAAACAAAGAGAGAAACAAATCAAAGTCAAATAATGTAATTAAAAACGGTCGATAAACATTATTTAAAATATATACATTAGTTTTTATCGTGCATGAGTATCATCTTTAACATGGATAAGTAAAACGAATGTCACTAGTTTCTGTTAACTGTCTTTTAGTTTGTATATCTGAATATAAGGCGATGTTTTCAAAATTACGATATGCTCTGATGCACACGATTCAGAGACCGTACTGGATTTTAACCCCAGGAAACGGAAATGATACAATGTGAAATAAAAAAGGGAAAAAGGGAGGAGGGGGGTTGGGGGGGGGGTTGAACGGACAAGCTGGTGTTAGGTGTATGAAAATTTACTGGATGTAACACAATCTGTTATAATGTATTTGGTTCATTCCAAATGGAGACAACGTACCAGAACATGTTATATATATATTATGTAAATTGTTGGTGTCTAATTAATCTATTTTAAAGCTTTATCGCAGTTCAACACTTTTTATAATTAGTTAATAAAAAAAATTTCTACGATTTGTTTATGGAATCTTTTAAGTTATAAATAAAGAGTACATTTATAGAAAAATGAAGTTCTGATATATATCGGTAAAAAGGACAAAATACTTACTCAAATCTGTTTGACACAGGAGAATACAGAGAAATATCAATAATCTCCTATCATGTAGTCTAGGAAATACAGATGGAGGAGTAGCCATTGTAATAGAATACATATCATACAAGTGATAGCTCTCTACAGTACAACTGCTGCGATTGCGTTGAAGTTTAGTCCATTTTAAGATTCAGTTTATCCCTCTCTGCTTCTCGTGGTGTTAAAAGAAGATTCCACTTCAGTTGTTTGGTATACTAGTTATTGGTAAAGTTACCGTGAGAATTATTAAAAGGCTAGAAATGGTCATTTGATTGTGGAGGACGTCAACGAAATCCCAGGCCATGAAAATACCAAACTTTTTATCCAAGAAAAAAAAACAACAACAGTTATTCGAGTTTGCTTAGGTGTGTAGGAGCGCTTCTTTCATGTTAACCATTGAGGTGTGAAGTGCACATCATAAAGGGTGACTATAAGGAGAGCGATCTCTATGCTGGTACCCTAAGGATTTTGGAAACCCGAGCCTAGTCCGCTATTTCAAATCCCGCTATTTATTTGTGTGTGTTATTATGATAATTCATGTTTCATTAACACACTATTATAATTCTAAATCTTTAATTTTTAAAGGAGTTATTGCACAGCAAACATACATACATATATACATACGGTATGGATCAAATACACACACACATATATATATATATATATATATATTTATATGATATTTGCATGCATAAAATCATACATACATACATACAAACATGCAGACATACATAAATATATTTATATATTCATCCATGTGTACATACTTATATAAATACATACACACAAAATTATAAATATAAACATACATACAAATATACATACATTTATACATACATACATAATACATACATGCATATGTAAATACATAGATAAAAAAGATAATACAAACATACGTACACGCAAACATACATACATATATATAAACATTCAAAATGCATACATAAATGCATACATACATACGTACATACATGCATACATACATACATACATACATGCATGCATACATACATACATACATGCATACATACATACATACATACATACATACATACATACATACATACATACATACATACATACATACATACACACACATGCATACATAAATATATTCAAACATATAATCAAATACGTGGATATATTAAACGTTGACACTGGTGTACCACGTACGACCTTGGAAGTATAATGTGTCAAGTAGAACCATTCGATGCAGATAGGTTGTGTGACACATCCGAGCTGATGCACCTGGTTGTCATTGTGTCACTGCCCCCCCCCCTCCTCCAATCGCTCGAGTAGACATCATTACCAGGTGATGATAGAAAAGCATTATATTTAGTGCTAGAGACGGTTAAAGTAATAGTTAATAGTGATAAAAGCAGATAAAGAAATCGAGAGCATGAATGCAAAAAGAAGAAATCAGACATTTATATATTTTTTTTTTAGAAATACGATAGTGTGGTGAAACAGAAGATAAAAAAAGAAAATCATTTACAATTATGGATATAATCAAAATGAGAAATAGACAGACATATGAAGCAGCATTTATCGCATGTCACATCATGTCATGACCAGAAAATCCTCAAGATAATTGCATATTCATTAAGTCAAAGAAAAGTTACACGAATCTACCGTAATATCAATAGCGATTTCACCGAATTCAATGCTATTAAATATATAAAATTAAGGCTTACCCACAGTAGCGTAACTAAGATTAATGCATATCAAAGTGCACTAGAATTTGCTGTTCTATTATTTGAAGAAAAAAAACTGTGGAGTTGAATGAGAGCTGTCCCTCAACATTTAAAGAAAAAAAAATCTCTAGTTGTCTCAGCCCCCCCCCCCATCCCCAAATCTTACACCGCCTTCCTACATCACTGCTTTCTTGCCATCATCACTTACAGCCCTGACAGCTTCACTGGCAGCTGATGAAATGTTCGTAATTGATAATTATAGCCAATTTTTTTTTATATTTACATCTGTATCTCCACAAATGATGCATCATGACGCTGCTTAAAATAGCTTGACAGTTATCAGCGCTTCAATTTCAACCGATAACTTTCAATTCATCGGTTGACCTAATATCCGTATGGTGCGACAAACCAAGCTTTACCAACGATTTTTATGTAATGTTAATAAGACCGTGGCTCTCATCTGTTTTGATGAATCCTCTATTTGTATTGTAAGTTTTCTTCCGTTACGAGATGGATATTGGACCGTACAGAAAGCTGGAAGATGGAGATGATGTTGATGTCACATGCTCCGTGGATGATGTTTCTCATTCGCTGACTGAAGAACCAGAGGCAGGACTTGAAAATGGCACTGACGACGTCACCGAAATGGAGGGTAAAGTTGTTGACCAGTAATTGGTGTTCGTTTAATGGCATTTTAATATTAACCTCTTCAATGTTATCAATGACCAAATATTGTCTATTTTTCTCGTATTGAATAATCTCGTCAGACTGGTGGCAACGATACTTTAAATCAGAATGCACCCAGACCAGTCCAAAGCAGCGGTTCCCAACTTGTGGGCCACGACCCCTTCGTTGGTCGAAGGACGCTTAGATAGTAATCCACAAAGACCATCGAAAACATAAACGAAATAGGAACGAAAATAATTTTATGTTTTGGTGTTACTACACCGTGATGAACGGTATGAAAGAATCGTGACATTGGGAAGTTTGTGAACCACTGGCTTAAACTAATGCCAAATACTTCCAAACAGGAATTATAGTATTTTTATCTAAATAAACTAATGATAAAAATACGCATTACATTTAGTCAGTATTAGAACTTTCTTGGAATCGAGGACAAACTATGTTATCGTGCATTGTTGAAATGTGTATGAATTAATCATCTACTTTTTGGTATGATGGTCTCATTCTTAATAAACGGTCATTTTCAATCCACAGAATACACAAGTTGTTCTTATGCTTGTAGGTAATAGGAATTTCCCATTACAAGATGATCACCCTATTTATAAAACTATACCACTTTAACATGACGCTGTCTTTGAACAAAATAATAGATTAAGGTTTTAGATATTGGTGTTAGTAAGTTAACTATCATTTAAGAAATAAACATTTTAAGCAGTAATTATAATATTACAAATCTAGTTACATCTACATAAAATGGCTATTTCTGAACTCTCTAATTGTTTCTCTTATTGGCTTCTAGCTTTGGGAGATCCCAAGACTCCATTTTAATCCATTAAAATTATTATCATTTGTAACTGTTTAGAGGGTGACATTTTTTTAAATTGTTTTTTTCCATATGAATTATGGCAATTGTCACAGTTGATGTGACGGAAGGTTGTCTTGGGCTTGCGTCCCCTTCTCAACAACCCCAGAATACCCAAACTTTTTACCCCTACAAAAATTATGCCTTAAATATTATCCTCCTCATCCTCATGTCCCTTAGTCCTTGGACCTTTGGGCCGCCACATATGACTTGTGAACCATCCTCCTCCATTCCTCTCTGTCTTCAGCACTACGCACTGCAAATATTATAAGATGGTTGCTATTTAAAATAGTTTGAAATGTTGATGTATCAAATATTACACAAGGTTTGTGTACACAATATTACTCATAGCTATTAAACATCTAATGAACTTGTTTGTATTACTTGCCTTCACGTGTTATATAAACAGTCATTACGAATACTGTTATATCCCTTCCGTTAGCCGATAAGAGAATCGTGAAATGGAGCAGACGTTAACTTCATACATCTTAGGGGGGTAGATAGGGTCATGGTGGTGGATGTTGTGAGTTGGTTGATAGGGCAAAGATGGTTGATGGTGTCTGATTGTTTACTAGGGTCATTGTGTTGGATGGTGTCTTATTGGTGGATATGGCCATGGTGGTGGAAATGGTTTTATTCGCTGATAGGGATCTATGGTGGATAGGATTATTGTGGGGGCTGTTTCATGGTGGCGGGTAGGACTGTTGTTGTGGATATGGTTATTGTGGTTTTCAGTTTTTCCTCACCAAACGTCAAATGAAAAAAGAAACAAAAATAAACTTGAAATTTCATAAAATGTCTAATTAAGAAAAATGAAGAGATACAGTATATTTATATAGACATATCTTGAGACAGTTGCTAGTTAAATACAATGCCAGAAAGCTAATTTTTGTCTCCACATGAAATTAACGTATGTATTTCAAACCATAAATACGAAAGACAAATAGTATTCTAGGCTCTTGTTTATATTGTCATCACAAATCGTCATGAAGTATTGAAGCTTATCATCAAGCAATATATAGTGTGCAACAAACCAGGATATTTAATGTACTCAGTATTGTGATCATGAGGACTCTATGCGTTTCACTATTCTTTTAGTGAGTGTTCTATGTGTCACACTATTTTTTTCGTGAGTGTTCAGTTGCTTACACTATTATTATTGTGAGTTTTTTCTATTGGCGAGTTCTTATCGCGAGTTTTCTATTCCTTACAATATTGTCATCGTGAGTCATCGTGAGTGTTCTATGTGTTACACTATTCTTATAGCGAGTGTTCTGTGTTACACTCTTCTTATAGTGAGTGTTCTATGTACTACACTATTGTTATCATGAGTGATCCATGTTTTACACTATTTTTATGGTAAGTGTTCAATGTGTTTGTTACCTTCGATAATTTTAATGATTGTCATTAATTATATTCATCCGTCTAGTAAACAAATTGATCATTGTATATTTATGAACAATCAAAAAATATGTATTTATATAAACAAATATTTCATTTTGTAACAATATCCCTGACACAACAAGATGGCGCTGATTTCACGAAATATCATTCCTAACAACTGCGCTAAATGGTATTCTAACAAAAATATAGTAAGTGCGTTTAATGCGTAACATTTTTTTTTTTCTGTATGGAGATAATTTCGATTTAAAGATGGTGTTCTAAAAGTTTATGATCCAAGAGGGCGTGGGGCGTTAGAATATTCATTAAAGTCATGGGCGTTTGCTGAGCAGGGGGGAGGGGGATAGGATCTAGCACCAATTGGAAATTGTATACTGTTCGTTACTTCCAAGACAATTAACGTATTTAGTTGTGAAGTTAACTCACTGTTAACGAATCCCCTTGAAAACATTTAGCTATGATATGCATAACAATTACAGCTATGGTAAACCTAATTTTACACAAGAAGAGAGAATCGAAGAAGTCAAGCGTGGTCCAAAAGTCCAAGTCCAGTATTATGGGTGCACCCGCTGAGTGTTGCTATCTTTGGGTCCCCATCTAATACACATCAACGCATCTGGCAGTACTCTAGTCCTGGTACAGAAAATCCAGGAACTGAACTTAAAATATGAATACCTTTGCACACACAAAAATAATTCAATTTATTTAAGAGATTCCCCAAGTTTGATTATTTCTCTTTATGTAAAAATAATAAATCCATTTCTCTTTCTAAACAATGTCAATGTGGTTATCTCCTTTAGCAGAGCATTTCACCAATTTATCAGTTTTCGTAAGGTGGATCAAAGACTCGACTCAAATGGTTAAACTTTACTGGCTCAAATTGTCATACAAATATTTAAAATACTGACTGGAGATTTTAAAACAAAGTTTCATTTGTTCAAATACATCAATAGCATTGAATTAATAAAAGAAAAAAACACATAACTAGTTTTAAACGCTCATTATGACATTTCCTATTGTAACAATATATGTTAACATTATAGTTTTTTTCGATAACACAACACACACAATGATACAATAGATCAAACAATAAACATAATGGCACATAAGAGAACATAAAACACACAATGATACGTTAGATTACACAATACACAGCATGTCTCATTAGATAAAACAATACTCATAAATAAAAATATTAGATGCACAATACACGTTATGACACATTAGAGAATACAATACACACAATGGGTGACCTAGTTTGGTGAAAAATGTCGTCACAGCAATAGCCAACCAGGGGCGCTGCATAACTGCAGTAGAAGAGAGCGAAAAAGGCAGGTACTAAGGCCTTTATTTGGATGCCAATAACGATTTCCCACCACTTGTCTTTGGATGTAATATTTCAAGACGTCAAAAGGAAGAGAGAATATGAGACAACAGTTCTCAACGCATACTAAACAATGGTTGGCAACTCTTATGATTCTCTATATAACCCGTTAAAAAGCCGCCTGGCACTCTCTACCATGATCTTAAGTTTAATCGTTATAACAAAGTTGTGGAATTTTTTAAAATACCGTACTCTCTCGAATTATTCAAGCGAAATTTAACAAATAACCATCTTTATATCTTCTATTACTTTCAATTTCTTTAGTTAGAGTCGTATTAGAAAAATAAAATAACTTAGTTTCAAGAGTAATTTGTAATCAACCAAATGCTTTTTTAAACTGATTGTTAACTAAATAACGTATTGTTATTTCCAGATTTACTTGATGGGAAAGCAGACACTGACCAGAGCGATTATGAAAAGCTGAGGACGTACTACGAGGCCTTTGTCTTTATATTACGAAAAGCAGAATCAGATTTTAAACAAGCTGATGGTAACATATTAATATAAAACTCAATAATTATATATATTTATTTTATTTTTTAGTACAACTTTATTATTATTATTATTATTATTATTATTATTTTATTTTACTTTTTAATTAACTTTTCACAATTCTGAAATATTTTATAAACACGTTTATATATATGGCTATTACTCTTCGCGTTGTTCTTTGAAAATGAATGAAATAGTCAAATGAGGTATGTGGAAGCTTGAAATAAAATAACAGAACAAAAAAAAAAGGACGTTTCGGCAGAAAGCCTTCCTCAGCCAACAATAGAAATGATAATATAACAAAGAATAGAGCACAGTAGACAACTCAAGCAGTATTCATTCGTGTCTATGGAAGTGGGAAAACAGGAAGCGAGAGACTATAAATATTGACACTGTGAAAAATGAAGTCCACAATAATAATTGTTATTTGGAAGAATATATGGTGTAGCCTTCAGCTATTAATCACTTCCTCAAGTTACTTTTGAGGCCGATTCTCAGTTACAGATTGGGATGGACATCTTCCCGCAGAACCTTGAATGCTGCCGTGGTTTGGTTATATGTATTCCTCTCTATGCTATACAAAGCCTCAGTTTCTTACAACATCCTATGACTGAACTACCATTTGTATTGCGGTTCACCAGCCTGGACGGTCATTCAAAATTTTGATGATATTTTTAATTGTATCTCTTTTCAACTGTCATAGAAAGAGCAGTAGCGGCCTTCAAACATGCCCTGTTACCGCTGTCCATCCTAGGCTTATGTACATCAGGGCATTCAAAAAGGGGATCACATTTTTTTTAAACATTCTTTTTACATGACCTAAGCTAATAAAGGCACTTCTTAAATACTTTAGATAACATATGCATTTTTTACACATTGCTTAATCTGTGTCTCGGTTTTGATGATTATCTGTATCCCCTTATTTATGAATTATGCTTTATTAGGAACAATGGATCATTTACGCAGTCTCCAAAAATGACTTCAATGTTTATAGGACATTCATCCGATTACACGTGTCAAATAACTTTCAACTGGGTCAGTTTATTTTGTATTGTAATATAGGGGAATGTTTTGTCAATAGTAACGATTACTTGATCTTTTCCGTAGATTTTTGCTGCATGAGACAATTCAGAGCTTTGCAGAGAATCGCCGGATCGCAAATCCCTTATCTGACATTGTTCCAGACATGGGCGACTGGTACAACGCACTTTCGTAGTGATGTGACACTCGAGTGGGTGATACTTTATTTTAATTTTTGTAATAAACAATTAACATTTAGCAACTAAACAACATTTAATTTCCCAGACAAGAATGTTATATATACATTTATCTTAAGATATGATTCTTGTCATATACGAAAAAACACATTATATAAGCAAATAAAACTCTTCTGTTGTCCTTATCTTCTTATTTCTTGAAGAGACCCCCCCCAAAAAAAAAAAAAAAAAATCAAAATAGAATTTACTCCTAAAAATTTTTTTTTTTT
>CAXITT010000326.1:502471-556437 GCA_964033795.1 Lymnaea stagnalis
AAACCAATAAAAAAACAACGTCTACAAAAAAACAACAAAAAAAAAAAAAATAAATAAAAAAAAAAAAAAAAAGCTAACAAATTATTTTGATCTATATTAAATAATTTATTCTACCTATCGATTCTATCCGTCAAAAAATGATAATTTATCATCCTCTGCGATTATTTATTACAGTTTATTTCTGATCATGTTTTAAAACTATTATTGATTTTAAATAATTTTGTTTTTTTGTTTCATTTAATTGAATTCATTAAATTTTAACTTTATGGAATATTTATTTTTATTTAAAAAAATGAATTACTCTTGGTGAGTTGGAATGGGATGAGTGCACCCTTCGACCCCCCCACCCCCTTTTTTTCAGATATGTTATTCTACTAGGGAGCCCTAGTGCATTGCTGTGCCCATAGCTTCCTATGTTGTTAAGAAGGCCCTGTGTATAAACTTCAGTGAGACAATGTTTGTTTTTGAATGGGTCAATAAAAAACCAATAGAAAATCAAAGAACGAAAAGCAGCCAAATTTGATGTGGTCGTTTCTCTCAATCAACAGATGGCTCCTGGAAATTTTGAGCATTATATACTTTTCCAATTTGCTTTAAAAAATGACAGTTTAAAAAAAAAAATTGTATTTATGTTTATTTTAATATTCTGTGTGTTGAAGCATTGAGTTTCCTTTGTTCTTTGCATTTTTAGTTTTCTACTACCTGATATACCTGGTGTATTAATATTTTAAATTGTAAAATTCCTAGGGTAAAGATAAAAATAAATAGTTCATATTGAATGGCTTGATGGAAAATCAAGTGAAGCAATTTTTTGTTTACACATTTATAATTATTAATGGAAGAATATTTTTTGTATGATTTTATTTTAAATATTAAATATTTGCTCTATTCACCGGAAACGGGCGGACTAGAAGTACACTTGCTGCTTAATTAGTGAAAATAAAAGGATCACGTGATATTAAATCGCATTAATTGTTTTATCGTAGAATTAACTAGAAAATGAAAAAATGAATTTATTTTTAGGACCCAATTCCTCTAGTTTTGGAAATGATACCTCTTCGTTAAAAAAAAAATAATGGGAAACCACATTTCAAACCATTACGTTGACCTACATACCTGATACAACAAACAATAAAATAAAAACAAATAAATTAAAACTTATTTCAAACAAATTTTTCCTAGGAGTGTTTAGGTAACTGAAAAATAGGCTTTAAAATCAACCAATGTCCTAATTAGTTCTGGAAATCGAAGAAAAGCTGTTACTTTTTTATGACCAATCACTTAGCGCCTTATGAAGTGTGTTAGTCAAATGTATAGATAGGTATACTTTTTAGTGAGCGTATTTAGTGTAGAGCTTAAATGTGTAGCTGTTGCTGTGTTCTTTGCTGTTTGTCAATGGGTCTTATTATGACAGAGAGGAAAAAGACTATCGTGTTTTGTTTTTTGTTTTTTTTTCTTTTCTGCCATTTTAGAAGCATTTTCTGAAATGTCCCGTGGGCGCAGACTATCGGGGACACCTATATGGGCTATCATGGTATAAAACGGTTGAAAATAACTACATTTACAGTTGGGGTGGGACTATTCATTAATAAAGGATTACAGAACGCCTTTAAAAATATTAGCCTTAGATGTACGAATCATAAAATATATCGAGCTTTGCTATATTTTTTTTAAATTTCTCTAATTGTAATCAGTTAAAGTCACCAGATAATATAAAATTCTTTTAAAAAACTGTTTAAAACTTACAAATTAGTTGTTTTAATTTTAATTTTTTTTTTTTAAAATCTTTAAATTGTTGTACACATTTATCTAGAGAGGGGCACTTGACTTTCCCCGGGGCTGGCAGTGCTCCCCCTCCCCCCAGATATGCCTGAAAGAAACCCTGTGCAGTAGGAGTATTTATTGGTAATTTATTTATTTATCGCAGATGAGACGAAAAACGAACACATATGTATCAAGTGCCTTGGATCCAACATCACTAATTTATTAGCTGTTAACGAATTGGTTCGCAAAATCTGAAGTTAGTAATGGCTAAAAAAAGCGGTGATAGACTAGTCCTATGCTTACTTCAAGCTCAAGCCGAATGGTGTTTCAGGCATGTGGGCTCAAGTACGCTAATATTATGGTAGTGAGGCATTGACTAATTATGCCAGTGATAATCGGAAATTCACCAACTACTACTAATGTTATAAGTTTTTTATTTCTTTTTGCAAATTTGATGGCAGGACGCAGTGCCTAATACAGAGGGCTTCGTACGTCCCAAATTGGGCATCATTTTCTTCCCTCCTCGCAAGAGGCTCTTTCGCTGGTTTTTAATGACAGTAGAAATTGAGGAAGCCGTTTCCCCAAGAATCCGCTATATCTCTTGCTGGCAAAGGATTAAAAACTCTTATAAACTATTTTAAAAAAAAACAAATTCGTGAAATTTGGATCATCTTTGTATATATATATATATATATATATATAAATAATTTCTATATAGTTTTAAATGATTACAGGATACGAATGCTCAAATAAAGAACGCAGAAAATTTGAACATTTTTATTTCACACATTTTAAACAATGCATTGAATGGTGTATGGTCTCCAAATATTTGACGAACTATAGATAATGTTAAAGAAGAAGAGGGCAGTTGGCCACAAACTGCTTATCAATGTAAAGATATGAAACAGTCTCCCGGGAGGCACAACACCCGCCCGTAGACGTCTTCCTGTATCAGTGGTTACTTGCTATCGACACGTTATAAACCTGTCTGCTTGATTAGCAGCTAATGGAATGTTCGTAATTTCTATCTATAGCTAACTATTTTACAGTGGTGTAGCTGGGGAGGGGGAATGCGTAAATGCACACTGCACCGGGTGACACAATCTCAAGGTGTGGCGTCAAATTGAAAAAAAAAACTCCATATTGATAGAGCACACACTGCTCGGACTAACCGAATTCATCAACGTTGAACAGATTTAACGTTAACTGTAAACACATGTAATTAATACAAATATGCGGGTTATAAAAAGTGTAAGGGTGATGCGTCCAGAATGAGGTGACCCAAGGATAAGGTCAGTAAAACATCGTTTTGAACATGTTTCAACGCCGACTTGAGTATTCAGTAACTTTCATAATTGACAGGACGCTATATTTTTCTGAATTATGTGGTGAAAAAAATGATTGCTATTAAATACCCGGAGGTCGAGCAATTATAAGTGAATAAATCGAATTGGTAAAAATTTAAACACGAATAATAATAAATCTTTTTACCTACGTACATTTAAAAAAATAATTATTATTATTTGCAATGTTTTCCAATTTATTTTAATTAATTAATCTTTTTGGGTATTAATGCAAAAGTCTTCTTCAATCAGTAAAAAAGAGTTATTTGTGTGAGTTCCAATAATTAACCTATTTCTATGATGAGTTATCCAATGGTGAGCTTTAAAAGCAGTACAAGGGCTTAAAAGATATCTAAAGGCAGCTGGTATTGAATTTCACAAAGTGACAGACTGGACAGTGTTTATTGTTCTAAATGGGACTTCATAGAATCTCTTCAAAACTCTCGCTAAGCCTTCAATTGTTTCTTACGATCTGTGTGTATGTGACTCTAAGTGAGTGGCTATTTTTTAAAACTGAGGCTTATCAAGAACTATTTACGATTATTCATGGGACCGTCAAGACTTTCTGATCTGACGCTACTATCAAATGAAAGTGATACGGTGTAGGATATTGATTTTGATCAAGTGATTGACGAATAGTTTTGCAGCTTTGAAGAAAAGGAGAGGGAAATTTTTAAAAAAAAAAAAGAAAATTTATTGAACAATAACCATAATTTTAACATTGTTGCCGTTCTCAAATACATTTACCCCCTGACCTTCATTTAAATTGTGTTCGTACTTGTCATTGTAAACACTTTTAACTAATTGTAAAAACCACAAAAATCCACCTTGGTAGTCGGGTTGGGAGGGGGGGGGTTGCACCATGAGTTTGCCACACCACCGGGTGACACTAATCCCAGCTACGGCCCTGCTGCTATATTTACACGTGTTTTTCAAGGAATGACACATCATCATCACACGACACAAACCAGCTTGACATTTATAAAAGGACTTCAAGTTCAACGATATCTCAGAATTCATCGTGTGACCGAACATTCGTAGCACGCGGTGAAGAAAACCTCCCAAAGATTTAGTAGTAAATCTAACAAGACCGTAGCTGACCTTTGTTTTGGTTAATACTCTGCTTCTATTGTAAGTTGTCTGCCGTGACGAGATGGAAAACGCACCGAACAGAGAGCTGGAAGATGGAGATGATGATGTCACATGTTCAGTGGATGTTGTTTCTGGTAGGCTGACCGGAAAACCTGATGGAAAACTTGAAAATGCTTCGAACGACGTCGCCGGACCGGAGGGTAACGTTGTCCACGAGTGATTGGTTTTATCCGCACGGCTTATAAATTATCAACCTGAGCATTGTTTTTATAAACGACCAAACGTTTTCTACTGTTCTCGATTTGACTAATCTAGTCAGATTGTTTGGCTACAATGCTTACAATCATAAGTCATCCAGACAGTCTAAAGTTATGCCAGTTGCTTCAAAACAGAAACATCATTAGGGTACTGAAAAAAAAATTAATTACTTTTAAAAAAAAATCTTACCTAGTATAAAAAAAATATTAGAAGGTGTTAAACTACTTTTTTCCCCTTCTTTTCTTTGTGTGCTTAGCCATAGAGCAAAATGAATCAATTAAAAGGAGAATATTTTATATTATTATAGCATTGTTGCATTTTTATGAATTAATCATCTACTGTTGGGGATGAATTGTCTCATTTTTAAAACATAATCATTTTAACTCTTAAAAATAGTCCTTAAAGTTGTAGATAATCCAAAATTTCCATAAAAAGATATTCTCAGAATATATAATACTATACAACTTTAGAGGTAACTTTTTCACTTAATAGATTAATAGAATAACGTTTTTATATTGGTTTCAGCATATTAGGTCTTACTTACGAAAACAACGCTTTTAGCAGTAATTTAAATACTACAAATCTATAGTTAACTCTGTCTAAAATGAGTATTTCCGAACACAAATGTTAACTACTTGGAATCCAACTTTGGGAAATGCCGCAACTCCATTTAAATCCAGCAAATCATTTACTAAAATTAATATTTGAAAACAAATTACAGAGTTACTTGTTCGTCACTAAGTTTCCATATGAATACATGGCGATTGTAGCTGTTGATGTGAGGGCATTTTGTCTGGGAGTTGCGCCCTTTTAAACAGCCCAAGAATAAACAAACATCTAGCCCCTACAAGGCTGATATGTTGAATATTACACAAGGCAAATATGTAAAATATTACAGAAGGCGTATACGTCAAAATATAATACTAGGCCAGAGGTCTCAAACTCAAATTATCCGAGGGCTGCAGCAGGGTGAGTCATAGTGACACTAGGCTGCATCAAGTATTCCACACAAAAAAAAAAGATTACAAATTCAATAAAGTACAACTGTTACAATCTGCTCAAACTTTTTTTAATAACAAATAATAACCGTAGGGTTCTCAAGAACTAGGCTTCACTTACTTCCTCCTACAACTTGTTGCCGGAGACCTGGAAGCGCTTCTTCTTACACAGCTGGGCAACATTTGGCACGGGAATAACTGATGGAGAGAGGGTCAGCAAAATTTTGAAAAGTTGATCTGTTGGGTTTTGAAGTCTGCGAACCTGCAATCTTATTCTTTCTACAAGAGGATCAACTGCTCAAATACGACACAGTGTACATCTGTAACACAAGAAAAACAAACCCTCATTTTAAAAGTTTGTTAAGACTTCTTTTCTTGAAACACTATCTGTTTTTATTAAAACCTATTTCGATAACACAAAACACAATGGCACATTAGATACAACAAAAAACACACTGGGCAACCTCTTTGCCAATTTAGAGGAACAACTTCGTTACAGAAATAGCTAACCAAGCACTCTGCATAACTGCAGTAGAAGAAATATAATAATGTCATTACGAAGGATTTTTATGTCTGCAACGGACACTCTCCCACCACTAACATTTAAATTAACTTTTTCACGTGGGGGTCAACAAATAGGATAGACTGTGGGTATGAGCTCTCAACACCTGATAAACAGTTGGTCATAGCTCAAATTATTCACGTGTTTTGTAAAGCCTTGAAATTGTACTAAGCACCCTCTATTAAGATCAAATGATTAAGCGTCATACGAACGGTTTGAATGTGTTAAATGAAATTTTTGTTCTTAACTACCGTCCTTTTTTTATTGAGCACGGCCAAATGCTGTATAAGAAATTCAAGCAAAGACTGATCTACCTCAAAAAAACTGTACAATTTCGGCGTAAACAAGCTAGTCGTTAACTCATTCTACAGTGCAACTATTGGAAGCCTCCTTAATTTCAGTATTACCTGCTGGTGTGGGAATTCAACGTCTGATATTAAACAACGCATAAATGACTAATCAAGAATGCTACGAACATAAGATAAACGAAACATCATTCACTTGAAGAACTATTTGAAGAAAGATGTTTTTGTAAAACTAAACATATTTTGGATGATATATCCCACCCTCTTCATCACAGATACTTAGGATCGGTCCGTTCTGGACGAATTCTTTCCATCAGGGCGAGGACTGACAGAATCTGTACGAATTTACCGGCGTGCTTCCTCTGAAGTCACACATCTGAATGAAAACTAATTATTCCCCGATTTTGCTAAAAGAACTCACGGAATGGGTGTTTGAAATAATTTATTATAAATTTCTTGTGTTCAAATTGTTTTATTTTTGTGCTGAAAAAGTATAATGCAATAAACAAAAATTCAATTTATTTGGATCAATTAAAGAAACGTATCTTATATTTCTCCAGTTACTCAAATAAATTCAACGAATAACTATCGTCGTCATATCTTCTTCAGTTTTATTGCTTGTTGTTATGGTCGTATTAGAGATGAAATATAACTTAGTCAAACTAGTAATTTGTAATCAACCGTATTTTATTTTAAACTGATCGTAAACCAAATAACGTATCGTTACTTCCAGATGTACCTGATGGGAAAGCACACACTGACCAGACCAATTATGAAACGTTGAGGACGTATTTTGAGGCCTTTATTTTTAAGTTAAGACAAGCAGAATCAGAGTTCCAGCGAGCTGAAGGTAAAAAATAAATATGAAACTCAAAAATAATTTTAAAATTATTTTACATTGTTCATAATTTTATCTTTATTCCAATTTTTAAATTATGTTTTATATTGCTTTTAATTAATTATTCATTATGAATAATTTTTGCTTTTGAAATTTTGAAATATTGTATAACAATGACTTAATATAATGATTTTTATTCTTTACTTTGTTGGCATTTGTAAGAAGATGGTGTAGCCTTCAGTTTATTTTTTACTTCCTTGTTTACTTTTATGGTTGATTCTTTAGTGGCAGAGTTGGATGGATTTCTTCCCGGAGAACCTTGATTGCTGCTTTAGTTTGTTTATATGTATTCCTCTATGTGCCACAAAGCCTTCGTTTTGTTCAACATCCACTGAGTGAGCTACCGTTTTCGCTGCTGTTCACCACCAGCATGGACGGTCAAAAGCAAACGACGGCACTCTTAACCCATTTTTTTCAACGTATCACCTTCACAAACTATTTAAAGTGCTGTCGTTTCCATACACAAGTCCCCGTTCAAGCTTTCCATCCTATGTGCGTGCCTTTGGAATGCGGAAATATTTAAATTATCTTTGTGTGACCTAAACTAATAAAGGCGCATTTCAATTACATTAGATAACGTGTGGACTTTGTTTTCACATTGAAGAACCTGTGTGTAATTTATGATGATTATATTTATCTCCTCATTTATGTATAATGTTTTATTAGGAACAATTGATAGCTACTCAGTTTTCCAAAATGATTTAAAAATTGACATTGCAATGCTCAGCTTGCGTAAGACAAATATTTAAATTTAAAATGCTTCAGTAATTTTTGTATTGAAACGTAGCGAAATGTATGGTTCATAGTAAAAATTACTCGATATTTTCCGTAGAGTTTGTCTTCATGGTAAAATTCACAACTTTACAAACCATCGCTGAATCCCAAAGCATTTGTCTGAAATCGTTCCAGACATGGGCGTTTGGCACAACGCACTTTCGTTGTGATGTGGTCTTCGAGTAAGTAGTACTTTATTTAAAACTTTAATTCTAAACAATAGTGCATTTCCAAGACAAGAATTCAATATAAAAAATTAGAATTAAGATTTTTCTTGTCATTTGCATAAAAAAACAATATAAAAAAATTTCGAATGTACGTTATTAAACATGTTCTGTTTTTCCTTAAGTTTATATAGCTGAGGAAATCAATCAATCAATTCAAAACAGTATATCAATGGATATTTTATGTTTTTTTTTTATTGCTGTTATTTTTTCAAAGTTGTATAAAGTTTACAATTGTATACAGCATGACAGCTAATGAAAAAGTTGATGTTCTATCCAAATTCTTCAGTTTTATTTTAACCTCTTTTTTTTAAAGTAAGAGAAATTTACTTCAGTTACTTTGGTGCTTACTTAAGGTGTACTAATTTTATATATTAAAAGCACCAGACATTTAAAAAAAAAACAACAATCTATTAAATTTGAATCTTTGCTTTGAAATGAAAAAAGAAAAAAACATAACATTTTGAATATCAAACACAGCACAATGTGTATTATTTTATTCCTATTATTTTAATTGACATTGATTTATTTTCTCGATTTGTACTGTTTTGGTTTGCCTTAGACGATATTTTTTTATTTACACTATGTTTTTTTTTTTAACTTAAGATTGAAGACATATTTGTGGATTCCACCCACCCCCCCCAACCCTACTACCATATAAAGCTCAATGTTTCTAGATGGGTCGATCAATCACAAGAAAACCTAACATTTGATCGCATCCAAATTTGACACGCTTATTCTTTGGACCTGGAGATGGTTCTTATCAATTTTGTCACTACCCCTTATTCTTGCGTCTGCTTTTTTTTTTTTTTTTTTTTTTTTTTTTTTTTTTTTGTTTTTTTTTTTTTTTTTTTTTTTTTTTTTTTTTTTTTTTTTTTTTTTTTTTTTTTTTTTTTTTTTTTTTTGTTCTTTTATCGTAAAATATTAAGGGTAAAAGTATAACAAAAACATATGTTATCTGCTTATTAAAAGGCATCAAGTGATGTTCTTGTTAATTTATCATTAGTGTAAGTAGTTTTAATTAGACTTTATTAGTACATTGCGCTTTCAAACATCTATTAATGGAAGGTTTCTTGTGTGATTTTATTTGGTAATCGTATTAAAAAAAAAACAAAGTTGAGCCCCGTGTACTCTCCAAAAATAGTACATTAGAAATATCATATAATTCGGGATGCGGGGGGGGGGGGTCATTAAATAGTGCTTTGATGTTCCGGGGGATTACAGTACATGATGTTATTTTATTAAATTTTAAAGCCATCTTTATTAATTAGTAGGTGTTTGTTTGAATAGTACATTAGAAATATCATATAATTCGGGATGCGGGGGGGGGGGGGTCATTAAATAGTGCTTTGATGTTCCGGGGGACTACAGTACATGATGTTATTTTATTAAATTTTAAAGCCATCTTTATTAAGTAGTAGGTGTTTGTTTGGAAGGGAAATCATCAATGTGTGCTTCAGCCCGAATCTGATTTTATTCAAACTACGTCACTGAATGTTATGAGGATAGCAATTATTTTATTCTTAGAGCATGACACACACTTCAAGATTTTTGAAAAATAAAAAAAGAACATTCAAAGTGTATGAACTTTTTTTTTACAAAGGAATGGAGAGAATGGATTTAAAGTCGAAGCAAAAGTCATAGACGAGTGGAACAAGATGAAGGAAGACAGAGACTCCTTTAAAGAGCGGTTCCAGAAAGAATTTTGTGACGTAAATGAGACAGACATTTGGACACAGGGAAAAGGTAGACAAAAAATAAATTGTATTTGTAGCTTGTTTAAACAAAAATTGATTGGTGAGAGATAATGATTGAAAGAGTTGTGACCTCAGGGTGCCTAAGGGGGTTGGGTCCAACACTCAACGTTACGGTTAACAAAAAGAAGCAACTTTATCAACCGCAAGGCGTTACGATAATTTCATTGTTTAAGCAGCACTTACGCCATATGAGTGCACAAATACTGCATTATATTTGAATGTTCATTGGATTTTTAAATGAAATTTCATATTCTTCATAAACTCTTAGAAGCTTCGTTTCGATATTATTGCACCTGATAGGAAACACTTCCATTAGTCAAGCCATCGTGGAAGGTAGCCAGAGAAAGTTTGAAATTGTCCGATGTGGATTTGCAGATATATTCTGAAGAGAGATAAATCAGTGTGTTTGACCTTTGGTCAACGGGTTGCTTTAAGTTACAAAATACGGCTCTTTTTAAGGGTATTTTTTTTTGGTCTTTATCATTCTTCAATATCATCACTGAAAATTGTTCCGAAAGGTGAGTTAAAAAAGCAACCATATTTGAAAGCTTTGTTTACTCCCTATCTTATTGAATAATATATAAAGGACCGTGTTGAAGCTGTTTGAAGGACATAGTACAATAATGTATGTGGAAGCTGGATTCAAAAGACAGGACAATAAGAAAAGAACGTTTTGGCGAAGAGCTTTCGTCAGCAGACAAGGTGGATGAAAAAAAAAACGAAAAGAAAAAGAAACTAATTAAACAAACTTAAGTATATTTTATAAACGCCAACACATCATGACACATGCAAAACTACATCTAAGGTCCTCTATAAGTCAAACTATATCCAAGGTCCCCTTAAGTCAAACAATATCCCAGGGCCCGTCAAGTCAAACGATATCCTAGGTCCCCATTAAGTCAAACTATATCCCAGGGCCCGTCAAGTCAAACTATATCCTAGGTCCCCATTAAGTCAAACTATATCCCAGGGCCCGTCAAGTCAAACTATATCCTAGGTCCCCATTAAGTCAAACTATCTCCCAGGGCCCGTCAAGTCAAACTATGTCCCAGGTCCCCTTAAGTCAAACTATATCCCAGGGCCCGTCAAGTCAAACTATATCCTAGGTCCCCATTAAGTCAAACTATATCCTAGGTCCCCATTAAGTCAACCAATCCCCCAGGGCCCGTCAAGTCAAACTATGTCCCAGGTCCCCTTAAGTCAAACTATATCCCAGGGCCCGTCAAGTCAAACTATATCCTAGGTCCCCATTAAGTCAAACTATATCCGAGGGCCCCATTAAGTCAAACTATATCTTAGGGCCCCGTCAAGTCAAAGTATATCACAAGGCCCTGGCAAGGCAAACTTTATTCCAGGGCCCGTCAAATCAAACTTTATTTCAGGGCCTCAACAAGTCAAACTATATCCTAGGGCCCCATTAAGTGAAACTATATCCCAAGGCTTCATCAGGTCAAACTATATCCCAGGATCCCGACACGTCGTACTGTATACCAGCGCCCCAGTTCTGCCTCAAGCCAATAATTAAGCGTGAAATATGGTGAGCTTCATAAGTACAAAACAATGTACACGATGTTTTCATTGTGAAATCAATGATGATTTTTTTCTTCTTTATTAAATCCTTCTTAAATTTATCCCCCCCCCCCCCCCCTCTGATTTTATTATATTTATATTTTGTATTTTCTTGTCTGTCTTTTTAAGATAACAAAAAATAAAAATAAAAAGTAAAATCATTTCCTCTCCCCCCCCCCCCTCTGATTTTATTATATTTATATTTTGTATTTTCTTGTCTGTCTTTTTAAGATAACAAAAAATAAAAATAAAAAGTAAAATCTGTTTAAAAAAAAAAAGCAGATCTCAAGACTTTCACGAACGAGATTGGCATTGGTGTACATTTGTTTTATTATTCGTCCTTGCTCAGTTTTAAATACATAACACCCCATCGATCTCCCCCTCAGCCTTGTCATTTTTTTGCCCAAACAATTAACATTATTATTTCTTTAAATATTTTTTTTTACAAAAATGTAGGGAAAAAGAGCAAGTTGAGCTGGTGGATAGCCAGGCGCCATAACGCAACTAATGAAGAATTCAAAGAAAAGCTGTTTGGGATGTCATGTGATTTGGAAATTGCAGCTAAAGCCCTTAGTGAGTTAACCTCTGATTACAAAAACATACATAGCACATTCTTTATTCCCCGATACCAGCTCTCTGAATTAAAAGACTGTCTGGCTAGATACATGTCCGTTGTCAGAGGGATCCTTCATCACACCAAGTGTTACGTGTGATCAATTTAGCACACGTTCCTTCTGGGTGGATTTGTGCTTTGGCTTTTCTTAGAATCAATTGATGGCTTTTTATTTTTAAATTACATAATATATTTACAAAACTGTGTCAATGTTAAATTAAACCAATCGTCTCCATATGACCGATTTGTAACACTTGCAATGTGTTTGATTTTGACACTGCAACTATGATTATTTTAATCTACTATGTGTTGAGACAATGATTTTTGTATGTAATTATCATTATTGTTTTGTTCAAGTAATTGATAACAAGAATATACGTGCATATACCGAAGCCGCTCTTATGTTATTAGATAAGCTTGGATGTATACCTTTTTCAGTATTCAGAATATCAGGAATACATTTCTTATGTTAATGAGGTATTCATGTATCAAATTTGACCATGTAAAACGTCAATTATTTAAAAATTCGCGTCTATTTTTATAAAGTTCAGGGTGACTATGTTTGTCTGTAAAGGGGTCGATCAAATCAATACAAAACCAAACCATGTATTGCAACTAAATTAACTGATTTAGTCTTTTCACTTGACTTAAAAATGTTTCTTTGAATTATTGAATTCGCAAATGCTGTACTTTTTTTGCTGTTGTTTTTTTTTTTATATCGTGATTCTTCTTATACCGGAAACCCTCGGGCTCTGGTGTTTTAATGCAATGTGTTTTTTTACAACATATAGCATGTGCCTTTTTTTCTAATATTAACTTGATCATTACAAATTATAAGAAGAGAAACAGATTTAGACGTCAGCATTGCTATTAACAAACAAAAAAATAAAAATAAAAACCACTCAAAGGTTCAGGATTAATTGATGCCTTAAAGAAGTTCCAACAATTCTGATGGCAATCAAAGTAACACGGATGGTTGATGTATAGAGATAAAACTACTATCGCAAACAACTCAGTCTTATTACTTAATTGTGCTCTTTAATCTAAAAAAAATAAAATAAATCTATGTAGATTTCATTTGATGTAAGTAAATTGTATAGATTTAGATGAAATGTTTTTTTTTTCTCTTGAAAATAAGCCTTTTCTAATTACTTATAAGAGTGACAATGGCAGTTGCAGACTCGGTTGCCCATTTCATACGAAAACCTCCACTGAATGAAGTGGCTTTCCAACACAAATGACCTCCCATTCGACCAAATTTTCATCTTAGCCTCTCACAAGCGCATAATCAGAATTTTTTTAACTTGTATTTATATCTAGATTTTATTTTTATTTTTTTTTTTTTTGGTCCATCTACAACGCGTTAAGCAATTATTTTTTTTTCAATCCAATTATGATAAGTTGTTTGTATCAATGACCAAAACACTTCAAGTTTAATTCGTGACTACTCTGTTTTGTATTATCCCCCTTATCTTCTATTTGTTAAGTTTTTTATCTAGAAACATTTTTTCGTATAATTTTTTTGTTAACTGTAATTAATATCGTGATGACGTAATTAGAATACTAGTGGGTCTGGCGGGGTCAAGATGGTTTCAGTAGTGGCTTGATATGGACATGGCGTTTGGGGAAATACTAAGTTTCTGTGTTTTAAACGCATGGGATAATGATGATACAAGTCGAAGTTAGCTGACGAAAATGTTTTGAGTGGTGTGTGTAGGTGCGTGTTTAAGGTTTAACGCAGCTGGTTTAAGGTTTGTGAGATGTTACAGGATGTAACGGTGCGTAATTTTTTAATTTTTTTAAAAGAGGTTGACAGGGAGGGGGGGGGGTGTCAGCGTTGCACCATTCTGTCAGTTGATTGACTTCTAGATTAACCATAGTGTAATTTTCATAAATTAGAATGACATTTATTTATTTGTAATGTATGACATTTTAAATACAAACCTTTCGAACTAAATATACATAACTATAATAGAACTATTTATGAACTATTTTTAAAAAAAAATTAAGTATGTTAGCCGGATTGTTAAACTTTTAAATTTGTCTATACTTGTGTAGAGCTTTATATAAGGCTGCCCTAATTGAATCTTTGAACAATAAACTCTCAAACTCCAATCCGGATGTTATTGTTTGTTCTCTGTTTGTTTATTTTGTATGTCGTTGAATCGGAATGGCTGGCCACGGAAACACCTGCATACTTTGTGCCACCAAATTAACATGCCATCAACATTGCTCACGGTGTCACACGGCGCTGCCTGTACACATACCTTAGTGGAGGCTCTTACACGTGTCATCTGCTCAGGCTTTACAGTGGCTCGGTCGAGGATTAGAATTGCGTTTTCAGTTGTTGACAGTTGAATTTGAGAAGGAGAACAAGCAAAAGCAAATGCTAGCAACACGATTCCACTGTTAGAGGTTACTGAATTCTTTTGTGCAGAGGCAACGCTCGTGAGTTTTCTGACACCAGCTGAGTGGACTTGACGATACATTGAAACGACTTCAATACACCGACCGCGGCATCTGCTGGGGCATCGGGAAACGGTATGTTGTATGTTGAAATGTTGTTGTGCTTTTGTTTAGGAAACTGCTGTGTTTATTTTCAATGTGTTTTGTTTAAGATTAAAATGTTAAGGCCAAAAATTTTCACTTCCTCATGACAAGTTCTTACTTTGCTTTTTAGGTTTAACATATATAAATATATAAAATGCTAGATGGAGCACGCCCAAAATTGGCAACAGCAATGCGTTAACTTTCCATTTACTAAAGTTACTTGACAGAAACCTGAACTAAAAATGCCAATTTTGCTACACCCCTTCCCCCCCCCCCCATTTTTTTCATAATACGTCACTGCACACTTTTTATTTCAGCCCATGAACTATATTAATATTCTCATGTCCCAACCACTTTTAAACCGAACATTTTTGACACAATACTTAAATTGAGACGATTTCATTTCCGAAAAGGAAATATTACGCACCAAACACAATTGTGTTATTAAAAATATATATATATAATTTAGCATAGTTATCGGGAATTATATTTTGCGCGCTAGTGAACTCCTTTAACCATACTCTGACGTTTCTATATATAGCCTGCGTGGTGGTGTTTGACCTTTGCTGGCGAATTATATATATACAGATAGATAGATAAGATATAGCCCGCCAAACATTGTCGAGATCAATGTGTGAACTTCCCATCTACTATGTTACTTGAAAAAAACATGAACTCAAGTTACGCACCTTTAAGAATACAAACTTTTGCTACACCCCTTCCCCCATGATACGTCACTGCGCACTTTTTATTTCACTTCCATGCACTATATACAAAATTCTAATGTCCGAACCACTTTTAAAGCGACTATTTTTTACATTATACTTAAATTGACTTGATTTCATTTTCCGAAAAGAAAATATTACGCGCCAAACGCAGTTGCGTTACAAAAATAAATATAATATATATAATTTTGCGTATTTATAAGAATGATATTTTGCGTGTTATTGAACTTACTATTGAACCATAATTTTAAAAAAAAAATTAGAATTATGCCTAATATAATCTCAATACAAAATTCGCTGATTAGGAAGCAGTCCATTAGAAAGTATTCCACGAGTCATACTAGAACCGAAATATATATAAGATATATATATAATATATATATATATATATATACATATATATATATAATGGCAAACATTTAATGGTAATAGATAATATCATCGGTTATTTATGAATTAAGACATAATTTATACCTTATTTATGGCCAAATATTTAAAAACAAAAACATAGTACGTCGCAGACCATTCTCTTGTGTAATGGCGACAACGTCCACCTGTCACCAAGCTCAAAAGTTTGGGACTACTACTCTTAGAAATGTCACTTGACATTTAGAGGTAAGCGTAGTGTCTCATACCTAACATGTGTCATTATTTGCACCAAACGTGTTGCACGAGAACACACCTATTACAAACACATTATCTGGGTCAAGGTACTTGTCCAGCAAGCCCCCTGTAAAAGGTTATGTTTTTCATCTGCTGTTGAGAGATACACGCCAGCTTTGAAAGTTGATGTGATTGTAAATGTGTGTGGATACGGATGAATTCGTCTTATCGTGTAAGTTCATTGTCTGTTGGTATTTTAATCAGTAACACGAGGTCACGACTACAGATGATTAAAAAATAGAATGATGTGGGATATGGTTTTACTGTGGATGTATTGAACTTATGAAGTTTTCTTCACATTTAAAAAGAATAATAGAGGAATTTAAAAATGTGTTCCTCCTTATCTGTGAAGTTGTCCAACTAACATGGCGAACTGCGCCTGGGGTGGAAGGGGTCCTTCATTCGTGTCCGGGGTATACACCCGCCTAGGGCGTCATAATCTCCACACGGATAATGTGGACATTTCTCGGAAGCCAAGATGTTAGGGGCCAGGTGTTGGGAAACATGATAACAGCTGCCGCTAGAGGATCGTAGGTAACACTGGGGGATTATCGATGACGAAAGAGCATCCCCATCAAGGTTGGGTCTCCTGGGCAGCCGTTTTGTCTCCGACACCTATTGGTACTTGTGATTATGGTGTGCAAGTAAATATAATATAAAATATAAATATAATAACTTACAAACACAGCAGGATGCATCAAGACATTTTTTTTTTTTACCATGATGTAGAAATGGCAAGCGAAGATCCAACAAAGCTAAAGGAAAACTGGGAAATCGTTTCTTACTATTATGAACTTCTTTTGGAGATACTGCAACAGGTCTACACAAGGTACAGGGATACCAAAGGTGATTGTCATTAAATTGAATTAAATTGCATTTAAACAATTGTCTGCTTTATTGTTTCCCTTATTGATTGTTTCAAATAATAACAGCATGCGAACAAGTTGTTTGTTTTTTTTATAATATTTTTTTATAGCATCCCCAAAACTAAAATTAATGTGTGTATTTTCAAAGAGACAGTTGTAATATCCCAAAAGTAAGACAACAATCATAATTCTATTTTACATTTTGCGTGTTCATCAAATTATTGTTTTTCCATGCACATGCTCTATAAGAAACAGAAATGTTATCCTAATTCGCCCATTGGTATTTTGAAGAAATATTTTACCCTATTAATTTAAATCTATCCTTTAAACATTTAAATTTTCAAAAAAATATAAATATTGTTTCTTCTATTTCTTCTCCCAAAATCTTTACCCATATATAAAAACAAATTATAGTTATTGATGAAACGTCATATTAAAAATATTTATCAGATAAAAAAAAATTCTTTCCATTTTAGCTATTTATAATCTTTTTTTCCCTGCAAGAAATGGAAGTGTAAATGATATTTTCAAAAATTATGCATTTGATAATTTAACAGAAAAATTAAGACTCTTTTCAAAATAAGGAAAACAAATATAAATATATATATTTCAAATGTCAAACTTAATAAGTTATTTTAACATTTAAAAAAACAAAAACAAACAACCATCAATGAAAACTATTCTCCTGAGAAATTACACTTAAGCATCAGAATTTCTTATTAATTTCAATGTTACTACACACATGTAAGACCTGTTCTCTGTGTGCTCTCGTTGTCCTAGGTCGGTACCCAAATAAGAGATACCGTTTGTTTTTAAAGATCGCAAAGTCAGCACTGAACAACGATACGAAACTTCAGCTGTGGTCTCTAGGCACGCAGAATTTTCAACAAGATTTGACCAAGTTGTAAGTTTATCTCCATTTGTTTTCTGAATAAGTTGGCATTTACAGGCATTCCCCCGATTTATCGGGATTTCCCGTTTTAACTTGTTCCAATATATTATTTTATATATAACCTTTTTATCTTTGCATCCGTCGAATGATCAGATCAGCATATTATCAGTGTGATACAGAAATACATATGTAATGTCCCAGATTTACTATTAGGAACAAAAATAAACAAAAATTTAAAAAAAAATAACAATTATAAATTACACACACAAAATGTTTCTAATTATAAATTACACACACTATAATGTTTCTAATTATAAATTACGCACGCTATGATGTTTCTAATTATAAATTACACACATTATGATGTTTCTAATTATAAACTACACACACTATGATGTTGCTTCTTTTAAAATGCTTTATTTTGTTTTACATTACCTTTTGATACATTTGCCGATAAAATTACCGATCGTTTTAAAGATGTATTCCAAATGAAACTTTTGTAGGCCCACACACATACATCTGTTCGTCTAGTTTCAAACTATAAGATACATGTGTTTTTAAAACCGTTGCTCAACAGAGATGGGGTTAACGGTGTGATGGTCAAGACCCAAGTCCTTGCAGCTTGGGGTAAGATGAAAGAAGTGGAGATAAAATCATTGCAGAGCAAGGACAAGAAATCCAGGAGCTACTTTAAAAGCAAGAAAGGTAAAATATGGGTTCCACGCTGCTTTACCTTACCGTGGTATGAAGTGTAATAGTAATTTAAAAAAAAAACAGTTACTTAGTCATCAAATATGTGCACATATAAATACACGCAAACAGCCATATGATTTAGAGGTCAGGAATTATGTGGTCTGACCCGGGCATCAGATTATTTTAAAAATATTTAAGGCGCATTTCTCAGGCAACTGCTTGTGTGTTGTGTTGTGTTGTTTTGTTTTGTTCGTTTGTTTGGTTGTTGTTTTATTTATTTTTTTGGTGGTAGAGGAGCGATGGATGGATTTCGTGGGGTGAAGATCGGGGGGAGGGTGTGGTGTTCATGGTAGTAAGGAGGGGCCGGTAAAAACCTGTAGCGACACACGACCTAGTTACGCCTCGAAATTAAATTAACACAATAATTCTCAATTTGGTCTATTCTTTTAGACGCGTAGGAACGCTGCTATACTCAGTCATACAATGATGATGTTTAAGCATTTTGTAGCAAAATATCCACATTTTACAGTACGGGAAAACATTTCAACATGATGTTGTGATACTAAAAACTACAATAACATAGTTATATTGTGTCGAAATATGCAACAACATAAAGCTTATTATTTAAAATATAAATCCAATTATTATTTGTTATTTACTTTTTTTATGATAACAATATTTTCAATAAGCTCAACAATGCATGTAGATTGATGCATATATTTTTTAGGTGTTTCATCAATTCTATTTGTTTTTAAAATATCTTTTTAGGTGAAAATCAGATGCAAACAAGGGAGGGCAAAAAAACCAACGAACAGTTATCTTACGAGTTACGCGACATGTCGATGGACTTGGCAAGGAGCAATGCAGCTCTGGTCAAACTAAGACGAGCATATGACAGGGCTGAGACCGAATTCCCACTGTTCAACTATTTCCGTCTGAAAAGACGTGTTAAAGCTTTGTATGCCGTGTACTGTGAAAACCAAGATGCAGTAAATTACTGAGTTGAAATCGAGTTAAAACCTAAATGAAAAGTACAATTGAAAGATAAGTTCCAGAATATCTTTATATTAACAAAAATACATCTTTTTCTATAGATCTAGAATTCAAGGTCTATTTAACATTAAAAGGACCTTAGGCCATAACGTTTCAAAATGAACACTTTTTGGTATATGTTTCAAGTGGGATTATGTGTGATTTCACTTGATATGGCTTAGAGGTATTTTATTTTTTTTAAATGAAATACAAATATTATTTTTTTATCCGATTGTTTTGTATGTGTATGTATTTAATTTTTTTTTAAAATGTTCAATACATCTTAAAAATCAAAACATAAACGAATCGGGGGCTCAATCTAACAAACAGTATTATTACTTACATTTAATTTCTACTATTTTGTGGTACTGTTTTTTTTCTATTTACATAATTTGTATGATCTAAAACACACACAGTACATCCTAACATCTATTTTATGTATATATGGATTTGATTTTATGATTAGACATTATGAGTGTTCATCTTTTCATTTACATTTTATGTAACAAAATGAATAAATTGAATCGTATGACAGAATGATACACTTCAGAATTTAAATCAACAATATCATTTTGTTTACTATACATTTCAGTGGCATTTGTTTTGAGTGCTTACATGATTGTAAAAAGCAATAACACGGCACATGCTTATTCATTTTAATCGTTTAAGACTTTTTTTTATCTTGTATAATATTACTAACTTGCCTCTAAAAATATTACTTTACTTCAAACGCTTTTATGTAACTTGATATTTATTCACAATGTGCCATCTTGTTTATTCAAAATCGTTTTGAAAACTTTTTCGGCCAGTGTCGATTCAAACATTTAATTATTTAGGTTATTTCAGCCCTAATTTTAAAATCGATATTTGTGTTGAACTACTTAGTTTTTGCAATTGTTTATTTTTTGTGGTAATATTCGGCAATATATTTATTTCTCATAATTTTTGGAGATTTCATCCCAATATTATTTTAAGGTTAATGCAAATATAAAATGGATCTACACATTTTAACAACTTGTTCAGCTTATCTGTAATGTGATCTATTACGACTAAATAAAAACAGGAACACTCCTAAATGGCGTGCCATCAGTATCTAGTACAAGGAGAGGCCTTTCATTATGTCTCTTTTGCAAAAATCATTGTTGATGGCTGTGATTTCTTTTTTTTTTTTTCTTTTTTTTTTTTTTTTAAATTTTTTTTTTGGTTTTTTTTTTTTTTTTTTTTTTTTTTTTTTTTTTTTTTTTTAAATTTCCGCTTGGTATGTAATTTAAAAAAAGAAATGCGTTACGTTTTTTTATTATAATCCAGTGACATAATACTAGTGACACTAACGTAACTTTAACATTTCATTAAGCACGTTCAAACTATAAATTAACATCATGCTAAAACCCTTAAATAAATGTTTAAAATTCCTACTTTTTATCGGTCAACGAAAGTCAGAGAAACAATTTATTACTTTTTTTTTAAATTTCTATAACAAAGACACACCTTTGCTTTAAAATACTTTAAAAAAAAAAAATTATCAAATTATCTTGTTTTTTTTTTTTTTATTTTTATCGGTCAACCAAAGTCAAAGAAACAATTTATTACTTTTTTTTTAAATTTCTATAACAAAGACACACCTTTGCTTTAAAATACTTTAAAAAAAAAAAATTATCAAATTATCCTGTTTTTTTTTTTTTTAAATAGGCAACCCGAGACAAATGCATTATAACTCAAGCTTCCTCTTTTTATCACGCACAACTAATTTAGATCACATGTCATTCAACATTATCATTCTTTTTTTTTATTCAATAGATCTCATTAATGACTGAATTATTAGTAGTAATTGTGTTTTCAAAAATGAGTATTAACTGAACATTTCTTAAAGCAAATTTTATATTTAAGCAATACATTCCAATACAGTTTAAATTCCACATTGGTCTTTTTTTAATATTGACTGTTCAATGTTGCACTTTTCTATCCTAGTATACATAGTTTTTCTTCCATTATGACAACGACAAAAATTTGAGAGCCTGGTGCACATGGTTGAATTGAACTAGTAAATTATATTTTCTTAACAGACCTCCGACACATGTCTGTAAGGGAAGAAAGTTCTAAATATAAACACTGCTTTATATTTATGGTTTTAATTAAATATCGAAAATACGCACATTTTCTCATAGGGTAAAAAAATAAAAACAAGATGCCGTCGTCTAATGGATACACAATAATGATACAATAGACTATTATATAGATTTTCCCTATCTGTGGGTCATGGGTGAAGCTATGTGCTATCTGATTTGTGTCTTTCTTTGTCAAGAATGTAAATAAAAGTATTAAATTAAACAGAGGAGGTTGTGATACTTCAAAATAAAATGACAAAATCACTTGTTTGTGTTTGGTATTTGATATCGATGTGGTGTTTTATGTTACGCATGTTTTGTCACCTTAAAAGTCGTACTACTGTGACCAAAGCCATAATAATAATAATAATAACAAGAATAATAATAATGCAAAAGGGTTGACACATCTATGACTTTTGTTGATGAACTCTCACCACCCGGTAATGCTGCTAGGTCTGAACAGGAAAACGGCGTTGGACACAGTGTGCTGATGTCGCGGTCAACATGACGTGTGAGCTCGATTAGTGAGGTGTCGACATGTCCCCTTGAAAGCCACAAAGCAAACTGAACTGTATACGCTTTGGCCCTTAGCTGGTTCTATGTCTTGGGTAGCAGGTTGTTTCTCACACCCTTAGCTGGTTCTATGTCTTGGGTAGCAGGTTGTTTCTCACACCCTTAGCTGGTTCTATGTCTTGGGTAGCAGGTTGTTTCTCACACCCTTAGCTGGTTCTATGTCTTGGGTAGCAGGTTGTTTCTCACACCCTTAGCTGGTTCTATGTCTTGGGTAGCAGGTTGTTTCTCACACCCTTAGCTGGTTCTATGTCTTGGGTAGCAGGTTGTTTCTCACACATTCATGTGACTTAAAACCCTGTGACCTCTCCCAGAAAGGGTGATGACAAATACAGCATGCATTGATTGTTCACAGTACAATCCATTTATGACTCAGAGCTCAAATGTTTCCCAAGACAATGGAGGACTGAAAGCCTCTCTGTCCTAATAATCTGTATTTCGCACCACCCCCGCCACCTTTTTTCCCCAACTTTTTTTTTCTACCACGCTTTTTTCTTTTTATTCTGTTCCAAGTAATGCTTAGGTGGTTCTTTTGATTTCTCTGTGTGTTTTTAGCAATGTTGTATGTGTCTCTCTTTATTTGTGCTTCTTGTCGCTGGGCTGCAATGGTCCACCGAGTCATCAGGAAAACTCCCTGTAAGCCGGTCAGATTTGGGCACACAGTGGTGGTTTGGTCACCTGGGGCGCTCATGTGGGTACTATTTGGGCCACTTGGGATACGTGCGGCGCTTATAACAGTGTTTAAAAGTCGTTATTTAAAGATTATTTTCAATAACAATAAGATGTGTCACAAAAACATTTTATGAGCATTTAATAATATTTCTTATTGTACATCCTGAATAGAAAGTATTTTCTGTATCATTTTCATGAACAACTTTTGTGAATGTAACTTTTAATATATGAATATTGTGTCTGCAATGCTAAAGACCCAGGGTGGGGATCAGGGGGTGTCACCAATTATGTAAATGATGTTTTTGTCAACGATTAAGATTAAATAGTGTCACCCAGAAAAAGAACTTTGCCGATATTTAACGCTTTGTTAGTAGAGAGCCTCAAGGAATGCATACATGATTATATGTGGGCGAAAGGTCTAAACTCTAAACGAATGGTCTAAGCGAACGGTCTAAACTGTCTCAAGCCTTACCGCTGGTGGTCTGAAGTTCATTCCCCTCTAAGGCTACCATCCCAAGAATTCTGGGTGGATGGAACTCGTTAGCCCTGGACGGCAACTCAACCAGAGGAAGGCAATTTCTGTATTCATACCACGAGTCAAAATAATCAATACATTGATTGTGGGACCTGAACTATTTAGTAAAGAAAACCCAAAGTTGGATACGCATGACGCATGAAGAGGATTACAAAATTTCAGTTTCTTAAGACCAGCCCATATGCAACTGTCTGGCTCTCACTGACCTTTGTCCTCCACTCAATTGCCGCACAAGTGATATTCATTTTAACCTGAATTACATTCTACATCGTCTGTGAATCTCTTTATCTTCTTGACATCCATGAATATGTGGGTAGAATCTGATGGTTCAAGACAGGGGTCTTTTGGCAAACTTTTTTGAAAAGGAATTCCAATATAGTGTATATCTGTTAGACATTTTGGAGCCGTAGTCGGGGCGTATTGTAGGTCTTTACATGTCGGCACATCGGGGTATTGTATGTCTTTACATGTCGGCACATCGGGGTGTTGTATGTCTTTACATGTCGGCACATCGGGGTGTTGTATGTCTTTACATGTCAGCACATCGGGGTGTTGTATGTCTTTACATGTCGGCACATCGGGGTGTTGTATGTCCTAACATGTCGGCACATATTGAAACAGTTATAACAATACCCCTTGTAACATTTTATATTTCTTTTTAATACTTTACAATATTATAGCAGTATTTTTTTCCTCTTGACAGCTTAAATGTTAAACAATTATTACAATCGATGATTTGTATAATCTAAGACTAACATTTGCTTTTGAGATTAAAAGCGAAAAACAAATAAAATAAAAGTAAAGAACAAAAAGCACAAAAAGCGCTGAGAACTGAAAAGCGACCCATGAGGCTTCAAGCGTGTTCACAAGAGAACTGAGTAGCGAACCATAAAGCTTTAAGCGTGTTCACAATCAAACATCGAGACGACCACTTGTCTTCCTTTTGGAGTTCAACAAATTTTTGCAAGAGTTGCTTCTACAACATCATCATTTTGTTGGGTTTAGGAGTGATCAATCAATTTTAGAACACTAAATGCTTGAATGTGAATATTTCGACTGATTGTAAACTGACTTCTCATTCTTTCATTTGCTATGACTGACCGACTGTCCGATTATTAAATGAATTGTGACCTTTGCAGAAACTAACCCCACTGACCCCCCTGACCCCCCCCCTCTCTAAAAACAGTATTGGATATTCGCGCCTTGATTTCAGTCCCGAGCTACTTGCAATCTCTAGCCAACTACTCCCGAGATGTGGAGTCCAAAGTCCATGGTATGGCTAGATTTTTTTATTTTTTTTCTATTTTTTTGTTTTTTTTTTGTTTGAGAAAGCAATCTTAAAGGTAATGCTGTCACAAAGGGAGGTAATAAAGACATTTCTATTTAAAATATAATCTTGATTATGTTCCCCTGCAGCAATACAAGTAATATTTTCATTGCTCCATCTCAAAAGTTGAGGTTGGTGGCAAGCACGCCAGCCTAGCGAAGGTGTGTTAATTCGTTTATGTTCAAAAGTCAAGGATGATTACAAGGAGGGTAATATTTAAAAAGGGGTGGGGGTTGGGCGAAACGGCGAACGGCCAGGGCCGTATGTTCAGACGATGCAAAATCATTTTTATTTCATTCAAAATAATTTTTTTTAAGTAAATAAATTTGAGGGGGAGGGGGAAAAGAGGACATCTTAAGTAATGCTTGGCCAAGGGGTTAGCTTTCGCTTACCACGGCCCAGAATACAAAAACAAAAGAGTTTAGATAAGCCGTGTAAGCCTAAAAAAAAAAGTTCAATACTACGCTCCTGCATTATAATAATTATTGTTTCTTTTAAAATGAAATATATTGCGACTATGCAACTACATATTAAAACGTCGAAGAAATAATCAGCAGATTTTGTTGTTGTTGTTTTTTTTAATCACCACACTCAAGACATGAAGACACAGCGACACCGTGAGTGAGTGTTAGTCACGTAACAAGCCCACGGTGCGTTGGATAGGGTCAGAAAAAGTTATGATGATGTGTAGTAATCAAAGCACCATGTCATTTTGAAAAGAACAAGCCTACTTCATTTACTTTAAATACAAGGGACTCTCCGAGAAACATGGGTTTGTAACAATGATGTTTCAATTTGTATTTCTTCCTTTTTTTTGTATGTGAAAGTAAAATATAAGTAAAAAAAAACATTTTTTAAATATTTCCCACGAATGTTTATTGTCAACTTTTTTACACATTGAAATATTTACGAAACTCAGTATATTGACTATACTGGATCAGTTCTGAATTTGACACATACTTTGCTAGTTTAGCTTATACATATTGATTTAATCGATGTGGTTACATAGTTGTGATGAAATACATTTTAAAGATATCTATGGCTTCCGTTTGACTTGGCGGGACGATGGAATGCTTTTAATTCGCCAATCGAATGGTTTTAAAAGGCCGACACTCTAAGGACAGCCTCGTCTGCACTTCTCACAGGAGAACCTTGACACTTAGTTAAACATGGCCTTCCGCAATTCTTTGTTTTTCTTTTGCATTTGTTTGTTTGGTTTTTGGTTTTTTGTTTTTGTTTTTTTCTGGTATCAAGGTCTTCGTTTAGCGCATCTTCTGTTTGACTCATTCGCGCACTGCTGTTCGCCTGCTGGAAGGGGGTTCAGCTATGATCTCCCATTGGTTGATTTCTATTTGAGCATCTCTTGTGTGCCTTTTGCAAACGTCCTTAAATCGCAGCATTGGCAATCCAATAAGTCTTGCACCTTCCTCCAACTTTTCTTACAGCTCATTTCTTTGGACTATGGATATTCTCCATTTTCCTTACATGGCCTAATCAGCAAACACATCTCTTGCTAAGAGCAGACATGTTACACATTTTGACCTGCATTCGAATACGCAAAATGCAACTCATCTTTGGTGGAAGCTGTTGAGTTTCTACTCATTGCTGTCATATGTGGTCTACACTTCACAGCCATGTATGAGCGTACCAAGCACATATGCCTGATTAATGCTTAGTTTTGTAGTATACTAGTCTAGGATTATTCCACACCAGCTTTTTCAATTTAGCCGTAGTCGCTACTGTTTATTGCAATTCCAGTGTTCACCCCTTCGCCAGCAGAGGGCGAGCTCGAGATACTGCACCCAAAAATGTCAAAATCCAAACTATCGTCTGATTATGGTGACCAATAGTTATATTTTTAAAAGGGGGGGGGGGCTATGCTTCTTGCCTCATGTCATTTGTGTTCTGTTAACTAATGTTCATGTCAAACACTTTAAATGCATTTGAAAGGCTATTAAATAACCACTAGATTTAAAATAAACCTAAAAAATCGTGTAGCAATTTGTAGTCGAAATAAATATGTAAAAACAGTTTATCATCTAAACAAAATCACATAAACACTGTTTATGATGCTTAAAGATTGATTTTGATGTTTTCAAACAATTATATCCTAGGATAGCATTTATTCGTTCATGAGATATTTGACATTGAGTGTGTATGGTTAAAATGTCTTTAATGAAGCAATAGAGATTCTTATTTTACTACACATATATACGACTCAATGACTTTGCGTGAACATAAATATAGAGATTACATGTTATTTACATTTTTTGTCTGGTATAACATTAATTTGTTAACATTTTAAATGCCAAACTTTAGATAAACATTACACTCTTTTGGACTTTGTCACAAAACAATGGACGGCAGGATCGTTTCACTTATTTCCGTCTTATCGCTAACGCGCGGATTGTTGCTTCACATTCGACCCACAGCTTTTCACATCGAAAATAATGGTCAGCTATGTAACAAATGTGATTTCACATTTTACAAACATAATACAAAAGGAGATGTCATTGAAATGTTTTTTCCCATCAGTGAAAATAGGTTCTGTGCTACTACTGACGATCTTACGACTCAGTTGCCTCCTTCAAACGCCTGCACACGGACAAGGTATGCAAAAGCAAACGCATCTGGTTTTTATTTTGAGTTCAAATGTGTTAAGTATTTTTGAATTTCTAATAGTTTAAGACACCTAATATATTTAATGTGTTCAAACATGTGCGGCTGGGATATATTCAATATCAAGCAATTAATATTTCTAGAATATTTCTTTTACTTGTAATACCAACATTATGACACACAAATTATTTTATTATTGATTACATAATATTGTTGGTATTTACAAAAAAAAAAATCCCATCAAATGCATTTAAGTGATTGATGTTTTCTAAAATTTTAGGTGATGCCCTCCCAAAGTGCAGAGAGGAAGAATCAAAGCTTGTTGGAGAAACATGTTTTCATTTCTATTCTTGTCCTGTTACCTGGTACCAAGCAAAGGTAAATACAATATAGTTTGTTCGTTTTCTTTTTGCAATCGAGCTGTGGTTTGAAGAAGTGCAAAGAAAATAACGCATTAAAATCATGAAAGTATTGAAATATGTATACACAAAAACAAGTTAAATATTCTTTGCAATTACGACTTGTTTTCAGAACAGTTAAAAATATGTTTTTTAATATAATCATATTCTGAACGTATTATCCTTCAGAATTAATTTAGTCTCTAAAAATTATTTAAAATATAATAATTATAAAATTAAAAAAAAAAATATCGACATTTAAAATAGTGTGCATTTATTAAGTGTTGTATACCGGTATGTTGTAATGCCATTTCTGGGAAGTTTAAACTTAGGAAAACTATAAATCCAGTCTTAAGAAATTAAATGGCACATTTTAAAAGTAAGAGCTGCTTTAACTTCAAATGCTTTGATAATTTATTTATTTTATTTTTCTTTACAAACTAAATTTACATTTTTAACAATTGTACTATTCAAAGGGATTTTAAAGATTCCCATACATATTAATTAATTATGTTCAAAGTAAATTAAAATTTACAAATTAACTTGTTACAAACGTTAGACCTAATTTAACTATTTGGGTGTTGCTTTATTATATTCTTTTCCAGAGCAATTGTGAATCGAATGGTATGACACTTGCTTACGTGAGTTCATTGGATCAAACGAGAGAAATTCTTAACGGCTACACTATAAAAGGTCGAGGTAGGATACTTTATAAAATACTGTATTTATTTTATACTATACCGGTACTGTGAACACTTTCCAAGGCCTTGTGCATAGCCTCCAGCTCCATGTCGAAGTTCGAAGCTGTGGCCCCCACCCCACCCCACCCCTGGTCCTCAAATTTCTTCATTTGACGGCCCTCCAATTATGTATAGCCTGAGCACACCATACCACGCATTTCCTTTGCTCGGGTTAGCATAGCCGTCCGTAGAAGCCTTTACCTGGGTCTCAGCAAACTCTTCAAAACTGTTTTTTTTTCAAATGCAGACGCTGTCTGGGCATGCGACACTCTCCATGCGTTTTTTAGTATATTGTCTTTTTTCTTGTGGTATCTAACGGGCCTACGGTTGAAAAGACTTCCACAGAAATTATGAATGTGGCCTGCCAATGACAATGGTGTTATGCCACACAATACTTAATTCAGTTTGCCATTTTCAACATTAATCTAGACAAAACTATATACATTTATAGAAAAATGTACATTGTATTGAAGAATTTTTTGTTTTACAATTTTTGTTTAATATCTGGTATAGAATTGTAATCATTTACGATTTATATGTTAAAGATGTATGCAGTTCACTTGGTTGAATCTGATTTTAATAAAACAGTTCAGATAGCTTTTAAGCAAACAAAATGTAACTTAATTACTTTAGCTCTAGTGTCTTAACTTATTTATTTAAAAATGAAATAAACTTTTGAACTGGCATGTTGACGTCATCAGTCAGTTTGTCTAATGAAACTATAACGTCATAGACATACACCAATGCATTTGATGTTTAGTAGTGCTTTAAAAACACAACTTATAAAAAAAAAATATTAATTCTACGAAATGCACACATCTACTATTATACATGGACATTTTAATTATTTTATTTATTTATTTTTTTCATTTTAAACATTTTGACAGTTTGGATCGGAGCAAGTGAGGAAGAGAAGGAAGGCGAATTCATTTGGGTAGCTTCTTATGAAATCGCTACCGAACTTCAACAGCTGTGGGCGAGAGGGGAACCAAATAACAAACAGAATGACGATGGCGATGAGGATTGTGTCGGCATATATCCTTCATTCTATGCCAGTGATGGTCACTGCAGCTACAATTATTCCTACCTCTGCATGGAACAAAGTAACATCATTAAGCATTTGATTAGTCTTTTTTCCGTAAAAGTAAATTAGAAAGCAAATGGAAGTCAAGAGGAAATAGGGATATTAATTTAATGATTTTATTTTTTTAAAATATTACAAACATGAATATTTTGAATGAAGGATAAACTGATCTGTTATATAATACCGCAAAATAAAAGTGCGCTTTTCAATAAATATATAAAAAATAAATTTAAGTTTCTAACACAAAAATGAATAGGTACATCTTTAAACATATTATGTTGTTTTAAACCAAAAGAAAAAAAATATAGTTGTGCATGTTCTAATTTTGATACAATTGTTTCAGTGTGCCCATACAATTTGAATGTTGAGCGAGTCTCTGCCGATGAGGTAACACTTTCCTGGAAGCCCGGATTCAATGGCGGCCCACCTCAGACGTTCACTGTCAAATATCAAGACACGATGACAAACATATCTATTGTAGCTGGTACAGTAACTGTCCCTAGGGTCGACCAAACATCCTCCCGTAGTGTCGAATATTCCGTAGGCGGCTTATTAATGAAGACACCATACATAATGTACATCGACGCTAGCATCAACAATAGGAGAACACCATGCACACCATTGACGGTGACTATAGAAACAACAGGTGAGTTAGATAAAAAGGTGTTTTTATGTTAGAGAAATATTTTTTTTTCTTTTTTATTATTTTTTTTAAATATTAAAACAAAGTATCATGATTATTCATGTTTAAAACTTGCCATTGTCTTAGTACAAAGCTTAAAAAAAACCAAACAACAAATTCCTAAATAAAACTTTAGTTATATTATTTAATTTTTAGCTTCATATGCTTATTTTACTCTTGAAAATCAGAAAAATTTCATTGCATCATTGTATATAATTGTTACTTTAATTATTAATTTGGTGTCAATGATGTATATGCAAATGCGTTGAATGTCTGATCACAATGTAGATGACTTCATCCCAAAGTGCAAAGAAAAGGGATCAAAGCTGGTTGGAGAAACATGTTTTCAATTTAATGCTTCCCCTGTTACATGGTACCAAGCAAAGGTGAATCCACGATATGCTACTTTCGTAACAATTCATGTGCGGTATATGCAAAGAACATAACACATAACTTCAAAGCAGTTGTTTTGTTTTTTTTAAATTAATCCGCCAGCAGTTTTTCTTGTTGTGGCTCTAGTGCACTTCGGACTTTCCCTTATTCTGTGCATATGTGAAGGCGCATGTTCCATCTTGCATAAATGCGCTCTTTACTTTTGAAATCATGGCCATGTCGGCTCAATACTGGATCCGTTCATAGGGACACTTTGAAGACTAGAAAAATTAATAGATGTGTGAAAATTGATCTCACATAGTTGTCTGAAAATCTGAAATTGAATTATATCCTTAAGTTTAAATGTGACCCAATTCGTTATCACTATTCAGACTTCCTTATCATTTACATAGTAGTTTAGCATGAGATATGGATTGTAGAAGGTAAATAAATGTGTCGCATTCTTAAATTAATTCGATTTTTGTTCCTTTTAAATAACACAAGACGAGTTTAATGCAGAAACTTACAGCTTTGCAATTTAATTTTCAAGAGATTATTTTTTTGAAAATAATGACTAAACTGCATATTTCTGTGTCTGTTGTTTTTTTAAAAACTACTTTGACATGATAACCTTCTTATAATGCTAAACTTATGTTAGTTTCTTGAAATCAAAGGGACTATTATAATATCAGCGACTTTATCGGAGTTACATTATGATCACAAATTATCTTCTCCAGCTAAATTGTGAATCGAACGGGATGACACTTGCTTATGTTAATTCAGTGAATCAAGTAAAAGAGATTGTCAAAGCTCACACAATTCAAAATCGAGGTGAGTTTATACTATTCCACTAGTGTGCCACCTACCAGTGTATTGTTATTATATCAATTAAAATGGTAACTTCTAACCAGGATTAATATGTGATGCAATTGTAGACATTCAAGTTATGCTAATGATTAGTGCACATAGGTTGAGAAAGGAATTGTTATCGTCATATTTATCGAGCTTTCTACCTTTGGATTTTAAGTGCAGAGTTATGGAAACGTATTCTAATACCAAAACAAATCAGAACGATTATCGAATTCGAAATTATTAAATAATTAAACATTTCAAAACGATCGCATGTTAATTATTTTGTTGTTCGTCAATATCTTAGATTTTAAAAAAAGTACGCTCTTAAAAATCAGGAAAAATTTTTAAAGCTTAAAAAAGAAACAGAAAAGGACACACTTGTTTTCTGGCTCATGACTATCAAAGTTCAAAAATGTGTATATATATATATATATATATATATATAATACCCCCAAAAAGATCACTATTTTTTACCACAGCTTATCATAACGTTAAATCACTTTTGTAAAATCCTAGTAAAAGATTAACGATAATTTAATTACACTATTTTTTACACGTACTAATGTCATCCCGTCCCATTACCTCATCAGTCTGTCTAGCAAAACTCTGGCGTCAGCACATAAATTATTTAGATTTTAGTAGTTGGAAACAATGTATACAATGGCATTTATTGACACTTGAAGAAAAAACCTATTTTATTGCGCGGCTGCTGACAAACGAAATAAATTACCTTTTTCTTTGTATAAATTGAAAGTGTGGATTGGCGCCAGTGACGCGAAGAAGGAAGGTGAATTCAGGTGGGTAGCCTCAAACGAAATAGCAACTGAACTTTCTCAACTTTGGTCCAACGGAGAGCCCAATAATATGCAAAGGGATGTCGGTGATGAGGACTGTGTCAACGTCTTTCCTTCATCTTATGCAAACGACGACCTGTGCATCTTCAATTTTTCCTATCTGTGCATGGAGCAAAGTAAATTTATAGACTTAGAATACTAGAATAGTATAGTTAACTGAATATTAAAAATAACATATTGTGTAAGTAATTTTTAAAAAAAATATATTAGTTCTAACACTTTTAAAAGATAAACATTTTAAAGATGTCAAAATGTGCATACAGGTAAATGGTTGACTGAATCTAAAATTATTGATATATATATACAAGTTTTTTAAATATAATATGAAATAAAATGTATTGTAAAAAATGCAAATTTAGACTTTTTAACCCATCCAATATTTTTTTCAGCGTGCCCATACAACCTCAAGGTTGTGCCAGTTTCCAGTGATGGAGTTACCCTTTCCTGGAAGCCTGGCTTTAATGGCGGCCTACCTCAGACGTTCACTGTCAAATATCAAGACTTGATGACAAATGTGTCACGTGTGGCTGGTAGCGTGACGGTACCTAGGATCAACCAAACTTCGTCAACTGCTGTTGAATTTCCCATTACCGAATTATCATCGAAGACTCCCTACGAAATACAAATAGATGCCAGCATTGACAAGGGTAAAATATCTTGCACGTCTTTGAAATTCACCACGAACATCACAGGTGAGTTTTCCAAATAGCATTATATAATATGTATGTGGTTCGCTATTTAAATATGTTTTTATTTTCTCCTTTATTTCATGACAACTGATTGAGTGATGAAAACTCTATTATAAATCGGGCTGTTTTTTTAATGCAGTTCTTTAGATTAGAAATGGTAAGAAAATAATTCTTCGATTGAACCAACTTTCTTTACACTAGAATAAACCAGAAGGTAATGAAAAAATGTATCCCAAAATTTAACACGAAGAAAAGTTGATTCCTAAAAAAGGTTTAATTTTATCTTAATAAGTTATGGTTATAATGAGATTCAATTAGTTTTTAGCAAATTTTGTAATATGCAACAAACAAAAAATTAATCCTTAAAATGTAAAACTTTATTTGATATATTTCTATAATCTATTCTTCATTTAGCTGAAAATCTGACCGTGAAGTTGGGTGTAAGAGATATAACTCTTGCGGTCATAATGCCAATTATTGGGATAATAATTGTTGCAGTTCTTGGAACTCTCATTCGACAATTTCTATTTAAAAAAGGTATAACAATCTATTAAGTACACTTTTTTTTAATAAGTTATTTTATAGTGTCTTGTTTTGTATCCATAAATTTCATCCAACTATTTTTCGTTAAAGCTTTGTTAAGTTTATACAATTTAAATATTAATACATATGAACATAAGACCAAAAAGGGTTTAACACATTGCAATTTAAAATAATTTACAATGAAATAACAAATAATGAAGATAACTATAACTGTGTATTAAATAAGTGCATAAAAACATATTTGATATGTTGTGTTTAAAAACTTTTTTAAGGTACCACACACGGCATCTTAGACGCATCGCTAGATATTCCCTTGAATGGGGTCAATGACAACACTGGCTACCAATATCTTGAGCTTGATGCGTCAATCGAGACAGGACATATGGGCATTTATAACCAACTCGAATCTGAAGAAACGGCAGCTGACAACAATACAGGTGCATCCAGTCCAAATTCACAGAACAAGTCACCGAGATTGCCACCTCGACCAACTACAAAATCAGAAGATCAACATAGAGATGAAGAGCAGCGAAGCAAAACAACATTAAAACTACCTCAAACAGTTAACAGGTCAGACGCTTTTGGGAAAGATGAATCAAAATCCACTGTGCTGACTTTACAACTAGCCAGATCAGTCACTACGTCCGACAATGTAGAGGGAGAAGAATCAGAGGAATACTTGATGCCATTACAACTAAACCTGTCACGCTTTAACCGCTCTGTAGAAACTAATTTTGGTAATGAATTCCATCAAGAGGATTTAAATTATGATAAGGACACAAATCATGACGCTGAAAATGACCAGAAGAATTGTGAGCAAACCCATCTTAAACAAGAAGATTGTGGACAAGAAGAATGTGAACATAAGGAAAACATGAACCTTGATTCATCAAGTTATTCAAAAACTTACATGGATGAGCATCAACGTAAGGAGGGACCAGTCTTAAACTCACATATGGAGGAATACATGCATCACGTAGAGGCCCCTTTATCTACAAATATGGAGCACATAAGGGGGGCGTGTCTTGAAATCAACAATTACTCATCTATTGGAGACACCTACATTGACCACGTATACTTACGTTTTGGCGATACTATCAGTCACTGTGGTCAAGTAAATACCCAGGCATCGCCAGCTGCCATTACAAATAGACACGGAAAGGAACAAACACAAACATCAGATAATGACTTGGACAATGATGATACCGATACTGCAGATATAAACATTTCATCTCTATTGAGTGATAGCATCACAACTATTGACCGTGATGAAAATAGTTACATTACACGTATTGACAGTGCAGTTACTAGGTCTGATTGTGATGAGACAGAAGAATCAGAACAATGTCTAATTCCATTACCACGACCACATTTGAATCCCAACAGACATTTTTTCGCTATAAAAACTAATTTTGATGATGAAGTCCACAAAAGTGATGTACCTAAGGATGAAGCAAAAAGTCGCGGTGAAAATGCCCATTATGATTGTAAATCAAAGAATAATGATATGGAAACTGCAGATACCAAGATCCATTCTACATCTGATGATTACATTACGCCTATTGACTGTGCTGAGAATAGTTATATTACACCTGTTGACCATGATATTAGTTTAAAGAATGAAGATATTTATATTGTCTTTGACGGTGCTGAGAACACTCACATTACACCTCTTGACAGCGCTGTAACTATGTCACATGTTGATAAGCCCGAAGAATCAGATCAGTACATGGTTCCTTTACAACTACCCCGACCACATATAAATCCAAGTAGACACGCTTTCTGTAAAACAGGGAATAATGATTGTGCTACTGCAGTTACCAACATCCCATCTATGTTAATTGATAACACTGCACCTATTGGTCGTTATGACGATGGTTACATTACACCAATTGACCGTGATGAGAATAGTTTAAAGAATGACGAAGATTATATTGTCTTTGACGGTGCTGGGGACAGTTACATTACACCTGTTGACAGAGCAGTTACTAGGTCAGATTGTGTGGAGATCGAAGAATCAGATCAATACCTGATACCTTCACAACTACCGCAACCACATTTCAAACCCAACAGACAAAAATTCTCTTCAAAACCTAATTTTGAAAATGAAGTCCGAAAAAATGATATATCTAAAGATAAAGTAGAAAAACATATTGAAAATGCCCATAATGCTTGTAAAGCAGAGAACAATGATATGGATACTGCAGGTAGCAACATCTCATCTTTTTCAATTGATTACATTACACCTGTTGACCTTGATGACAATAGTTACATTCCACCTGTTGACCTTGATGACAATAGTTACATTACACCTGTTGACTTTGATGACAATAGTTACATTACACCTGTTGACCTTGATGACAAAAGTTACATTACACCTGTTGACCTTGATGACAATAGTTACATTACACAAACTGAACGTCATGAGGATGGTTTAAGTAATGATGAAAGTTATATAGTCTTTGAAGGGGCGGAGAGTAGTCATATTACAGGTATTGCCAGTGCAGTCACTAGGTCATATTGTGATAACACTGGACATTCAGAACAATATTTGACGCCTTTACAGCTGCCTCGACCACATTTCAATGCCAACAGACCAAGGATCTCTTTAGAAAATAATTTTCATAAGAAAGTCAAAACTGAAGATTTACCTACTGATCAAGCAGAAAATCACGATTATATTACACCTGTTGACCACGTTGAGAATAGTTTAAAGAATGACGATATTTATATTGTCTTTGAAGGTGCTGAGGATAGTCACATAACACCTGTTGACAGTGCTGTGACTTTGTCATATGTTGATAAGACTGAAGAATCAGATCAACACCCGATTCCTTTAGAACTGCCTCGACCACATTTAAATGCCAACAGGCACACTTTCCCTGTAGAATCTCATTTTGATAACGAAGACCAAAAAGATGTTTTACATAATGATAATGCAGAGTCTCATGATATTGAAAATGTTCATAATGATTGCAAGTCAACTCTTTCGGAAGAGAAGAAATTCAACCTGGAACCTGTTGCATCGGGTATTTCAAGAAATAAAGTGGATGTCATCCGAAGTAATGAAGGCCCAATTATAAACGCACATTTGGAGGAATACGTGGATCAAGAAGAGGCATCTTTATCTTCAAATATCAAGCACGGAAGTGAGCCACGTCTTGAAATCGAAAACTATTCAACAAATGAAGACGCCAACATAGGCAAATACCACGTGCGCTTTAGTAAAGATATTATTACTTTTGATCAAGTAAATATCCAGTCAACTTCATCTGACTTTGCCGTTAGACACGGGCATGAGGAAACATTACAATCAGATCATTGCTTGGGAAATGATACTGTAGAAACCAACATCTCATCCATATCAAATGATTACATTACACCAATAGACCCTCCTGCGAATAGTTTAGGTCATGAAGGTTATATTGTCTTTCACGGTGCTGAGGATAGTCCCATTACACCTGTTGACAGGGCAAATACTGGATCACACGGTGATGAGACTGAACAATCAGAAGACAACATGATTCCTTTACAACCACCTCGACCCCATTTAAATCCCAACAGAAGAAAAAGGTATCCATAGAAACAAATTTTAATTGCAAAGTTCCACCTGAAGATTGATCTATAGATAAAGAAAGAAATGATTACATAACACCTATTCACCTTGATTATAATAGTTACATGACAACAAATGGCAGTTCTGAGAATAGTGTAAATGAGGGAAATTACATTGTTTCCGACGGTGCTGAGAATAGTTGCATTAAACCTATTGAACATGCTGATAATAGTTACATTACTCCGAATGAACATGCTGGGAAAAGTTGCATTACCCCCACGGACCATGCTGAGAATAGCTACTCTGTACATATTGATCGGGCAGAAAATCGTTTAAGCGATGACCAACATTACAATGTCTTTCACGCTGTTGAAAATTGCAAGCACGAAAACGATGAACGTTGGGTCTTAGATTTAGACACTTTTAAATGTACATTATTCAGTGAGTCTTCCCATTTAGAAAATGTTTAATTGTATGATAGGAAGCGACCCTTCAATTTTAATGACATTTTTAAAAAAAATGACGAATTTATAAAAAGTGGAATTTTAATTATGATTGAAATAAAAAAATAGGTTTACATTCATTTTATTATTAAAATAATTTTAAATATTGTTTTATCGAAATGCATTTATGACAATTTTATCCTGACATTTTTGAAAATGTATAGTATTTTTATGATTAAATTTTGGCTTGATTTTTATGATTATTTTTTTTATTTACGTTCTAACAAATATATATATATATATATATATATATATATATAAGAATGAACTAGAGTGACATAACGCCAAAAAGGAGAAATGGATTTAGAACGTCGGATTCAAAAAACAATCATAGTTATTTTCTGTTTTTTACGGAAATCGAAAAAAATTAAATGCGCAAAATATTTTAAATCTTATTTTATTTTATTAAAATTTAAAGTTATATTATTATAAATTGAAAATAAATTTAAAGAATCAACTAAGAAAATATTTAAATATTTAATGTTTTTGAAAGCTATGAAAAAATATAAAAATATAAAAAACATGATCAAAGAATAACACTGTAATTACATTGTTGTTAATATTGCGACCTAAAATTAAAATTAATTTGATCTAAAAAATTACGCAAATGACGTCATAGATTAAATAGACACCAACCATTTGTGTCAATATAACAGTATCGGGTAATCTTTAATTATAATTTTACATAATACAAAAGTGTACCTTTCGGCACATGCCTTCATTAGTACTACGAATAGCCTATTTCGCCAAAACTCTTAGGTTTCTTTCAATTTAATAACCGCGCGTGACAAAACTGATGATGTATTTTACCTACTTAAAGTAAAATTAATGAACACAATTGATTGCTTTTTCAATAAAACACACATTTTTGCGTTGTATATTTTTACATTTAAAAAGTTTTGCCTTTTTGATTCCAAAAATATTATTTTTTAAAATTTATAACGTAATAAAAAGCTAACCATTAAATATAATTCTAACATGAAAATGCGATTTAAATAAGAAAATGCGATTGTAGTCATTCAGTGCAGCGCAACTGCATAGCTAATTAGCATTCACTAATCCACTTATACCTCGCACTAATAACGAACCATATCAAGTGCAAAATATTAGTTTGGGTATGGAAGGGACTACAATCCAAAAGGAAGATTGTTCTAAATGTATTTAAATCTGGCTGGGGAGGGGTTGGTCACTTTGCCCAAGGCAGCACAAGATAGTCTCAAAATAAAGGAATGAATTTGATAAATAATTAACCTTCTTGGGTTCATTCATATCGGAGGTAGGAAATAAGGTGTGTACATTTTTACGTGGATGACAATATATTTAAATCCTATGGTATTACAAATGTGAAAAAAAGATGTTGAATTCTCTTTTTTACAAATATGTATATGTTCATTTTGCCCAAGGCAATACAAGATACGACTCAAAATAAAGGAATTTTTTTAGATTAATAATTAACCTCCTTGCGTACATACATATCGGAGATAGGGCAAGGGATGTGTATATTTTTTACGTTAATGACAATATTTTTAAATCCTATGGTATTACATTTGTGAAAAAAGATTTTAAATTAATTTTTTACAAATTAACATATGTTTACCATTTAAGAAAATCAACGGCGTTAACAAATCTTGGGTACATTTATATCAGTATATAAATAAATATCAAAACCCAATCATTTTACACGCTTGAGCATTAAAAAAAATGGGTTAAATTATTAAAAAAAAAAAAAAAAAAAAAAATTATTTTTGTTATTACTTTGCAAAAAGTAAAGAGGTGTTTATTTTAATGAGATAAACAATTTAATTTTTTTTTAAAGGCAGTCAAATCTTACATAGTCGCGAAAAACAGTTGCGAGATTCTTCTTAGATAAAAGAATTCTTTGTTTTACGATTTTCTGAAAATGTATGGTTTTTTAAAAAAGGCAGAAATGTGTTTAAACTTTTGATGACGATATCAATATATATCGAATTCTTGTAATACAACATATATTTATATCATGTGTAGAGTTTTTGTTGTAAATTTAAGATTCGTTTTTTTTTTAAATTTTGAGAGAAAAAAGTTTTAATTCAAAAGCATGAAAAGGGGTAAATCTAAAGTATTTCTCTAGCGTTGCAAATGTCCTTCAATTAACTTTAGTGACAAAAGTGATGTAATTAGGGATTATTTAGACTGGGTAATTTAAGGTCATGTTTAGAGGGGGGAAAGTAGTTTAGGAGCGTGAAAGGGTGTAGGGTACGCGTATCATTTATAGCAGATAAACACTTCTCAAAACTTAATGATGTTAGAAACGTAAATATAATTAAATTTTAAAATTTATGAATTGGGATGAGTTTTTGCAATAGCAGATAGAAATTATCGCAAAGGTCATACCATTATTATCCCGATAACATCGGGTCATTTACTCTAGTCTTAAATATACAGTATAAATGAGAAGGAGCTCGAGTTGAAATAGTTGAAACAAATAAGGGATTTAAAACCATTCCTGCGAAAAGTTATTCCTACTATAGGTATATTTATAAATATATATTTAACTAGTGAAATAGCCTTAGATGGCAACAGTGTTTAGAAGAGAAAAAAATTAATCTACTAAAAAAAATGAAATTTTAAAATGAATTTTTTTCTTTTTTTTCCTTCGCAATCTAAATTGCAGTAGATGCATCATTATTTTAGACTAAGATGAAAATAATATTTTAATAGATAATTATTTTATTTGTTGTAGTCCAACAATGATCAGATTATTTTTTTGGTTGTCTTTTGTATCCTCCACCATCTTCAGAGTTGCTATGTACACAACTTAGCATCTGATGTGGTTAGATTTCCGATATCACTCCGACTGGATACGTGGCAGTCATCTTCCAGTACGTTCCCATAAACAATTTGGAGTTGATGTTTGAGAGCCCCCTAATCTTTAGATTTAGATCCCTATTTTAGATTGACTCTCATGTTAAATCACAAGCCTCTAACTTGTACTTGAGGCAATATGTGCGTGATGACTTAAGACAGGTGTAATTTAGGAAATGTATGTGACAACTTAAGACAGGTTTTACTCGATGCAATATGTTTGATGAATTACGACATACTGTACTTTAGGAAATATGTGTAAAGACTTAAGACAGGCTTTACTTTATGCCATGCTTGTGATAAATTATGACAGAATGTATTTAAGTCAATATGTTTAATGATTTAAGAAGGGCTGTACTTAAGGCCTTTCATGTGATGACTTAAGACATGCTGTACTTTAGGAAATATGTGGTAAGACTTAAGACTTGCTTTACTTTAGACCATGCGTGTGATAACTTAAGACAGGCTGTAGTTTAGCCAATATATGTGATGAATTAAGACAGAATGTAGTTTAGGCAATATGTTTAATGATTTAAGAAATGCTGTACTTAAGGCTTTCCATGTGAGGACGAAGTGGGTAAAGAAATTCCCCTTTATCTTGTTTTCTCTTACGACGTGAAGCTTGAGATTTGTTATCGCGCACCGTTCAATGAAAATAAATTACATTCAATTGTTTTTTTTGTTTTTTTTTTGCACCAAAAAATCAATCGATGAAAACCTTAATGCCATGTCTGTCTAATTATATGTTGTTTGTAATAATTTCAATGTATCAGTCTCACTGTTACAACATATATCTTTTTTTTAATAACTTAAGAGTGCGTAATTATATCATTTATACATCCCTGCTCCCACCCCATCCCCCCAAAAAAAAACCAAAAACAAACTAAAATCAAATTAACTGTTCTATGAATGCCAAGAGAAAAAAATGGAATCAAGATGGAAAATTTTACCTTCATTAGTCTTGTTGTTCTTGAGATCTTGTATTCAGTGAGTGAGGCCATGGTTTTGGATTAAATACGCCACTTTTAAACATATATAACATCCAATGGGCATCTAGCAGAGATCTAACCCCCTGCTATCGCTGACTACAATATTGACGTATATATCCACATCATTTTGTCACTCAAAATTGTCAATCATCAATCTCAAGTTGAATCCACACCGAAAGCTTAGCCAAAACATCACCAGCAACCCACCCCCTCCCCCCGTCTCCCGGGTGACTGGAGCTCGTTAACCTGTGCAACTCATCTACGTGAAGGAAACTCTGAATTGAAACCCGGAGATTTTGTACCGTTGGCGGATAACATGTTCGATTTTAAATTTAAATCGCCGGTTTCTATCTCACGATTTTGAAATGTGCAGGGGGATTAAAAGTGTCAAGTTAAATCTTGGATTCAAAGACACTTCATCAGCAGACACTTTATCGACCTGCACTTCAACAAAGACACTTCATCAGCAGACATTTTTATCGACATGCACTTCAACGAAGACACTTCATCAGCCGACATTTTTATCGACCTGCACTTCAACAAAGACACTTCATCAGCAGACATTTATCGACGTGCACTTCAACAAAGACACTTCATCAGCAGACATTTTTATCGACATGCTCTTCAACAAAGACACTCCATACACTTCACTCCACTGAGTGAAAAACCCTCGACAAAACATTTTTTTAACTGACGGAAACGTCATCTAGAAATGGATATGTCGATACGGAGACTTCATCCATACACAGTCCATACAAAAATGTGTATTGACATACAATATGGGGCTGGAATATTATGAAATGACTTTAGTTGTCTCTAGGTGACACTGCGTTTGCACTTATCAGATGCATGACTTATCAGATGCATGAATGTAGTTGTCTGTATGTGACTAAGCGATTGTACTTATCAGATAAATGAATGCAGTTGTCTGAAGGTGACACAGCGATTGCACTTATTAGATTCATGAATGTAGGTGTCTGCAGGTGATACAGCGATTGCACTTATAAGATACATGAATGTAGTTGTCTCTAGTTTACACAGCGATAGCACTTATTAAATACAATACCTCAGAAATCCCGGTGATATTTTACGCCATTAATTTCAACAAAAAAAAATAGAGAAGAAAGCATTTGAATGTTAGAAAGTAGGAAAAACAACAGTTCAATATTCCAATATAATTCCTTTTACTAGAAAGGAGACTAAATTGAGATGCATCTTTTACTGTATTTTACAATGATTATTATTTTTTGAACGTGTTTTTAAATAAATAAATGAAAGAATTATCAATACTGTAAATACGTGTGGGGGTGATCGCAATCAAGGGCTTCACTAAAGGAGTTTAGATTGCACTGGTTTTCAACCAAGGAAAAGCCGTGGTGTTGAAATCCATCAGTACCAGCGGCGATTCAGCCCAAGTAACGCTTTGGCTTGCCTCACCATTTACTTCTCTCTGTCCATCCCTTTAGCGCTACATCCTACTTAGGGCTTAGGCCTGCCTCACCATTTACTTCTCTCTGTACATACCTTTAGCGCTACAGCATACTTAGGGCTTAGGCCTGCCTCACCATTTACTTCTCTCTGTCCATCCCTGTAGCGCTACAGCCTATTTAGGGCTTAGGCCTGACTCACCACTTCCTTCCTCCCAGACCTTACTAATGCTCTCTTTTCCATGTTTGGATTCCCAGCTGCTGTTAATCTGTATCCACATAATCCATCAATCTAAGCCTAGCTCAGCCTTTAAGCCATTTTACTCTGGGCTTTCCATCGTTGCACCCTGTTCACAGCTCTTTCATTCATTCTACATGTCCAGCCAAGCGTAAAATACCAATGCAATCTCAATGAGAACAATATGAACCACACACTGGAGAGTCCAACGTGCGTTGTTAAAACCAGTGAACGCCAGTTTGATAATGGCTGGTGATTTTGGGGCATTTTGTGACCCATTCAATGTGTGGTGCCATTGGTGCTTTTTGTGACCCATTCAATGTGTGGTATCATTGGTGCTTTTTGTGACACCATTTAATGCGTGTTGCAATTGGGGCTCATTGCTATCTATATCAAGATATGGACGCATGAGATACAACACCAACTCTTTTGTCTTCCACGTTCCTCTGCCATCTTTTACTCGTGGACGTTAATTTTAGTTATTAATATCTGCACTCTGTTCGCTGAAATTTTGAAAACGTTTTGACCAAGTGAGATGCAGTAAGACGTTTTCTGCACGAGGATTGCAGACCAATAGTGAATTTTGAAACAGGAAAAAATCACTTTTAATGTCCCACCATAACCAAATTTAAGTGCAGAAGACACTAAGGTTCTAAAACAATTAAAGATAATCACTTCGTATGAAGAAAACAGAGCGATGCTTTAAGGCATGTGTTTGTCTTCATTCTGAAGTCCAGACCGAAGGCCATCAAGGAATTAAAAGATACCATTTAAGCTGTCCAAGCAAAGGTTCTGCTATAAACGACTGAATAAGAGTTACTGGTGTCCTATCCCTAACTGATACCATGCTATAATGAGTTAGCTAAAAGCAAAATTTTATTTAAAATACCACATCTTCAAAGGCACATGAAATATTAACTTTTGTGATACATAAAATCTAACGTAATTTTTCTTTTTTTTTTTTTAAAAATGAGGCAATTTTCCACGGGTCATTTGTTGAAAGTGGCTTTCATTCACTCTGCTGCTTAATACACATTTATAAAACAGGACCCTTTATCAAACTATTCTAATATCCGACATCAAACCAGCAAACTTTCCGTGTACTCACATTCTTAGAGCTAATATTTTGTAACTAAATCAAGCCAGTAAAGATGACATTTTCTCCTGAGGTAAGAGGCCACTACTTTGACAGCTACACCTGCGTTGCGCTGCACACCAAAATAGACTTCCTGCAGCCATAAATGCTTGTGTCCTGTGTATGTGTGTGGGAGTGTGAGTTTTTGTGTGTGTGTCTTTGGTGTGTGCCTTGTTTTTCTTAATCACATTGAATATTCTTATTGAAAGAATAAAGTGCTGAATGAAATTCTACACTATACTATTTTCTGAACCACGAAATCCGAGGATCAATATCTCTTTATGTGTACTGTTGCCAAATAGAACAATCGATTCGAGAAAATTTAGGTAGAAAAAAAAAGAAACTTTGAATACTTGGTTTGAAAAAAATTTCTTGATTGAATGCTTTCCTTTTAAAATTAATTTCATAACATGTCCAACTAGAATCGTCTTTTGACCAATGCATAAAAAAAAATACCAATAAAAATAATAATGTTTTTATACCAAGTTCAATTTCATCAATTCATTATCATAAACTAGCGAGAACCCGATATGCTTTGCAATGCCAAACGTGTTTTTGTTTTAATTACCTTTTTAATGTGATTTTTAAATTGATTTTTTCCCCGTCTGGAGCCTACAGAAATAAATTAGAAGGTTTTTTACTCGTGAGAAGGCCACATACAGCTAGCTGTCCATGTGAGAAGGCCACATACAGCTAGCTGTCCATGTGAGAAGGCCACATACAGCTAGCTGTCCATGTGAGAAGGCCACATACAGCTAGCTGTCCATGTGAGAAGGCCACATACAGCTAGCTGTCCATGTGAGAAGGCCACATACAGCTAGCTGTCCATGTGAGAAGGCCACATACAGCTAGCTGTCCATGTGAGAAGGCCACATACAGCTAGCTGTCCATGTGAGAACCATGGATTTTCAAAATTTAGTCCACAGTTGTAACGATTGATCCACCCATGCAGTAGCTCTGTTTGAAATTATATTTATTTAGCTCACTTAAAAAATATAAAAAAATTAAAGCCCCCGGCCCCAAATTTAAAATTGTAAAATGGTTGCACACAAAACTAATTATTATGTCACAAACAAACGGCAATGCCGCTTGTATTTGATTCAAATTCATCCAACCATGCAATAGCTCTGTTTAAAATTATATTTGTATAGCTCATTTAAGAAAAAAATAATAATTTAGTTCCCCAGGCCACAAATGGAATTTTTCAAAATGGATTAACTAATTCAGAAAACTTTGCGAGCGTGCGCACAACTTACCAAAATTTTATCGCAATTGGATTAATGGTATAAGAAATCATATGGTTATTATATTTAGCTAAAAGAGGGCGAAAAAATAATTTAGGGCCCAATGCCCCCCCAAAAATGTAGTGTAATATTTAAGAAACAATGGCGGGCGTGTGGATAACAACGTACACAAGTACCTACCTACCTACCTACCTACCTACCTACCTACCTACCTACCTACCTACCTACCTACCTACCTACCTACCCATCCATCCATCCATCCATCCATCCATCCATCCATCCATCCATCCATCCATCCATCCATACATACATCCATCCATCCATCGATCCATCCATCCATCCATCCATCCATCCATCGATCCATCGATCCATCCATCCATCCATCCATCCATCCATCCATCCATCCATCCATCCATCCATCTATCTATCTATCTATCTATCTATCTATCTATCTATCTATCTATCTATCTATCTATCTATCTATCTATCTATCTATCTATCTATCTATCTATCTATCTATCTATCTATCTATCTATCTATCTATCTATCTATCTATCTATCTATCTATCTATCTATCAGTCTGTCTGTACGTCTGTCTTCTGTTTGTCTATCTATTTGTCATCTATCTATCTATCTTTCTTTGAAAATCTTAACCCATTTTTATTTTGAAAATTAAATTTTCCCTTGTATAAAACGATTGGGTTTTTGATACATATCTTTACAATCATGTAAATGTACTTACGTTTTGTTAACATCATTGATTTTCTTAATTGGTAAAAAGGGAACAATGGATTTTTAAAATATTTTTTATTTCATATTTTAAAATCATTAAGTGCAATGTTGAATGGATCGAACTGTTGTATTCAAATTCAACAGTGATTTTTTGTTTCTTCAAATTCCGTTTATTTGTGTGTCCCTTCTAAGCCCCATTTGACGATTACGAAACAGTCCATCCACTGAAAGACTGAGTGAAGACAGCAAACATCAAATAAGAACATGTCAATTACATATCAATGGCATGTTACATTACTCATGTTTTATGACAATTACAAGGCCATTAAATAATTATTATATGAAAAATACAACGTGATTACATGTCATCTGAATGACAACTGCATCAATGTTTTAAGACGCGTATCCGTCACACCATGAAAAAATTTGCTACGCACTTCTAAATTTAGGCTTAATATATTTAATGACTGTATTTGTGTGTTACCATTTAGACGAATTCCGGCACGAAATAAAAAACTCAAACGAAGTGGAATATTATAAGGCTCAAAATTGATTAACAGCCACCAATCATTCTTTTTTACTCTATTTAAATGCAAAGTCTTCATAACGAAATACGTTTTGCATACCTTATTTTTTAATATCCAGTATATACATTTCGCATCTGTTCGTGGCTTGCTGGCAAAGTCTTCGGACGGCTAACCGATCCACGTCTCGTCAACCTGTGGAGCTGAAACTTGGCGCATAGACTTGTTGCCGATGACAATATATTCTTTCAAATTTTCAGCCACCAACACCTTGTCAAAAAAAAAACAACAGTTTTTCCTGTTTTTCAATGGGAAGATGAAGGAAATATGATGACGCTGATTTCAGGAAAGAAAATTATCAATAACTGTGCTAAATGAGATTCTTTAAATAAAAAAAAATAATCACAAGTGCGTTTCGTGTGTAATGTTTTCTTTTGCTTTTCTGAAATGGTCAAATAAATCTGCGGAGTAAAGGCGGGTGGACTGATATGATTATTAATATAAAAATAAAAAACGCATTTAAACAATGTATATAAAAACTTTTTTTAAAACGGTAGTTTAATTTCCATATTAACATGCGTAGGAACTAAATAGGTCGATGTTTCCTGTCAAATGAAACGAAGTACACGTATGTTTCTTCTATTAACGCACTTAACTTGCAATCTTTCTTAAATCATATTGTATTGTATTTATCCTACTTCATAGATCTATGACGATTTTTTTTTTATCAACGCTCAAACTAGGGCACTGGTCGAGGCTCACTAACTACAGTTTACTAGGCACTTTGTTAACCCGTTGTTAAATGCATTGACTCCATTTCAATAGATCGCACGAGTTTCTGACATGATTGACATTTAAGTCTGTTTTCTCCTGTGATTTTTCAGGTAAAAAAATGTGAAATGTCCCATTTGAATGCAGTGATCAAGTACAAAGTGAACTCAATTACGCTTCTTGAATGAAATGGTTTTCCGTCTTGGTGGTTCCGGATGTGCCACGATTGATCTGGCTGCGAGTGGATGGTTTACAAAAAAAAATATGGGGTTTCTCATTTCCTTGTCGGCCGAACCAATCACATTTTATGAATATTTTCATTTGTTAATGTACATAAAAATTAATGATTAAACAGTGTGTTTTTTGTTTTTGTTTTTTTTCATTTGAGATGTGTTTTTTTGTTGTTGCTACGATTGGTCTATTCATTTTGTTCTAATGTTTCATTCAAAATGTTACAGGCAAAATATATGTATAAAATAGATTCCTTTCTTTTCCATTTTCTATTAACATTTGTATATGTTTAGATATATTTTTTGATCATATAAACATGATATAAGTATGTTAATTGTTTGGTCTTTAGCAAATTTCAAAATTCAACTTTCTTAATCTATATTTCACCAAACGTGAGAACCTTTGAATCCAAGTTAAAATTTGTCATGTTACCTCAAGTTGTTTTACTTTGGATGACATGAGTGAATTGAGCCGTGATTCAATTCAGTCGTATCGAAGCACACTTTATGTTGCAGGGATAGTTCATTGTATACCCCAATTACCTCTTCTGTTCCGTTCAATCCAACAATGAACATCCGGCTTTCGTATGCATGACCTTTAAATGTAACATAATTTTTTGTTAGTGTCTTTCTTTTTTTAACGTTTGCAATTCAATTTAAAAAAAATCTGAAGCATAACGGCTGTGCGCCTACTCTGTTAAGACTAAACGTTCGAAGCCATTTCGTTTCTTCTTAAAACTAAATCATGCACCACTGCGTGTTTTCCTAATAGAAATGGAGGCAATTTTTATTGTGGATATTTTCTAAATCAATGTTACACCACTGGTCTCCTGATTCCAAGGATTACATTTTTCCAAACGAAATAAGTGAACTAAGTAAAATCGTATATTTGATACGTCTATATTAAAATGTACAGCTGGGTGCTGATTACGACACATCTCATTGTGGCTGTCAGCTCGATACTTGTTCATGAAGGCTTCGTCAGTTCATCCTATGTCAAGACGCAGCGATGTCTGGCGCTGGGCTTCAGCGAGACAAACCAGGGGAGAAGGCGCAGCGATCTGGAATGTCTGTCCCTGTGCACTTCGGATAATTCGTGCGGTGGTGTGCAATTCGATGACGCGTATTCGTGTATACTCATCAGTGAAAGCTGTCTGCAGAACGCAACGTGCGCGAATTCAAGTGTCGCAGTTGAGATCTTTGAGAAGAATCCGTGTCGGAATAACGGAAAATGGGTGATGGCAAGTAGAAAGTGCATCTGTACAGGAGCCATGGTCGGTGAGTATCGAGATTATCAACCGACTGTTTGGTTTTATATATTTGTGTGGTTGGATAAATAAATTATTACTATGTTAACCAATGTAGTGTCTTTATAAAGTATGTAATGTTATTATCCTTAAATAAAATAGTTATAATTTTTAGATATCTTTTTTAATTGCGATTTTTTACTGTGTGCTTTTTTTCTATAAGTAAGAATAAATTTAATGTTCATGAATATTCAACCGATTCAATTGAGTTATATTTTCAGAAGTATAGAAACAATACGAAGTTCTTATACATTTTATATAGTGAATCTTTATTGTATCATTGTGTTATGGAGTATGGATATGTTGTGAAGGGCAAAGTAGGTTAATTAACATTAACACATTTCATATATTGTGGTTCATGAACCGTTGCAAATAAGTGCATGTTGGCAGCCGTAACGGTTTTAAAATAACGGTAAGCTGCACACAAAAAAAATAAAATAAAATAATAATAATAGGGAGGCTTTTCTCTTATGTCATGAGAATATAAACTTGTAAATAATTATAATAGCGTGCGCATACATCCTATGAAGAAATGACGACAATCAAGTACAGTTATATCGCAGTGTTGTTCCTTTGTTATTTTGTTGGGTCAAAATCAAATTATTGCAAGTCTATTAATGATAAACATACGTATAAAACAACAAGTTCGTATTTATAATATAATACATGTGTTATAACAGGGGCGACATGTGAAAGGTATCCCTACAGCTGCAAGGACCTACTCACCCAAGGCTACCCCAACGGTTTCCACCGTGCGACGCTAGACATCTACAAAGACCTTTCTTTTTTGGTCGAGACCTACTGCTCCATCACAACGTCGTCTCAGACCTACCTGACCTACATAGCCCGCAGCAACGGTTTAGAAGACCACAACAGGACTTGGGTTGACTACGTCAACGGGTACATGATTGGCCCGGCCAATTTTTGGGCCGGCCTGGAGGCGATGGTCCGGCTGAACAGAATGAACTACACCGTGGTCGGGACCAGCATCACTGTGAAGTCCTCGTTGGCAGACGGTGGTTGGGCCAGGCGGAATCCATCATTTGTAATTAGTGATGCCTCATTTGGGTGAGAATAAGATTGTTGAACTGAACATGTTTAAAACAGTATTTAGACGTGGCGACATGACAATATGAACAGTGAAAGGCGTTCGCCATCTCGGTGTGCCATCTGTGTGCGTCATCGGGGTGTGCAATGTGCATGTGATGTGCACCATTTCATTGCGCTACATCGTTGCCATCTCGGCGTCACGATTGTGTGCAATCTTGGTGCGCACTGTTAGTGCCCGTTGTTCATCATGTCGGCGCACGATGCATACCATCTCGGTGCGCTAGCTCGAATCAACATGTCAGTGCGTCACATTGGTGAGCAAAGAATGAAATAACAAATACAATTTCTCTAATTATGCATGTATCTTTGGCTGTATTTTTGGTTTAATATGCGCTAAAATAATTCCCATAAGTCGTCATTAATGGTGACTCTATTAAAATGGCTTTGCTCAATTGAATGTTTACTAGATGGTAGGTTCACCCATTGATTCTAGTATACAATATTGGCAATGGGAGTAACATCTTGCTAAATGGTGGTGCCATGGACTTGAATCCTCTTTCAGTTGACTTCATTATGGATTAACTGAAATGTTCTCTTATTGGGATAAGAATGTACTGTTTGATTGACATGGAAACTGCATGGATTCAGCCTGAACAGTGAATTAAAACATTAGCATTACAATACAAAATGATAAAATTCTTATACCACGTAGTAGCTGCATTTACATATTTCTTCCGAGTTTCCAGTTTGTGAAATTGAATTGATCTCACAATTTATGTTGACATTGAAAAAAAATTATCTTGACATATTTATAATGTATTGTAATTATTTAAAATTCATGTAGTCGAATATATTATGTACCGTTACATTACCACAAGCCTGCACACATGGAAAACCAATCAATTAAAGGTGTGTTTACTTATGCAGTCTTTGTATTGATATGATCTCAAATACTTGGCCAGGGGAAAAAAAATCATGAGGAATAGAAATTTCCTTAGTGGCGAATTATGTTAAACATTTTTAATAACATTTTAAAACAATATAAGGGAAATATATTTTTAAATTAATTCTCAGTCTAGATATTTATTACACAGTTTAATTTTTTAATTTTTTTAAGAGCTTGTCTTTCCTTAATTTCTTTAATTGATCAAAGCAATTAACTTACATGTATTTTTTTATTAAAATTCAAAGTGCAGAAAGCAACGGTACTGCGTGAAACTGTGCATGTTACAACTGTTTTAGTTGCAATGGTACTAGGGGGAACTGTGCCTTTTGCAACAGTACCGGTTACAAAAGCACTGTATGAAACGTGCTTGTGGCAACAGTACCAGTTGCAATTACACTGGTGCCAGACTGGGGTTAGGTACTGCGGAAATGATACTGGAAAAATAGTTTATGGACACCTGTAATTGTAACAACTGTACATGGAGTTTCTTTTTTCAGTGTTAACCCGACTCTGTTTTATTCATTTTATATTGTGCTAACCTGATTGCAGTCTCTCCCCTTATTACCTTAAGCATGAAACAACATAATTGTGGGCAATGGTTCTGGGGAGAAGGGTACTGTGGGCAATGGTTCTGGGGAGAAGGGTACTGTGGGCAATGGTTCTGGGGAGAAGGGTACTGTGGGCAATGGTTCTGGGGAGAAGGGTACTGTGGGCAATGGTTCTGGGGAGAAGGGTATTGTGGGCAATGGTTCTGGGGAGAAGGGTACTATGGGCAATGGTAATGTGGGAAATAGTAATGTGGGAAATGGTAATGTGGATTAATAGTAACAGGTAAAATTGCAATGAGGGCATTGTTAATGAGGGCACGTCTCCTTGGAGCATTTGTAATTGGGGGAAGTGTACTGGGGGAATGGTAATGGCGGTACGTGTATTAAGGAAATTTAATGGGGGAAAGTTTACTTGGGGGAGTGTTAATATAGGAAGTTTACTGGGGGAATGGTAATAAGGGAAAGCGTTCGTGGGGAATGTAATGGGGCAAGTGTACTGGGAGCATTTGTAATGTGGAAATTGTATTAAAGATATTGGTAATGGGTGAATATTTATACGAAACAAAGGTAATTGGTGAAAGTTTACTGAGGACATTGATAATGGGGAAAATTGTACTGGGAGCATTGGTAATTTGGGCATGTGTCCTGGGGAATGGTAAGAGGAAAATATACTGTAGGCATTATGGAAGAGTGAAAGTTTGCTGGGGACAATGTTAATGGGGCTAAACATAAATGTAGAAAAGTACGGGGGCATTGTTACTGAAAACAAGGGCTCTTACCGCATCAGCACGGGGTCATGTCAATTAGCAAAGGCACTTGTGGGCGACTTTAAGGAAACTGTAATTTAAGCAAAAGTATTTAGTGTTAAGGTTGCTAAGGGCTTAGAAGCAGTGTCCAAAGATATTGGGATAACATGACTCAGCAGAGGTACCATGTGCTTCTGTAATGTGGAAAACTGTACTTTGTGCTTCTGCACTGTTGTAAGTTTTAATACGTGCTTCTCTTCAGTGGGAAAGGGTAGTATGTTCCTCTTTACTGTAAAAATGTTACTAAGGATATTGCACAAGGAAACGAATACAGTAATTTGAGTGTAGATGGAGCATGTGATGTGCGATAGGAAGTTATAATGGACAAAAGTAGATATTACATTGTGAAATTAAAAATACAAAAATTGTTATTCCTCTTTCCGCAGGTACAACTATTCATGCGCTGCTCTAATAGGCGAAACGAAGCAAAACAACCTGACGAAGTTTTACACACCTGGTGACATCCTGTACTTAAACAGGGGCAGCAGATTCTCGACCTACGATAACAACATTGTAAGAATGAATTTAATTTTAATCGCAATGGAAATGTGAGATTTTCGATGAAAAAATACAAATAATAATACTTTTTAAGAAAGTTTGTGTTTCGATCATGTTTAAAAAAATAATAACAAATCATTTGGTCAAGATAAAAATGGGGAACATCTTAAACGAATTCCCATTGCTCAGCTAATTTTTTCAATAGTGTAGTCACTGAATTTACGCGCCACAGGTTTCTGTGCAAACAGTTGCACCAACGTGTAAGTTTTTTTTTCTTCCTTTTTTAATTCCATTGATAAAATTAATTAAAATGGTTAAAACACAAATAGACATCTGGTACTTTTGGAGTTTCAATGAACATATGTTTCTTCCCCCTCCCCCCCCCCCCCTTGCAAAAAATATTTATTTCGTGTTTTATTTTTCCAATATCAAAATGTTTAGCAGTTACCACGAAAAATTAATTAAAATGGTTAAAACACAAATAGACATCTGGTACTTTTGGATTTTCAATGAACATATGTTTCTTCCCCCTCCCCCCCCCCCTTGCAAAAAATATTTATTTCGTGTTTTATTTTTCCAATATCAAAATGTTTAGCAGTTACCACGCGATGGATATGACTATATAACCACATGGCATCGTTTGTTTAATTAGTATGAATATCATAATTTTGGAAATAAAACAACACATTTTTTTGGTATTTCCTTTGTTACCTTAGTGAATTACCTGGTGGGCTGTCATTTCTATTAGAGGTACCAAAAACGTATTTTTAAAATTATTTATCCTTATATAATTTTAGTGTATTTTTTTAATGGCAATATGCATTATAGGTCACCGTGTTGTTTTTTTAAATTTATATTTTAACACTTCTGGTGAAATAAATGGGATAAGTGCTTAATATTTTATTTCGAAAAAATGAAAGTTTTATAAAAATGATATCTTAGAATGAATAAATATTTATTAGCTATAGCATATATATATATATATATATATATATATATAT
>CAXITT010000326.1:556515-593137 GCA_964033795.1 Lymnaea stagnalis
TATATATATATAATAATAATAATAAAGTTCATTTCAAAAACACGCTTCATCCCCAAAGGCTCGAAGCGCGGTACAAAGCCAACAAGAAACAAATCTATAATTTACCACATTTAAAACAAAAGCAACACTACAAAAACTAATTACAAGCATACAATGGCAAAGTCTTTCTAGCCATTTCAACCATAATCAACACAACCATTATGCATTAACTGGGAAATAATGTTGACAATCATCCCAGAAGGTGTTTGCGAAATAGATGTGTCTTTATATATATAGTTGAATCAATGCATAGATAATGTGTTGAACTTACAATTAGCCTTAGGAAAAATATTCGTACCAAATACTAATGTTTAGAATTTAGAATTGTATTAATTTACATTATCGACCTGTCTATATTGCTTATTTTATTGTAAAATTTATATTTCACATTTTCTATTTACACAATGTGTAAATTCTAAAGACTAAAATATTAATATAAAATTTGGAAACTCTTTAAGTTTTGTTAAAAAATATATATATAGTCCCTCAAACTATTTTTATCATAAAACTATGTATAGTTGTATTCAGTTTAAAGCTACAAATTTTAAGGTACTTACATAAAGAAAACAACCGAATTAAAACCTACCGAGTATTTAAAGAATAACACACTATAAATATGTAATATTATTTCTGCATCAAATAAATAAGTATCTGGCAAAATGACATTTTTAAAAAGAAAAATAATAATAAAATAAAGGCATGAGATTTTAATAGACATTAGTTTTCTGTTCGTCCTATTCTCATGACTTTAAACCCTTGATTAATATTAATTTTTTATGTTAATTTTAAGGGATTTAATGACCACTGGCTGTTTTTAATATGTTAATTTATACCGTCTGTATGTTTTTGTTTTTTTCAAATGTGTAAAAACCTTCTGACAGGACGTGATCACCGCGGAAAATTGTGCTGTAAGGGCGGGTGCTGGCTGGTGGTTCAACGACTGCAATCTTGAAATGAACCCTCTTGGATGGAACTATCAGGCGAAACCAGGACACATAGCTATACCTGGTCTCAACTTCTCTGATCCAGTCTTAAACGCTTCATTGAGTGTTCTTAACATGTTCTTTCTACAGCCCTGAGCGCGTAAGGTTTTAAAATCGTATTATATCAAAACTAGATGACATAAGGTATCATCATCATCAAGAAGTGGATGAATTTTAATTTTACAAGGTTTCTTTGGGATTTGAACTGCTCATAATGCTTTATTAAATATTTAATAATGCTTAAATTATTTCAGATTTTGGCCAAAGTAGACTCATTAAACTTATTTTAAATATGTCCATTTAAAAAAAAAATATATGAAAACGAATAATGAAGCAGCAAAAATATGATGGTATTGTTAATGTTGTAAGATGTTTAAAAAAAAAAAAAAAGTTTTAACATCCCCTTTCAAAAAGATGACATTAAATTGTTTGCGTTTTCTGTTCATTCGTGGTCAATCATTTTAAACAAAAGAAAAGAAAATATCAAAAGAAACTTGAGATTGCACGATGATAAAATGCCCTTGTACACGGCTTTACTCTGGGGAAATTGATGACATTCAAAGATGGCAGAATGAAGCTTCATCGAATATAAAAGTTATGCAAAATACTTTGTATATCCTTTGTTGATTAGATTAAATGATATGATCACGTGAGACACATTGTGGTGAAGATGCTTTAGTTTTAAAAAAAATAGTCCAAAATACGCGAACGTTATAGAATGAATTAAAAAAAAAAAATCCCCCAACAACTCGTAAGCTTTATTTCAACACGGACTCCAATAGTACACCTCAAACAGTTGAATGATTGAAGTAACTTCAAAACGTAACCATTTAAAACAGACTTATGAGACAGTCAAGAATTTAAAAAAAAAAAAAAGTTTTAATTAGGAAATTTCATCGAGTTTAAGGGCTGATTGAATTGCTCTCATATAATTGTGAAGACTTGAATTATTTTGGTTAAAAAGTATCAACGAATCGCCACTGAGCAATACTTTTTTTATGATGGACTGCCCTGACTGAGCACTAATATTGTATAAAAAAATTGCCTTGACTGAGCACTAATATGTTATATTGTATTCTCCTTACTGAGCACTAATAATTTGTTATGGATTTCCCTGACTGAGCACAACAGTTTATGATGAATGGCCCAGACAGACTGACACTAATATTTTGTAATGGATTGCACTGACTGAGCACTAAAATTTTATTTAGATTGCTCTGACCTATCAATCCTTTTTTTAAAATGGATTGTTCTCCTGTTTTTTGGCCTTAGCTTTTCAACTGGTATTTTTATTTAGTATTTTTTTAGTTAAGATACCTTTTTTTTCTATGTGAACACAAGACATGATGTGAAGCCTACTTCAGTTTTCCTTACGTGACAACAATTGTAACATTTCTGCGATCTAAATATTCCCCAGCTTTGTAATAATCCACACTTTCAATATGCATCGTGGGAAATGAAATGTGCTAAGATTTTTTTTGATGTAATACAAAAGTATTTACCAAGGTGTGTGTGTGTGTGTTGCTGTTTTTCTATGTGTGTGTATGTGTGCGTATTTTAAGGCACGTTTGTGTTTGACAGGCAAAACCATTTAAAAAAAAAAAAAGTTTGAATGATGTTTCTGACATGTTCAGTTGGTTTCAAATTCTATTTTTTTGATATTTTTTTTTTCTAATTTGAGTTTTTAAACATTCCAAAAATTAGATAATACATTAATTGTTTTCATATTTTTTAATCAAAAATAATAATCGCAGAACTTCTAGCTTTTTTTTTTCTAGCTTGAATTTTTGTTTACCCCATCCGCGTGATTTGAATCTAATCAACAACAATACGTTGGACGTGGGCCCTCGAAAGAAGAATTAGAAAAACAATCGATATCAGTCCTCGTACCGTCCATGTCAGGTAAATACCAGTTGGCACCGGCCGAGTGTTTAAATATTTGTTTTTGTGTCAAGATTGAAGATCAATAGCCTTTCAATATCAGTTACAGAGAAATCATTGTTGGAAACCGATCGAAGTTCATTGTGTCCACAAAGGGATTTACTAAACATGTAAGATATTTATTGACACTTTTTTTCCCTTGTTTGTGTAACAACAAAAGCATCACTAAAGTAGAAATCAGAATAGCGTAACCATAAAAAGATCGTGGGGGGGGGTGAAGGGGGGGGAAATGAAAATTTATGTTTGTATAATAAATATTTAAAAAAATTATTTTTATTTATTTTTTTAAAATAAAGAATATGGGACAATTTTTAAAAAAATAAAATTAATCAAGTTGTGTAGAAGAAATGGACAGTAAGCCTTACATTGATTATTTGAAAGATTGAATGAATAAAATAATTTTAAAAATACTAAATGGTTTTCTTGTTTTTTTTGTTGATTTTAAATTATTTTTTTCCCCATAAATAATCATAATCGTTGACTTTCATTTTCCTTTGCGTTTTTTTTTTTTTTTTTTTTTTTTTTTTTTTTTTTTTTTTTTTTTTTTTTTTTTTTTTTTTTTTGTTTTATTTATTTATTTATTTTTCTATAAAATGCATAAACTCATGATTTTCAGGAATCATGTTTCACTGAAAATAATATATTGAAATTGAATAATAATCCATCACTTAAAAAAAACAAAAACAAATATACAACCGAAAACACATTAAATATAATGGATCAAGATGCTGACAGTTAGCTTTGTAATTTTATCGTGAAATTCTATTGGAAGGCAAACATATTTCAAAAGCCTTCTGTTATTAACTAAACAATGCCTAATTGGGAATGCAAATCTGGCTCCAGCGTGTCAACTATGGCGTGCACGCAAGTATTGCAGTCTGTACTTTGGCCTCACCACTTTACACTTGTTTCTACGGTGGTCGTGTGCATGTTCTCCTTTGTGCCTGATGAAATGCATGTAGCTTAGCACATTTTAAACCTTTAACACGTTAATAAGTGTTTTAATTTAGCGAAACCCAAAGATGATATATTTATATATCTAGCTGTTAAGTTATGAAATTAAAAATAAGAAACAATAATTAATGAATTTAGTCATGAATAATGCATCATTTCTCTACTTGACATTCGTGTTGATGTCATGGACGGATTGTGTGAGCACCGAATGGCTGTTTGACAGTTATAAAAAAACCGATTGCATCCACGTCAACTGTACTTCTTTTACTAAGATAAACACGCCGTCCAGGGCTGACTGTTTGGGAAAGTGTGCTCAAAACAGTTTATGTTTTGGGGTTAGATTTGCGGCACGGGATAAATTATGTCATTTCTTGCCGCACTCTTGCTTTCATCCTCCAGTGTGCAGTAATAAATGTGTGGACTATTCGTGTTACGAGAAGTCCTTTTGTGACAGAGGCTATTGGTCAAATGGGACCAGGACATGTGTGTGTAGAGGTGGTTATGTAGGTACGTTATCTAGTATAGTTTTTTTTTTTTTAGCTCCAGACATTTTTTAAAGTATTTACTTGTTTAGAAAAGCTTTTCACGGAAAGTGAAATATAAAAAAAATATCTCTAATTTTTTGGCACATCTGATTGTCGAGAGATTGAGCGATATTACATTCAATGTGCACTCAGTTTAATAAAGTGAATATTTTTTTTCCCCAAACTTGTTTATTACTTGTTAGGTTGTTTATTTTTAATCATTCAGGCTTATTCCTATTCATGTTTTTTTTCTTATTCTCTTGTATAGCAGTTTAAATTTTAAGAGTATTGAACATCTTTTGACAAGCTATTCAAATGTTGATTTCCTTGAAATACAAAACCAAAAATCTATTCTAGGGGTATCACCTTAAAAATGTTTAAATTTGCTCGATGTTTTCATTACCATGTTATTGTTTTTGTTTTGTTTTTTATTTTGTTTTAAAACATTTTTTTTTTTCATCACCATTGAAATTTTACCTAACTTGTCAATTTAGTAATTTCTGCATGTATAGCAATGATTTTAAATTACAGGTGTTCATTGCGAGAGATTGCCGCACAATTGTACTGACCTGTTCAACCACGGGTACGGACCTGTCACAAGTTTGTTCTTGATTGACGTCTATAAGAATGGTTCTAGAAATATCTCCGTCATGTGCGGGCTCACGTCCAATAAGATTTTTACTTACATCGCGAGAAACAATGGAAGACAATTAGGTCAGAATGGATTTATCAAGTATGAAATCGAATCACATGTTTCTAAGAATATGCGACTTAGATTACTTTGCATTTTCCTTGTTACTGATTGAGTTGTGTAAAATGTAATTGTGATGAATACTTTTATTTTTTTTTGACAGATAACAACAGAACCTTGTCCAAGTACATCGCGGGCTACTACGTCAACAGCTCTGATTTCTTCATCGGACTACAGAATATGTTGGCATTCAACCAGCAGGGCTTCAGCGACGTCACGGTCTCGATTTTGCTGAACAACTCTGGTACCATCTTGGGCTGGTACAATAACTATAACGGGGTCAAGGTCGGTGACGGCACATCCGGGTAAGTTGTTCACGCAAAGAGCGAAATAAATACAAATAAATGAGACATATGATGTTTCTAGGAACATGACACTTACTGTGATGTCAGTGAACAATTATTTTTTTTTTGTTTGCTTGTTTTTTTTTTTTTTTTTTTTTTTTTTTTTAAGTTGGTAAAAATTATTTTAAGATGGTCAAAATTACGACGCGAGAAACGTGCAGGCATTTAGGATAGCTGGGACTCGTTAATATCTGATGTTAGCTTAGCAACGAAAAGAAGAGAAAAAAAAAAAGAAAACAATAAATTTAACTTCCGCTGCCTTTTGGTTACGTCCGGCGTTGTAAGAACAACTTGATTAAAAACAACAAAATCAGGTGATGAAATATCGAGGTCGGTCTGACATTGAACTTAACGGATCGAAAAAAATATGCAGTGAACTTGATGTTTTCCATCGGTCAACACAATCGCCCTGTTAGCTGTGTTGATATTTTTAGATTATTTTTTAAAACTACTATCAAGTGTGTTCATAATCTTTTTTGTTTTTAGTTTAGCTCTGTTAACCATAGCATCAATAACTTACAAAAATCGTTTTTAATTAAAGTTCGTTCTATTTTTTGATTAGTCTCTTGTGAAACGCATCTTGTTTTAGAACATTCGATTCATTAAATATTCCCTCAGCTACCAGCTCTATGCTGAAACTCATGAGACATTTGAACTCAGTAACACAGCAGAACAATTTCCAGGAAAATTAATGGGCGACGTCCTAGAGAGAAGTGCTCAAGTTCCATTTTCAGCATACAATTCTGATAACGTAGGTAACTGTGTACGTCATGCACTTTGTTTGATCTAAACGACTCTTACGCTTTGATCAATTAAAAATAACGTTAAGGAGTTGAAATCTTAGAGCTTTTAAATTATTTATTAAAGTAGGTTAAATTGTTTAAGTGTGTTAGTTTGTTTAAGTGTGTTAGTTTGTTTAAGTGTGATTTTGTTTAAGTGGGTTAGTTTGTTTAAGTGGGTTAGTTTGTTTAAGTGGGTTAGTTTGTTTAAGTGGTAGTTTGTTTAAGTGGGCTATTTTGTTTAAGTGGGTTAGTTTGTTTAAATGGGTTAGTTTCTTCAAGTGGGTTAGTTTGTGTAAGTCGTAGTTTCTTTGAGTGGGTTAGTTTTTTTAAGTGGGTCAATTTGTTTAAGTGGGTTAGTTTGTTTAAGTGGGTTAGTTTGTATAAATGGGTTAGTTTGTTTGAATAGGTTAGTTTGTTTAAGTGGTCTAGTTTGTGTTAGTGCGTTAGTTTGTTTAAGTTGGTTAATTTGTTTAAGTGGGCTAGTTTGTTTAAGTGCGTTAGTTTGTTTAAGTGGGCTAGTTTGTTTAAGTGGGCTAGTTTGTTTAAATGCGTTAGTTTGTTTAAGTGGATTAGTTTGTTTAAGTGGGCTAGTTTGTTTAAGTGCGTTAGTTTGTTTAAGTGGGCTAGTTTGTTTAAGTGGGGTAGTTTGTTTAAGTGGGCTAGTTTTTTTAAGTGGGCTAGTTTGTTTAAGTGGGTTAGTTTCTTTAAGTGGGTTAGTTTGTTTGAATAGGTTAATTTGTTTAAGTGGGCTAGTTTGTGTAAGTGCATTAGTTTGTTTGTGTGGGCTAGTTTGTTTAAGTGGGCTAGTTTGTTTAAATTCGTTAGTTTGTTTAAGTGGGTTAGTTTGATTAAGTGGGCTAGTTTGTTTAAGTGCCTTAGTTTGTTTAAGTGGGCTAGTTTGTTTAAGTGGGCTAGTTTGTTTAAGTGGGCTAGTTTGTTTAAGTTGGCTAGTTTGTTTAAGTGGGCTAGTTTGTTTAAGTTGGCTAGTTTGTTTAAGTGGGCTAGTTTGTTTAAGTGGGCTAGTTTGTTTAAGTGGGCTAGTTTGTTTAAGTGGGCTAGTTTGTTTAAGTGCGTTAGTTTGTTTAAGTGGGCTAGTTTGTTTAAGTGGGTTAGTTTAAATGGGCTAGCTTGATTAAATGGGTTAGTTTGTTTAAAGGGGTTAGTTTGTTTAGTTGGCCTACTTTGTTTAAGTGGCCTATTTTGTGTAAGTGGTCTAGTTTGATTAAGTGGGCTAGTTTGTTTAAAGGGGTTAGTTTGTTTAATTGGCCTACTTTGTTTAAGTGGCCTATTTTGTGTAAGTGGTCTAGTTTGATTAAGTGGGCTAATTTGATTAAATGGGTTAGTTTGTTTAATTGGCCTACTTTGTTTAAGTGGCCTATTTTGTGTAAGTGGTCTAGTTTGATTATGTGGGCTAATTTGATTAAATGGGTTAGTTTGCTTTAATGGGTTAGTTTGTTTAAGTGGGCTAGTTTGTGTAAGTGGGCTAATTTGATTAAATGAGTTAGTTTTTTTAAATGGGTTAGTTTGTTTCGTGGGCTAGTTCGTTTAAGTGGGCTAGTTTTTTTAAGTGGGCAAGTTTGTTTAAGTTGGCTAGTTTGTTAAAGTCGGCTAGTTTTTTTAAGTGTGCTAGTTTGTTTAATTGCGTTAGTTTAAGTGGGCTAGCTTGATTAAATGGGTTAGTTTGTTAAAAGGGATTAGTTTGTTTAAGTGGGCTAGTTTGTTTAATTGCTTTAGTTTGTATAACTAGGTTAATTTTTTTAAGTAGGTTAGTTTGTTTAAGTTTTATAGTTTCTTTTTAAATGGGCTAGTTCATTTAAAGTTATTAGTATATTAAATGAATTAGTTTATCAATTTTTGTTATATTTTTTAAGTGTGCTAGTTTATTGATTTTAGTTTATCTTAGGGTGTTAGTCTATTTAAGGGTATTTTTTTATAAAGTAGTTCAGTTTGTTTAAAAAAGTTTGCTTGATTTACTTTTATTTTTTAATTTTTTTAAAGTTACATTCTTGGTTTTATTGTATAAGGGGTGTAAGCCTTTTTGTGTAATTTTCTGTTTTATGGGATTATATTTGTTGAAATGGGTAGGTCAATTAATTATTTTTTTTGGTGTAAATTTGTTAACATTTTTCAGATGGGTTAGATTGAAAAGAGATTTACTTTCTTTAATTGGGTTAGATTAATGGGACACGCGAAGGTTGTGGAAATTAAAAGATATTTTGGTTAAACTTAAATAATTGAGTTTGTTTGAGTGAGTTACAAAGATTTCAAGCAATTTGCTGAAATAAGCAATATAAAAAAGAACACACACACACAAATGTATGTAATATAAATATAAATGCGATTTGTCATCTTAATACGTTCTGTGCCTATCTGTTTAAATAATTATATTTAAATTTTAAAGTATGGATAGAAAAAAAGTTATTTTGTTGTAAATCTACTTAATCTTGCAGTTATACAATGGATAAGAACGTAGTATAATATCATACTTCGTACATCTGTTTCTGTTTCTTATTTTAGTAATCCATTTTTGTGTGACTTATATATGAAACGCATTGCCTTTTCCCAACAGGATTTGGACCCTAGCCAAAACTGTGCCTCAAAACAGGGCGTGGGATGGTGGTACACTACCTGTACCGAGGTGAACCTATTTGGCACACTGGTTAACGGGACACTGAGGGTACCTGGCCTCGATATGTCTGACCCAAGGATAATTGCATCGTTTAACGTCATGAATCTGTTCTTTTATGTTTATATATAAGCCATGTGTCATCTCCATATAGCTGAATTTTTATTTAATGTCCTTTCTTTTTTTCTGGTTGATAATTTTATTTTTTAAATTCTAATTAAGAAGACCTATTTTTATTTCTCTTTGATATAATAAACATATTAAAAAATGGTTTCTCTGCATTTTTATTATATTTTTTTTTATTTACACTGGATTTACCTCCCTAGTCTCAAGCAAGAATCTGTGCCGCAATTTATCTCACACTGTCTTAAATGTTAATATCACCATCTTCCTTGTCGTATTTAACGCCCAGTCTTTAACAATACATTGCCAACAGTTTCTCCTTTTTTTGATCCTTAAAAAATATTTTTTGAAGTCTCAGAAACGTGTGAAATAGCCGGCTTAAATCTATAGCAGACACGTGTTCATCTTTTGTTAAAATTTGTGTGATTTCCTTTTTAAATTTAAGAGTAAAAAATATTTTTAAATCTATGTACTTTGAATTGTAATATTTTGCCCACATTCTATAAGTCTAAATCAAATTCCTAGTAACATTTTTTTTTAAAATTGTTTGTTTGTAGGTGAGTGCGGTAAAGAAGTGGAGCTGAAAATTGAATATAGTGTATTTTTGTCAGAGATGATTCTAAGTGCAAAGTTTCTGCTCGATACCTTTACGCGAAGTGGGTTATCTGGCCGTCCGAAGATTTTGCGAGCCAGCCACAAACAAAAGCGGAGTTAATATAAATGATTTATTAACTTTGATTATAGTGAAAATACCTTGACTTTTGTGCTTACCTTTTTGCGATTTTAACAATACTGTTAGTGGTTTTGGGTGTGAGGGTATTTAATATATTTTTTTAGTTGCTTTCGCCACCACCGTGTCAAAAGCAATACTAATTTTGGCTACTTACTCTGAATTGTAATCAACGTTACTTTACTTTAATTAATTAACCTGATGAAAATTGGTATCAAAATTTTACGCAACTAAATGTGTCACAAGTTCGACATTACCCAATTGTCAAGATAGGATTGTGTGTTGTTGGTGTTGATTTTTTTTTTAAATGCTCAGTATGTAGGTTTCTTCCCAAACATCAGTGTTTTTTTTTGTTTGTTTTTTTTTGTGTGTGTGTAATAGCCTCATATTTAGAAGAGTAAAAAAAAAACATTTTAAAAAAAATTCCTTTCATAGTCTTTAACTAATTTTCCAAAATCTTAAAATAATAAAACTGTAGTGCAAGTTCGTAGCGATTAGTGTGTTTTCGATTAACGTTATGCTTAAGAAAAATCATCTATTCATGAATGACGTTGCTTTAGGGATAGCGTTGTTGATGAGTGAAGTTATAGTAAGGATAGAGTAGTTGATGATTGAAGTTATAGTAAGGATAGAGTAGTTGATGATTAAAGTTATAGTAAGGATAGAGTAGTTGATGATTGAAGTTATAGTAAGGATAGAGTAGTTGATGATTGAAGTTATAGTAAGGATAGAGTAGTTTATGATTGAAGTTATAGTTAGGATAGGGCAGTTGATGATTGACGTTTATACTAAAGATAGAGCAGTTGATAACTGACGCTTATATTGTTGTTCATCCGTCAACATCGACTAGGACCATCCAGTCATCCGTTATAGGGGGGGGGGGGGGGGGGGTTATTGGGTTACTTTGAGTTCGTAGGTGGCTTGCAAGTTTGATCCGTGCTCGAAATAATCTCTAGACCACGGACAGGGGAGGGGGGGGGGGGGGGGAGAGGGTTATTTGGTTACTTTGAGTTCGTAGGTGGCTTGCAAGTTTGATCCGTGCTCGAAATAATCTCTAGACCACGGACAGGGGAGAGTTGCTGTTGTCGGCGATCTAATGTTGCTCTTACGGGCAATCCTGCTTGTCTCGGCTGTAGCTTATCCTACTGGATTCATGAGATTTAGCCCCCTTCTTGACAGTTAATCTCCACCTGACTCTGTCATGGGCTCTCTGCACCCATTCAGTAGAGTCGATGCTAAAGGCCTTTAGTGACGCTTTCAGTGAGTCTTTGTAACTTTTTTTTTTTTTACCTCGTTGGGAGCGCTCGCCCATTGTGAGATCTCCGAAGAATAAATGTTTAGGGAGCCGTTGGTCTTCCAAACGGGTTAAGTGTCCCATCAATGATTTTGGATTACAATTAACGTTTATACTAAGGATAGAGCTGTTAATGTTTGCAGTTAATACAAAATATGAAATATTTGATTTTCCTGACTGACTGAAAACAGAAGACATCTTCTCAATTTTTAATGCATTTTGAACTGTTGTACTTATGACATGGAAAATTATAAGTACGTATTCATCCATTTCTGTTACAAAATTACAAAATTTCGTTAAATTTTCTAGAAGGTTTTATTTTTAATTTTGCCTAAATAAAAATGGATTAATGAATTGATCGTAGTTTAAAACCATCAAGCGCGAGCCAGGTGAGAGTTCGGCAATGAAACAACGAGTGTTAGCAATGCAATCTTAAATAGTGGTGACCACAAAGGCTCTAGCAAACTGGCCCTCATCGTCACTGTGTGTTGTACCAAAACTCCCACTAAGATGGACTTGGAGAAGAAACTGATCTTTAGCGTCATAATGCAGACAAGATTCTGATATTGCATCAGCATGTCGTCTACCAGTTTCCTGCAGTTGTGTGCCCTCCAGATGTTTGTAGACACTAAACGAAAAGCATCCATGCATTTTTCACATCACCATGCAGCAAATTGTTTAACTTGAAATATTTGAATAGTTTTCGAATTCGAGGACCAGGAAAGATCCCTATTTAATTATTGCTTCGCTGAGTCGACTGAATTTTTCATGGAGGTATCGGAAAGATAGTGAAGTCTGGTTTATGGCTTTCACGAATTTTTTCATGAAACCTTATGATGGTAGCAAGAAGTTAGGAGCCTCGACTAGAGCTAGTGATTGAATATTAATCTTTCCAGTTGCTATATTTAGTCTACAAGTCCATTCTCAGCGCAAGTAGTACAATGCCTTTGCTCGGCTATCTCATTCTCATAGAAACACATGTATTTTGTTTCTCCTCACTAGTGTGAGTCATGATTGCTTTTTAAGTCATTCCGCAGGCCCTCAATATCGGAAAAGAATCCCAGATTAGTTTCTTTTCTGAAGAAATGTTTCAACTGCTGATGACATTTACGATATAAAGTAATTATGACACCTTCTTCTAGAAAATTCTGTTAGTGGTTTCTTGATCCTTGCAATTTTGCTCTGTTCTTGGCTAGGTACAAATGTACAATCATGTCCTTTAGTTCTTTCCATGTTAATTTGTGTGGATTTGGTGGTGCAACACTTTGTGGGTGTATTTCGGGGCTGGTAATAAAACAAGATAAAACTCTGAAACACTTCATGCTGATGCAACAGGAGAAATACAGTTCGCTTCAACCTTGCCCTCATCAGATTAATCAAGACATTTTCCTGATGGAGGTTCTGGAACAGGAATTCCCTCACCATGAGAAACTAGTCTCAATGGAGGCGGAATGTCGGAGTAGACCTTTCTAGACTTCTTTTGCTTCGTTATTCTGCTAGAAGGAGTTAGAACCAAGCATAAGTAACAGTCATTTATAGGATGCTGGGTCCCTTCACACCATAGGTTCTGCACATTGCATTGATTTAGGATTTTTTTTTGTGTGCCTGAGTCTAACTGGATACATTTACTCGGTGCAACACAGAAAATAAACTCTTCAAAATGAGTATCCATAACACAAAAAAAGATGCCATGGTTATGCTCGTATGCAGCACACCAAGGCAAATCAGATTATTGACTTTTTAAGTCAATAACGATTTCAATGTTGACCAGTGCAATCCAAGACCTATATGAACTTAAGACCTTGCCCTATAAAACAATTGAGTCACACTGAATATTAATTGTAAACCAGACGTGTCATGATTATAACCAATTATATGGCATCCGGCTACCATAAATAATCACATACAATTTTTAGCTACACTATTATTTGAATAATTTTATTCTGTTTTCTTAAATCTTAACCACCCGGACCAGGTGTAATATCAATGACCGTGTCTGGGCATCGCCCGGGTATGAAAGCGTGTACGGTTCAGCATCAGGCACAGCTCGTTGGATTACTGTTGTATCTATTACATGAATTAATCTTTATTAATTTTTTTATTTGTTTTTAATTTAACAGAGGAAATTGCCCTAAAAAAATAATAATGTATATTATCAAATCCCTGTGTCCTAATTTATTTTATACTAATATTATTTATCTTATTTTATTATTAGCAGTATTCTCATGATACACAATTATCGTACAGTTATATTAGGTTTACATTTCTTAAATTGACATAAAAAAACCTATTACAAAGAAACTCTGTTAAAACATTTTTGTACGGAGGTTTTAGGAGTTCACTGCGTGCCCTTGAGTGTGTGCTATGCTGAGGGATGAAACGTTTAAAATGTATTCATATGGTGATCGTATTTTTTTTTCTTTTTCAAATGATCCCACTTGTCATATTCGTTTCATCTAAATCGTGGTTCATCAAAAACCATTTTCACCGTGGGCCGGATGACTGACAGAATGACGTGGCGGGCCTCGTGATCCTTTTGTACCATACTTGCAACGTAGAACGAAAGTTGTAGGTAAAAACGACGAAAAATAAATTGAGTATTCCATGGTAATCATGGGTAAATGAAGGTGAGCCCAGCCTTAGTCTTCGGTTCCAAGCTATATAAGACCACCGTAATAATAATAACAATATTAATAAGAAGAAACAAATACAAACAGCATGTAATTTATTTGCTAAAAAAAAGTTATCCAAGATTGCGATATTAGCAAAGATAATGTTACATAAGATTTAGTTGCACATATCCGAATCTCACAAACTAAGCAGCAAAGAAGTTTGTGAGATTTTGAAACTGACGTCTGGCTATCAAAGACATACTTCAAATGTTTTGTTTGGAATTGCTCAGTCAAGTCAAGAGGTTTGCTTTCAAACATTCATCTGTCGATCTAGTTCGGTGTGTTGACTTCAGTTACTTTATTTCAGAAAACGATTGCTCACAGGCTTAAGTGGCACCAAATACTGCTTGATTGTGTACACGGGTTTGCCCGGAGAAGAGGGGGGGGGGGCGGTCTAAATATTTAAGTCTTTAATATTAACACAGTCAATGATTGTGGTGATGCATTTTCATCATTAACTCGCAAGACAGGGCAACTGTAATATTTTCATATTCGCCCTAGGGAAAATTATAATCAATCCTCCTTTTTTTTTTCTTTCCCTTAACTTCTGTATGACGTTTTTTTGAGACATAATGATTCCTTCGGCGATCACGAGTTTTAACAAACACCTATGTTTTCGGCACTCCTGTTCGTTTCGCCCATTTACAGTTTCTTTTTTTTTTTAGCTATTAGACTATACTATTTTTTTGCGGAATAAGCTAAATGAATACAGATTTTTTTTTTTTTAAACCAGCTTTTCCTAAAAAATATGTCCCAAGGTATTTGGTAGGTTTTTTTTTTTAAAATGCAGAAATACGTCTTAATGCATGCTGATTTGACTTCGAGTTTGCACCACGTTACATTGTATCCACTAAATTTATTTTTACCATTAACGGACTGCGAGATTGTGATCTGTAAGTCTACTCAAATAAATTAATATTTACTTCAAATACAAAGTGACCGTTGATTTCAGTATAAACGTCGGTTATCTACTTTTAGAAATAAATGAAGGGACTGCTTTCAAGCTTAGTAAATGAAAGAAATAGCGAAACGAGGTATGTGGAAGCTTGAAATAAGATAACAGGACAAAAAACAAGGACGTTTCGGCATAAAGCCTTCCTCAGCCAACAATAGAAATGAAAATATAACAAAGAAAAGAGCACAGTAGACAACTCAAGCAGTATTCATTCGTGTCTCCGGAAGTGGGAAAAACCGGGTTGTTTTTTTAGGAGTTCGCAGGCAAACAGGTCTGCAGTAAACAAAACCAAACGAAAAAAATATAGCTAAAATAAATTAAAATTTAAAAAAGTAAACTGTAGGCAAAAGCATCTATTAAGTGCTCCGCAGGAATCAAGATCTTTTAGTATTCTAAAATAAATATTTAAATTTTATCACAGCGTCTTTTTTTATGTAGAAAATTAATGTACCGTCAACAAGACTGATAAACTGAAATCGTGGCATTTATCTGGCTCAACGGCCTTCCGTCTATCACAATTAAGAAAATTAATGTTTTTGTTGTTTTTTTACTTTATTAAGAACTCGTTGGATTGTATTTTAATTAAATGTATCTGGCTCTCTTGATTACTCCTCTTTCCCCACCCCCGGCTTATCCTACCCCACTGTGTGTTATGATTATCTTAGACACGTCTGACCCATTGCTCTGTATTGGACAAGCGGGTCTGTCCCGACGCTTTTCAGTTTGCCGTGAAACCCGGTTGGGGCAGAAGCATCTTGAACAATCAAATCTCTGTTAGCGCCCCAGTGGGCTTATCGGTTCGAAGAGAGTAAAATTTTATCCAGTACCTGGCTACTCAGTGGTTTTCATGAACAACGCGTGTTGGAAACCTAGAAATTTGGCCAGGTTTCCGGGTTTTTTTTTTCTAAAAAAACCATCACAAAGTTTGAAACTGAGAAAGTTTCCAGATATCCTGTTTTTTCTAAATATATTACAAGTTTGAAACTGAGAAAGTTTCCAGATATCCTGTTTTTTCTAAATATATTACGAGTTTGAAACTGAGAAAGTTTCCAGATATCCTGTTTTTTCTAAATATATTACAAGTTTGAAACTGAGAAAGTTTCCAGATATCCTGTTTTTTCTAAATATATTACAAGTTTGAAACTGAGAAAGTTTCCAGATATCCTGTTTTTTCTAAATATATTACAAGTTTGAAACTGAGAAAGTTTCCAGATATCCTGTTTTTTCTAAATATATTACAAGTTTGAAACTGAGAAAGTTTCCAGATATCCTGTTTTTTCTAAATATATTACAAGTTTGAAACTGAGAAAGTTTCCAGATATCCTGTTTTTTCTAAATATATTACAAGTTTGAAACTGAGAAAGTTTCCAGATATCCTGTTTTTTCTAAATATATTACAAGTTTGAAACTGAGAAAGTTGAGCAGACATCCTGTGTATTATCGACAGGGCGTGTTTTAAAACCTAGAAAGATGGTCAAAAACTTTACTAGTTTCAACTTCTATCAGGACACGAAAGCTCACTGAGATAGAAACACATGAAGTAGATGTTCTCAAAAGGGGGAAACAAACGCAATAGATTTTTTTTTGTTTTTTTTTACTATGAAATCAGATATTGTGGGGAGACAATTGTTTAAAGGACAGTAAATTATGAATGTCACAAGAAAAATTTGATAGATTTATGTTAATCCGTTGATTCTGTTAATTTATTGTTTTGGCAAAGGTAGACTATGAAGATTTCTAATTGACTGTTTTTTTTTCTTCACGTCATAATAAATATCATGTCCCTCCTCAAACAAATCAGAACCATTGGTATATTCGGTGTCAGTAGTGTTTGCATGCTTTCAGGTGCACCTTGAAAAATGTACAAATCATTGGCGTGTATAGAATATCTACAAGTATTATTTGATGCTGGTATCCTTTGTGACGTTATAATTGCTATTCACTGTGAAATGTGACATATTTATACCTTACAAATTTCCTCCGGTAAATTACGTACCTCTGTCTTGTCCTCCCCATCTAGGCGTATTCCCAGCGTTTACATGTAATGACTGAATGCCGCGACTCAATGGCTTTCCCCATCCACCCTGCTGGGCTGGTGTCGATGTATCCCGTCCTTGTTAATTCCAAAGTCAACCGTTTATCAGTTGCTGCCTTTGCATGCGCAAAACGCTAGAGAGAAAGAATGGGAGACGTCCTGGTCGGGGTGACACAAGTGCAAGGACAAAGTGAAATGTAACAGACGATTTTAATCTCTTCATCGAGTTTAACTGTAGGGCTTCGATTTATTCTCTTGTCACACTGAAGAATAATATTTGACAGGAATGTCACAATCAATGTATTAGTTATTGATAACCATCCTTATCCTACCCAAGTATTGCAGGGCTATTGTATGTATTGTGAATTTGTTTTAGCATTAATGAGAGATGTAAACTAGACGCCATAGTTTTGAATGGTGTCTGCGCCTTCTGAAGCACACCTGAGTTGTCCCGGGTTTGCTGGAAGGTGGATTTAAAGTAAAAGTATCTTGATGGCATTAGCAGTAGGCACGATGTAGGGATGCTGTCCTTTACAGGGCCTCGATTATGCAGCTGACCCTCCCAGTAAAACCAATGTGTAAATATACTTGGAATTTGGGTTGGAAAATTAATACTCGACCATAAACTATGGACTTCTTTAGCATCGAGTTAGGGGATATATTTTTCTCCTAGTGGAGCAGATATTCCAAAAAAAAAAATAATAATAATACAATATTAAACCGAAATGAAAGACTGTAGAGAATAAAGTAATTTAGTGTTTCATATATATAAGTGAAGCTATATTTTCAAACGAATAATTGTTGGATACATTTTCTATAGAATTTTTTAAAAAGGTAAAGAAACAAAAAATAAATGGATAATTTAACACACATACACTAAAGATATAGATAAGTAAAGGATAGCTAGAAGAATACATCTTGTTGGTTAATTTTTCCATAAAAGTTATGACAAGTCAACCTGAAAGTTTTGAAGGAACCGATTGATTGGGGAACATATAATCAAAGAAGTCCCTGATGGTCAATGTCCTTTTTTGTCAGGCAAGCAGACGTTGCTTTGAACACCATGGTGATGGAAAGGATTCTTCTGATAACGGAGTTGGCCAGCCGTTACGCTGATTTCTAGATGATTGCCGTAGTAGAAGTTTCACACTTCGTCCGTATCCGGTCCACGCTGTCTTTTGTCACGCGTCAGTGATCTATTCTCAGTTGTTGTCATGTGGGCTCTTGTTGTAGTGGAGGAGACAAGTAGAACATAAAGGGCAAATAAAGCTGATAAAACTGTTGAGAAGTTTGCCATTTGTTACCGCAAACAATTGCTGGAGCTGGGCTCATTTGTTGTGTCACTTTAAATGTTAAACAGTGAAAAGCCAATCAATTAGTTTTTTTTAAAAAATCAATACAAGGTGGTTTTGTCTCGTAAAAGAGTTACCCTGGTGCAAAAAGATCACAGAGGATAACCAACAGCCCCAGCGGGAATGATTTGCTTGTACCGTACTATTTGTGACACTACTGTGGCGTATAGGTGTTTGGCCAAACGGGACCTGAGAGGTCGCCACAGAAAAACAATTGAATAATTGACCTTCAATAACTCCCATAATAAAACAGTTGAACACTTGATATTCAGTAAGGGGGCATCCATTTAATTTGCTATGAAAGCACCGAAAGGAATGGAGTTCATGTAGAAGAATTACAGTTCTAATCTTGACTTGTAATCAGGAATTCGGAGCTCTGGGGCAATCTGTCTTTTACTGGATCTCGAGCTGGTAAACTTTTTACTGGTCCTAGCTCCAATTTTTTTAAAGTTAATGGATACACATTTAAAATATAATGTGTACTTTTAGACATTAATTTACCGAAATTAGGATACCCTAATTTATATTCTAAAACTATATTGCCCCTTAACTCTTCTACCAGCTATGTAGCCACATAATTCCATTAATAATTTTGCCCCTTAACTCTTCCACCAGCTTTACTTACTGCCTGATACTACTAACATCTTTTTTTCAAATATAAGTACATAATTATCACTTTGAGGCTGTTGCGGTTTCGACAGCCTGGCGTAATTAACGTAAACACGACCCCGGTTTGATGAACGTCTTTTTAAGTGTATGTTAACGTAGCATGACATTTTTGCGTAAAAAAATCCTGTATTTTTTTTTTAATTTGATCTACTGGTGAATTGACAGATTTTACAAGGCTTCTTACAAAAACAAAAACGGATTGTGTGATTTGAGCACAGATTTATCTCACCACCTATTTCACCACCTATTTCATCGCCTATTTCATCGCCTATTTCATCGCCGTTATCGGGAATTTTACATCTTGAAATCGGCAGTATCATGTATCCCACCATTTTACTTTTTAAAAAAAAACAAATAAAATAAAATGATTTTGGATAAGTTGGGTTGCAGCTGAAAATTTGAGAAAATGTGTTTTCATAAGTCATGAGACTATGTGCTAAGTTTCAGCTTAATTGGTTGACGGGAAATGGGTCAATTAGACGTCCGAAGATTTTGCCCTTAATATACAAAAGCGAAGTCAAAATAATCTGGGTCAGAGAATAATGCTGAAAAATGTGGAAGACTTCCCAAGGATTGGATGACCTAATCCAGAGATCAGTCGTTGAATGTATGTGCCACTGGTTCTTTTTCAACCTGTTTCACGGTTGGATATTGTGATTTAAAAAAAAAATATGTTGATCAAAATAACTAAATATTCTTAAGGTAAAACAAGACGAAGCCATTATGTGGCTTTAGGAGGCCCCTTGTAAATCATTAAAAAATAACAAGTATCTAAAATTAAACAAGCCCAAAGCCTTATTTTCTTTTAATAAATCCGTTATAAAATATAATATCAATAAATTAGTGGGAGGGGAGCTGTAAGTTGGACAAAACACGCTAACAAGTTACGCACTTTATAAGAATCCCAATTATTTAAACCACGCTATATAAGACCACCACTAATAAGAATAAAGTAATAATAAGCGATTCTGTGGACCTGACTGAGTGCCACTGTTTATAATGGATTGTGCTTTCATTTTTTGTCAATAGTTTTTCAACTATTTTTTTTGAATGCCCATTTTCTAATTAGAGTCGCCGTGTTTTGTGCACGTAAAAAAAATCAGCTTAATTCTACATTCTTTTTTCTTTTTTTTTTACGTGAAAGCAATGTAACATTATCTCTGGTCTAAATGCCAAAACCCTGGCTTTTTTTATTATAAATCATAGCTTTGATTTGAAACGTAGAAACAAAATAAGGAACATTTGTGTTATCTGCTTCAATTGTAGTAAAGGATTTGCGCATGTGTGTTTGGATATGTGCAAGTGTATGTGTGCATATTTTTGACACATGTTTTTTTGGCGAGTAAAGCATAATGCCTGACAGTATTACATACAACAATTAATTTAAAGTAAAGAGTTAAATTTTTTTTTGTTTTTTTTGTTTTGTTTTTTTAATCGCAGTCTTAGTTGATTTTAAATTAGTTTTAAAAACAAATTTTGTGATCTTGTTTTTAAAAAAAATAATTTTAATGTAAAATATCTCAAAAATCTATTGTCATAATTTTAAATGTAATTCATTTATTAAAATAGTAGTCACTGAGATTCTGGAGTTTTTCTAACGTGAAGGCAGTAAATTTCTCTCCCTTATTACTGTACCTGTAAGGAAAATACCTTTGGGTAATATCCAGTTTTTTTAAGTATTTGTTATTGTGTAAATTTTAAAAAAAAAAAAAAAAAAAAAATATATCCTTTGAATATCAAATACACTGTGTCCATCTTTTAAAATCGTTTCAAATTAATTATTATATCAAAAAGGACACGCTAAAGATGAGCTATTTGTTGAATAATGCAAGGTCTAAATTTTATTTATATTAAAACAAAAAGATTTAAAAAAGTACAATTAATGTTAATATAGGTTGTATCTTAAAGCATTAAATGTATATACATGTTTTGTAAAAGAAAAAAAAACGAAACAAATTAAGAAAAAAATTGTTCACGTTGTTTTTTTTGTTTTTTTTTAACGAATAAAAGATAAAATAATACAAATACTAAATGGCTTTCTTTGATTGTTTGATATTTTTTAAATTAACGTTCTTTTTTTCAAAAAATCATAATCATTAACTCTTTTTTTAAATTTTGTGGTAATTTTAAAAATAAACAGTATTTATAAATACAGTTATGTAACTCATATTTGTCAGAGATAATTTTGCACTGTGAAGTATACCTTACAACTGAATAATATTTGATCATTTTAAAATAGTAGTAGTGTAGTTATATATTTAATAAAGAATGACTTTGGTACATACATTTTTGGTTGTCAAATAATTTAAACAAGTAAGTTTAAGAAATAAACGCTAAACAAATCTCGGCAATGCATTTTTGTTCAAAGTCTTCACTGCTCTGGGATTCGGGAACAGCCTGTTCCTATCAGGCGGTTAATTCTTGACACAAGCAGTTGATGAAGTCTATTTACTCTCACTATGACGAAGGCCAGTAGATTTCGATGCATGATATTGGGGCAGATTCGGAGACTTTCTCTCTGTTCTTCTTTATAACATCGAGTTATCACAATAAATCAGGCGTTCTATCAATACATGGCAACATTTTGAGATTTTGTGTAGAATTATGAGTTCAAGCCTTATTGACTTTTCTCAATGTTACCATTAACATGTACTTCACACATGACCCCCAACATCCTGCCCGACAAATCTGGAAAGAATGCCTTCATTTTCGATCTTTACCGGGGACAATTTGGCCATTATCGCTATGTAGCCCTCAAACCGACTACGTATAATACTTCAGAGCCTCATATTATTTCGGATGTTTAAACCGAAACCGCGGTCACTAGAAATTATTCTCTTCAAAAAAACTAGACTCTGCCATGAACTGCTACAACCTTCCTCTGCGATACTTGCCTTTTTCTTCTTCTACATATTAAGGACCCACGATCAATGTATTAATCATTTCGTCTCCTATGCATGTAGAGTGGATTTGCAATGTTTCTGTGCCTGGTGCTGATGAGGATATTTGGCTGATTGCAAGTGTTACTTTGTGTGGGAATCATGCACTGGGTGTTGGAAAGCTTGAGGCACTAGACGCAAATGTGTCTAGTGTTGTCGCCTCAACTGTTTCTTTTGAAAGCGCGTTCCAGCCCTGATTATCTTTGGCAGGAATGAGCAGCTCCTATTCTGGCTTCTTGCTGGTATGAGCCCGAATTGCCTGTCATTGCCTCGTCGCTGTCTATGGGGGAGAGGGACAAGATTTGTTTTATACGGTAACAGTGAACAAGTCCATTATTTATCTTGTAAATTATGGAGAGGCTTGATTGTCGTCGTCGTTCCTAAAACGAGGACCAGCCTAGTGTTTCCAGCATGCTGCCAACACTAGAGGTATTACTGTAGCGTTCAGGAAAAAGCGTGCTGCACTTCGCTGGACCGCCTCCAACCTGTCAAAGCTCTTCTTGGTAAATGGGTCCCAGATTGAAGATGCATAACCTAAAACTGGATGGACAGCGGCTTTATAGGCTCTATCTTTCACACGGGAGTTGCCAATCTTTTCATTATGCCCTAAGAACCCCACTGTTCTGTTTTCCTGGTTACACATTGTTAATATGCTCATCACAGGTGACCTTTCTTTGAATGGTAACACCCAGGTAATTTACGGAGGAAACTGGCTCAAGTATATGGCCATGCAGTTCGTATTGGTAGTGTAGTGTACCCAGAAGAGCATTGACAGGTTGGAGGCGGTCCAGCGACGAGCAGCACGCTTTGTCCTAAACCGCTACAGGAGTACCTCTAGTGTTGGCAGCATGCTAGAAACACTAGGCTCGTCACCATTGGAGAAATGACGACAACAATCCAGGCTCTCCATGATGTACAAGATAAATAATGGGCTGGTCCACTGTTCCAGTATTAAACAGAAACTCGTACCTCTCCTCCATAGATAGCGACGAGGCCATGACAGGCAATTCAGGCACATACCAGCAAGAAGCCAGTATAGGAGCTGCTCATTCCTGCCCAAGACAATCAGGGACTGGAACCATCTTTCAAAAGGAACAGTTGAGGCAACAACACTAGACACATTTGTGTCTATTGCCTCAAGCCTTCAAACCCCTAGTGCATGATTTCCTCATCAACACCAGTAACAGAAACATTGCAAATCCCATCTACATGCATAGGAGCCAAAATGATCAATAAATTGATCGTGGGCCCTAAAGATATAGAAGAAGAAGAAGAAGAACTTCTAGAGACTTATAGTTTCTGGCACTTGTCAGGGTGAAATTCCATGTCCCTGCTCATTTCCCATTCAATTCAGCTTTTCAAAAAAAACGTAACCTTGCCAATGATACGAAAGGTCACATCCACGTCAAAATGTCTCAGTGTAACACTTAAACAAAACTTTTCACAACCGCATAACTATCATTACAAACAAACTACGCTAAAATATTTCCTGAATCCCACTCCTGTTACACGTTTCTCAAGTACGAATCCTGCATACACATTTTTGAACGGAACCGCACCTGTTAAAAACAAGAAAAATAATATTTCACTCAAATTAAATGTGTACCAGAAATGCAACAAGAATTTAAATTCGCGGGATTTTTTTTTTTTAATAGACACACCGAAAATCATTCACAACTCTTTTACACTGCGACACCTGCAAAGCAAGATTTCCAAACCAACAAACTCTTATCGGACACACATGCAATCCACATCCCGTTGCCCCAGGTCCTTCTTCACATATTTTCTGTCTTCTCGTCCACGAGTACAGCTTGGGACTCCAGACCAGCAGAGCAAACATAGTCAAGCACCATTCTGGCCTGCCAAGCCTAATGCGTCCAACAAGCACTAAAGATTCTGTTACGTAACCGAAGTAGCTGTGTCCCCTTTTCGGGAGCTATTGTGTCTTTAAAACATCTACACAGCAAACCATCAGAAGTACAGACCAGTACTGAGGGCAACATGCCCTCCACCTGATCATTCAAAGAAATGTCTCTTTCTCGACGGCCCAGGAGATACGGACATGATTTTTGCATACACAATCCTCATTCTTACCCAGTGGTAGAGCCGCCTTGCAAATAACGGTTGCTTCAACTGTTATGGCAGCAACTTTGCTACATATTGCAATACTGTGCATTTGTTTTTAAAAAAAAAACTTCTTCAAAGAAAACCAACTTCAATCCTTAGCCTTATCTGATATAAAATACTATTGAGAAATGTTTTATGCATTCTAGGCTGTTAACAATATACTGCAAGATATAACTCAGAAAAATGAACCTTTATATAATAACACAATTCTAATCGTTTGAAATTTCCACCTAATTATGCCTGTTGTCTTCAGCAGATTTTGAGCCCTCGTTGTTGCCTGTTGTTTCCAAAGACGAAATATTTAAGTAGGTTAGTTTGCTTAGAAAGGAAAGTCCGCAGACTCACAAAATATAGAAGACTAGATGTTGCCTGCCAAACACTGACGACAGCAATGCGTGAGTTTCCCATCTACTAAATTTACTTGACAAAAAACGTGAACTCAAGTTACGCACGTTTGAGAATGCCAATTTTGCTACACACCTTCCCCCACCCCTTTTAATGAGACGTCACTGCACACTTTTTCTTTCCCACCCATGAACTATACAAATATAGCCAACCCGCGGCTTAGCATACGCCGAGAGGTTGTTGGGGTGTGCGCATGGCTAACAAACGTGGGTGGCGCAGGAGGTGAAAGGGGGCTGTAGCTCCACAGCAATGCCCATGTCTCGAGACCAACGATGGACACGCAAGGGAAGGGAGGGGAGGGTTTGCCTGCGTCTTGCTTGCTATGGCGTATTTATTTATAGCCTGCGTCGTCGTCTTCTTGCTTGCCCAAATTTCTGGTGAATAATATATAAAGATTTCTCCAAACTGAAACTTAAGTTATTTAATAGTAATCTCAAGTTGGGGAAGGTAAAACTGGAGACATGTAAGAACTCCCTCTTTATTGTTTACCATATAAGCAATACCCGTTGCTCAACTTTATGGTGATATTAATTTATTGACTGCGACTTTCATAGAACTTCTTATACGAGTAATACTGAGCGCTAGAAAAGACAACTATGTGCATATTAAGAAACAAAGTTCTTGATTTAAGCTCGGTGATAAAGTGGCATTGATGTATGTAGATGGAGGTTGATAGTGACGATCACAACAAGAGTGTAGATACAGTGGATAGTAATGATCCTAAAAGAAGTTGTACACACACTCAAACCACCTGTCCTGCCTCGGCTCCCCATACCATTTATCTAAAGGGTGGGAGGCGTAGTGATGCTACCACAACAAATTATGTTATCAAACGTTTCTTGCAATGAAACTAGATTCATCGTTACCCGAATTCATTTAGATTTGTTTGAATGCCAACTGATTGATATATATTTTTATGAAACTTTCTAAATTCCCGGGCTCACTCTTCTTGCTTCGAAATCAAATCTCCTCTTTAAATTTAACCCCAAATAGCTCCCACTCAGATTCGACGTCTCCGTGACTATAACGTCCCAGGACAAACATTCGAAAAGAGGTGCGTTGATTTCCAACAGAAAATGTAGGTTGTACTTGGATTTTTCTAGAGTTAGATCTTGCTCGTCATTATCTGCCGTCTCCAGTAAAACACATATTCACAACGGCGTCTTTCAATAAGTATTTCTTTCTTCTTGACTTGTGACAGTTTTCCATTCCCATTCTTAGACTGCCACACGCTACGTCGGGTATCAACTAATATAATGGACCAAGTCATCGATAATTTAAGCTGTAATTTTATCATGAAATTCTTTTGAAAGTAAAACAGTTCAAACGACTCGCTTTATGTACTAAACAATTCAAAATAGAGAATACAATTATGGCTCCAGCATTGGCGTAGACAGAGTTTACATTTGTGCCCTGGTGCGAGATATCAATTAGACCTCGGACAATGTTATTCCCATTAAAACAAAAATAGAATACTCATACGTGATATATTTTAAATTAGTGAATGGATCAAATATTATTTTCCTTTCAGTATTCTGCTTGCTACTAGATTTCATTTACGTCTTAATGTATGGTTTTCTTTAATGCATTTCTAAGGTCGGGCCTCAGTTGGTTTCGGGCCGGGGTTCGGTTGCTCCCCCAATATAGCTACGCCACTGGGTTCCAGGGTGGTAACTATGGTAAGTTCATACGCATTTCAGCCTGTAATATGGCCTCACCTCTTAAAACTTGTGGTTGCGATGGTCATATGCATTTCTCATCCAGGGGTGATTAAATGATTGTAACAAAACTCATCTTAAGCTTAAAACAATTTTTTTTAAAGCTCGTTCTACTATGAGAGGTGTTATAAATGCCTTCTAATTGAGTGAAACCCTACGATGATATACTTATACAGCTAACTGCTACGTTACACTTTTGGAACCAAGGAAAATTAAATAAGTAGCAAAGTCATGGATAAGATATTTTTTGTCTTGTTGACATTCTTGTTGATATCACAGGCGGATTTTGTGATTTCGAAATTGCTGTTTTACAATTATGAAAAAACCGATTGCATCCACGTCAACTGTACTCCTTTTACTCAGACGAGCACATTATCCATGACTGAATGTGTGATAAAGTGTGCTCAAAACAGTGCATGTTTTGGGGTTAGATTTGCAGCAAATGATAAATTATGTCATTTGTTGCCGAACTCTTGCTTTGATCCCCCAGTGTGCAGTGATAAATGTGCGAACGCTTCATGTTACGAGAAGTCATTTTGTGACAGAGGCTATTGGTCAAGTGAGTCCAAGAAATGCGTGTGTAACGAAACTGGTGGTTATGTTGGTATGTGAATTTGTTTAGTCCGTTTTTTAGCTCCATGCATTAAAAAAAAATATTTAATAAGTTAGTAAAGCCTTTTCAAGGCCAGTGTGTTTATACAAAGTATCTGTATTATTTTTTTCTGTAAGATCTGAGTGCCAAAAGATTGAGCAATATTTCATTTCCAACACTAACGTGCATTCTGTTTAATAAAGGCAATACTTCTTTTTCAAAATTATTGCTAATGTGAATTCTGTTAAATAAAGTTAATCATTTTTGTAATAAAATTATTCATTACTGGATCAGATTTTTTTATCTTATTTTTCATTTTTACATCTTTAAGGTTTCCCCTTATTGTTTTTTTTCTTTTTTTATCTTGTCTCTTAACGATATTAAATTTGTAGAGCACTGAACATCTTTTGACATAAGTATTCAGGTTGTGTTTTATTTGAGACTTAAAACATCAAAAAAAATCTATTCTGCGGGTATTATTATAAATAAATGTTCATATTAAAAAAAAAAAAAAATGATTACCTCTTTCTTTTCGAAATGTTAAATTAATTTCATTACCCTTGAAATTGCATCTACCTCTGGAACATACGTGGTTTTTTTTAAGTGTATAAATTGTTTTAAATTTCAGGTGTTCATTGCGAGAGGTTGCCGCACAATTGTACTGATCTGTTCAACCACGGGTACAGGCCTGTCCTAAATAATTGGTATTTGATTGATGTCTACAAGAATGGTTCTAAAAATATTTCTCTCCTGTGCGGGTTCACTTTCAACACGGTTTATGCTTACATCGCGAAAAGCACCGGAAGGCAGTTAGGTCGGAATTTATTTATCAAGTCATAAAAATGATAAAATAATCTGTTATTGAGATATTTGAGTCAGATTTCTTTGTATTTTTCTTGTTACTGACTGAGTTTCATTGTAAAATATAATTTTAAGGAATATTTTTTTACAGACAAAAACAGAAAGTTGTCCGAGTACGTCTCTGGCTACAACATGAGCAGCTCTGATTTCTTCATCGGACTAGAGAATATGTTCGCATTAAACCAGCAGGGCTTCACTGACGTCAGAGTCGATATAGTTCTGTACAACTCAAGTGAATTCTTGGGTTGGTACAATATCTATAACGGATTGACGGTTAGCGATGGGACCTCCGGGTAAGTTGTTTAAAGAGAGAGCAACTTAAGAAAGTAACAATGGGGACTGCTTTTTTATCAAGGAACATTGTACTAAATGTTATTTTTTTTGTTGGGTGGAGGGTGTCAACTCCTACAGTCTTCTTGGATTGATTACATTCGTCAGGTTTTTTTCACACGTTGAAGCGTCGTACTATTCTCACTATCATCGAACAAACTCAACTCCTTTTCATAATAACTATAACTTTAATGTATAAGTAAATATAATACACATAACATATGAATATAGCACAGCTCGCTATCAGACCTAAATAATACACTTCCTATCACTTCAAAGTTCCACTCTAGACTGCCGCACGACTAAAATATACGTCACATTACTGCATAGACAATAGGTCACGACTCAGCATAAAAATACGTCACAGAGACTATGGCGGGAAGAGCGTTCACTAACTATAAAAGTCTAGCGCGGGAAAAGCGTTCAACAACTAATGAACATAATATTGAGTCGCAACATTTACTAATGAACGCTCATACTCGACAGTGGGGGTGTAAACAATGATAATGAACACCCGCTGCGTTTTTGTTATACACTGAATTGTTAGAATTACTGGATGGAAACAATACCATCAAATAATAAAATAATTAGGGTTGTCTAACATCAAACTTAACTGATTAAATGAGAAGCAGGGAAAGATATTGTATTCATTCGGTCACCACAACATCCATGTAAGATATTTTAGATGTTTTTTATAATTTTTATTACGTGTTTTTGATTTTCAGCTTCATTAACGATAACATTAATAACTCGAAAATATCGCTTTCATCTAATTTCTGTCTATTACATAACTAGTCTTTTGCGACATGTAGCTGGTTGTATAACAGACGATTCATTTAATGATCCTTCAGCTACCAGCTCTATGTTGATATGCAAAGGTCCTTCTCCTTCGGTGACACAGAAAAACAATTTCCTGGAGTTACCATGGGGGACGTCCTAGGGAGAAGTGCTCAAGTTCCATTTTCAGCATACGATTCTGATCACGTAGGTAACTGTGTGTGATAATAAATGAAGGAGGGCGTTCAAACTTCGTTGAAGGAAATAGTAGCACGCTTAAGATTTTAACCAGTTTCTATTTCTTGTCTTATTTTCAATCGTCTCATCTGCTCTTGGCCGAAACGTGCTTATTGTATTATCATCATATCTTTGGATTCAAGCCTCCACATAACTTGTTCTAACATTTCCTTTAATCGAGTACGTCATGTACATATGTTCATCTAAACGTTTCTTACGTCTTTCAAAATTAATGCTACGGGGTAGTATTTCTAATTGATGAATTTTTAAAAAATTGATCTTCTTGTGGGAAAACACTTTACTTGTTCACGGTGCATTACTGTTAATTATAGTAAAATAGCAAATATTCTACATACAAAAAAACTGCAACTTCTAGAGCCTTTTAATTAACGTTGAAATTAAGCGTCACGTACAAAAAATAAAAAAAACACAAAAAAAAACACACCATGTTAAAAAATGGTTTAGTTAAAGTGTTTTAGTTTGTTTAAGGGGGTCAGTTTATTTAGGTGGGTTAGTTTGTTTAAGTTGGTCATTTTGTTTAAGGGGGTCAGTTTATTTAGGTGGGTTAGTTAGTTTAAGTTAGTCAATTTGTTTAAGGGGGTCAGTTTATTTAGGTGGGTTAGTTAGATGAAGTTGGCCAATTTGTTTAAGTGGGTCAGTATATTTAGGTGGGTTAGTCAGTTTAAGTTGGTCAATTTCTTTAAGTGGGTCAGTTTATTTAGGTTGGTTAGTTAGTTTAAGTTGGTCAATTTGTTTAAAGGGGTCAGTTTATTTAGGTGGGTTAGTTCGTTTAAGTTGGTCAATTTGTTTGAGGGGTCAGTTTATTTAGGTGGGTTAGTTCGTTTAAGTTGGTCAATTTGTTTGAGGGGTCAGTTTATTTAGGTGGGTTAGTTAGTTTAAGTTGGTCAATTTGTTTAAGTGGGTCAGTATATTTAGGTGGGTTAGTCAGTTTAAGTTGGTCAATTTCTTTAAGTGGGTCAGTTTATTTAGGTGGGTTTGTTAGTTTAGGGGATTCGTTTGTTTTAGCGGGTTAGTTTCTTTAAGTGTTTAGTTTATTTTAAGCATGTTCTTTCCTTTAAAATGAGTTAATTTGTTTAAGTCGGCTATTTTAGTTTCAGTTGGTTTATTTGTTTAATTGGGTTAGTTTTATTGGGTAATTTGTTGTTGTTGTTGTTGTTGTAAGTATGTTATTTTATTTAAGGGTGTTCGTTTATTTAAAGTTTTTATTTTATTGGAGTGGAGTTACTTAGTTTCATTGGGATAGTTAGTTTAAGTAGGATAGTTCGCTTAAATGGGATACTATGTTTGCGCATTTCAGCTAGTATAAAGAACTTAATTTGATTTTGCTTAACGTTTAACTGTGTTTAAGTAGATTATTTGATTAGATTTTTTAAAAATTTTAAGGATCTTTTCTATGTTTAAAGGTTTCTGTTCGTTTAAATGATTGGGTCAATTAAATTTGTTAGTTTGTGTTAAGAGCGGTTGGGTTTGATTGACTGAATTCCTTTATTTAAATATGTTACATTAATACTAAATACGCAACTAATTTGTGTAAATAAACGATATGTAGGTTTAAGCTTTAAAAAATCAAGTTAGTTTGTTTGAGTGAGTTACAAAGTTTTCAAGAAATTAAATGACAAAAGCAATATAAAAAAAAGAACACACACAAAAATTGATGTCACATAATCATAAATGCGATTTTTCATCTTAATTCGTTCTGTGCTTATTTGTTAAAATGATTATATTTACACATTTATGGATTAAGAAACATAAGAATTTAATCGCATATACGTTAATCTTGAAGTGTCAACTATGGATAAGAACATCGTACAATAATGAATGCACATCTTTGTCTAAATTTTAATTTGTGTAATTCTTTTTGCTGTGCCTTATATTTAAAACGCATTGCTTTCCTCTAACAGGATTTGGACCGTAGACAAAACTGTGCCTCAAAGCAGGGCGTGGGGTGGTGGTACAAAAACTGTGACGATGTCAACCTTTTTGGCACACTGGTCGACGGAACACTGAGAGTACCTGGCCTCAACATGTCTGACCCAAGGATAATTGAAATGTATAGTGGAATGAATTTTTTCTTCAATGTGAAGATTTAAGCCATGGGCGGTCTGTATTTAGAAGTATTTTTTATTTGTATTTTCTTCTCTTTCCAAGTAAATACTTTTCAATTTAAAGCCTAATTAAGAAGAACTATTATCTTTTTTTCTTCTCTTTTTTATGTAATAAACAGTAATAAATTTCGTTTCTCTACATTTTTATCATATATATATATTATATATATTATATATATAAATGGTGAGATGAATGACACACAAGTGTTCGCTTGAGATTAGGGAAGCCAATCCAGTGTAATATATATATGACACTTGTGTGTCATTCATCTCACCATTAAAACGATATAAACATTATCATCTCCCTTGAACTTTTTTAGCCCCCAGTGGAGCATAGCTGCTACCAATATAATGCCACGCCTTTCTCAAGTCGGTCATATTTCGCCAACACCTTCTCTTTTTGATCTTCAACAATGCTTCTTGACTTCTCTATAGTGCGTCCACTAATCAGGCCAAGTCTGCAACAAAAATTCTTTAGATCTGTAACAAATATTCTTAAAGCACCAACAAACATTCTTTGAACCAAAAAAAATATTCTTAAGCAATAACAAAGGTCGTTATAGCTGTAAAAAACTTTCTTAAAGCTATAACAAAAAAACTTCTTTTTTTTTCAAAATTTAGGAAGTTTCTTTCTTCTTCTTCTTTTTTTTTAATATGATCTCATGAACTTTCGTTGACACTGCATCGCTCTTGATGAAGGCTTCTCGTCAAACAGGTTTGTTATTTTTTTGGTCCTTTTTTTTTCAGGTTTTTCAAAGATCTTTTCGCTCATTTTATGATTTCATCGCAAGTTTCATTACTTGTTTGATTTTTTAGCATTTTAAAAAATAATCTACGTATGTTGAATTGTACTACTTTGCCAATATTCTATAGGCACACATTGAACTCATAGTAACATACCATTTTAAAATTAAAAAAAAAATATTTGTTCGATTTGTGTGTGTGTTTTGTTTTGTGTGTGTGTTTTTAAACACATTCAGTGGTTGAATACGCATCTTGTCTAAGATTGGTTACAAACGCTTTATAGTACTAAAGATGTTTATTACACTGCGCCCGTCACCGCCATGACCAAAACATTACAAACACAATTTGAAAAAAAAATTAGAATTAGTAATAACAAAGTTATCAATGTTAACATTTAGCATACAACAGGGTCGCTCTTATGTTACCTTATTTTAGTGTTTAGTGATTTTTTTTTAAAAATCCTACATGTTACAGTTTTTTGCCAATCATTCAAAAGACATAAAGCAAATCTAAATTTCCAAAATGTTAAAAAAAAAGAAAGTTGTATGCAGTTTAAAATTCACATGAATATAAAAAAATGTTCACCACTTATTTTTTAACAATTCGCCAAAAAAAAATGTCTTTTTAACATCTGGACCAAGTTTAATATCACGGACCGGGGTGAAAGGCATAGTCCAGGTATGTAAGAAATAGCAGTTCCGAGTATCCTGTTCAGCATCAAACACAGCTCATTTACACTATGATTTTATTTTTTTATACGGATAAATTAATTTTGTTATTACTTCTTCCAGTGTTTTTAATGTAACAGATGGGACTAAAAAAAAAATTACACAAATGTACATGATTACATTCCACGCGTTCTGATTTTTAAAAAAAAATCATATTATTGTCTAAATAAACGTAAATTTTACTGTTACTTTTTTGTATAACATTTTTGTAATGTCATTTAATGCTATTACAGCGCCCTATGTAAAAAAAAAATTGATTTTTTTTTTTTAATGTGTGTGGTTTTTTAAGGCCCGGGGGGTAAGAGGGGGGGCGGGACATTTGAGGTGGCCGTGGATGCAGTTGTGAATATTATGCTAAAGGAAGAAACTTTTAAAACTTATTTTTAGTTTAACGTATTTTTTTCCTTCCCTTTTTCGAGTTAAAACCCTTGAAATAATATTGTAATTTTATTTTGATTTTTTTTGGAGTAGCTGCTCTAAAAGTGTTGTAGAGGCATTTGAATAGTGTGATAAACTTGCTTGTTTTTTATTACTTTAAAAATTGTAATTTTAATACTCATTGTGATTTAAAATAGGACATCATTTTGGTGGTACTAATCAAAATTACACACTGCATTTTTTCAAACTTTTGAATTCATTTGATTCTAATTAATTTGAAATGTATGTCATTTAAAAGAAGACTCTTTTTAGGCCATTGAATTTTATTAACATATTTTACTTTTTCCGAACATCCGAATTCACGAATAGGCTGAGCTCTACAAAAAAAGTTAATGATGACTAAACTTGTCGAAGAAGAGAGAACCACCATAATCATCATTGGCGCTACAACTCATTTAAGTCCCTGGCCTGCTCTGCCACATCATTCCTTGGGATCGATTTAAGGCTTTCCGCCTCCAGGCATGAACCCCCAACTGGTGTAAATCCTTCTCTACATCGTCGATCCGCATCATGTTTGGACGACCGTTGAGTCGTCTGCCCCTAGCCTTCTGCCTATATATCACTTTTCTGCTCTACATTTCGGCATCTTTTCAATATATGCGGCACAGCGCAGTCTTAAATTAATGCGACTATAGATGGGTTTTTGGACAAAATTTTGTGTTGGAATATTGTGTTACCGATTGTCTTTTTTTCCTATACCGAAGTCTTTAAGACGTGTTCCGTTGTTATTGCTCTCATTATTCTGAATTTCCTTTTCGATTGTTGGTCTTTAAGCAGCTTCTTTACAAATTTTCGCTGTGAATTTGCCAAGGACTATTTTAGTGTCATGGCGTGGTACCTCATCAAATACTCTTTTCGTTGTTTCGTAGAAAGTTAGCTTCATGATTTCATCTGTATACCATTCGTGCTTGTGCTCTGATTACCGTTTTTTTCCTCTTAACCTTATGGGGCCTAGTCTTTCACTCACTAGTTTAAACCCAATGACTGCATTTACTGTCTCTCTTTTGACGGTAAACCCTTTTCTTACGTTGTATTTTTTGTTTCAACTGTAGAATATAGTTTTCTCCTTTAAGCTTCGGATATCAGAGACTTTCCATCTGATCTCCTGCAGTGCTGCATCCACGATTCTGTATCTTAACAATTCGTCACTGAGGCAGGCCAATGCTCCCGCTCTGTACAGACTAAGTACAGGTCACTACCCACATATCTTATTTTTGGTCTGACATGGGTCGTAATCCAAAATTATCCGTTCCTATTTGTTTGTTTTTTGTGTTTGTGGTTTAACTTTCGCAACACTTGCTTTTTTCGTTACAGGGTTGTCAGACCTGCGAACAACCGTCTGGGGGAATGACCCTTGCAGCACGCAGGGTAGCTGCCTTTGTATTTTATCGGGTTCTAGCCTGTGTGGATACCTTTATTTGCTACATCCTACTGATTTTGGTCCACACCATATATTTTTCCATGAGACCATGTGAGCTTTCCCCCATAAGACACTAAAAAAGGCGCTTTGCGGGCATACGCACAACGGCTCACCAAAGTTATATCACAATCGCATTAATGGCATAGGGACGTGCTGTACGCGAAAGCGGTGCGCCCTTTAGTAAACTTGAGGACATCAACACGGGTCTTTGCCTCTTCGTGGCGTGGTGGACTAGTAGGGAAGCTCTCCCGAAGCTAAAAGACGCCAAACGTCCCGACCGAAAGACTTATTGGGCAAAGGGGAGGTGACACAAAGCCTCCTCCTCTATGAGAAGAGGATTCTTTCTTATTCTGATATTAAAAAGTTAAAAGTCCACTCTGTTTCTTCCCACATGGGTTAAACAATTATAAACGCACTCGATTTATTATTAATTGATAAGCCATCCATTATTTGTTTGCAAAAGCTAAATTCCTAATGTTAGTTACACAAGATATTAAAAATAAAAAAACTTTTCAATATATCTATTTGGTTATACATGGTCATTGATGTAATGGAGCACATTAAAATTTATGCTTACAACAAAAATTTTGAAAGCCTGATTCTGTTAAATCTTTTGTAATTAAAACGTATCTCTACTTTAACAGTTACGCTTTTATGATCAAATATAAAAAAAAATGTAAAACAAAGACACAGGTTTAATCAAAGCAAGATTGAAATTGAATATTTAGACATTTATATCGAGGCAAAGGTCGTTAAATACAATGTTATTCATGTCTTTCAACTTGTGAAGCTGCACAAGAAAATACATAAAAATACCGATATGCTAACAACAAAATGTAGGACGCTTATGATCATAAGCGGTCAGTTTTTTTAAAACAATTCGATATCTACAATCGAATTATGTAAGCCTGTAACAGGATGAATCGAAACGATAAAAAGCATATTAGTATATTTACCAAAGGGATATTTTATTGGTTCCTTTAAATGCAATCGATGAAGGGCACACATTTCAATTACCTTTTTTAAAAAGTTATAAATATTAAAATGCAGACTTAAAAAAAAAAGTAATAAAACATATTTTCTAACACATTTCAACCAGGGAAAACTTGAGGTGTTCCGGGGGGGGGGGTGGTGTCACTGTGCCCCAGGAGGTATGATTGAAAGAGACATTGCTGAGGACTAGTGTTTTATCATGGATTTCCCTGACTTAACACATGTGTTTTATCATCGATTGCCATGACTAAACACTTGTGTTTTGACATGTATTTCCCTGATGATACCGTCAGTTGAGTTGGGTCGAGTTAGTTGAATTCAGTTACTTAGTGGCTAGTCTAACGCTGACACCCTAATGAAGAATTCAAGTGTAGATTAGGCTTACGAGAGATGACCTACGACAGGTCCAAATAACACACACACACACACAGCAGCAGTATTGCTTGCCTCTGCCTCTCGCTTATCACAGCACGGTCTGGGACGTAATACGTGGATTCTCTACAGACTCTAACGGTGGGCCGCAAGGCCTGGGCTTTGTCTTTGGTTATCTGATTAATTTACATATGGACTTATCTACTTGAGGAAGTTAATCATATACAGCAGTATTAACAGATTAAATGATTTACATTTAACGAAGTCGGGACCAACCTCAAATCTTTAGTTTTGTTTTTAAATGAAAAGTTCTGTCACTTGGTGGAACAGTCTATTGAAAATATACTTTTAAAATAAGTTTAATTTAAAATTTCGGAAGAGATAAGTTTAAATTTTAAGAAAAAAAAGCCAGGAGAACAATTAATAGATTCTAGTCTCTTTGTTAGAAGAAAATAGTTGGGAGATGCTGTAGTGAATCAATTTCATTCTAAACCCAAGATCAAATCATCTGCGATCGAGAAGGTAGCCAATATGTTTGGTACATTTCAACCCAAGAGTCTAATATCAGCAAGTGTAGAAGACGCATTGGTGTTCAAAAATTAACCGCTTTCTATGATGAGTTTTCAGAAGATGAACTTTTAAAGGGAAACACCAAAGCTTAGAAGACATCCGATATAGAATTTCACAAAGTCATGGACAGGTCAGTATCTGATGTTTTAAAAATGTATAGTTGAATTGGACTTCCTAGAATTTCTTCCAATACTCTTGCCAAGCTTTACATTTTTAATTCGATCTGTGTGTACGAGGCTTAATATGAGCAGAGCTTTTCAAAGCTTAGTCTTATCAAGCCCTTACTACTATAAACCATGGGAACAAAGCTTTTTGTTCTGGCTCTAATATCAATTAAAAAGGATACAGAGAATGATATTGATCAAGTGATTGACAGGTTTGCAGGTTTGAAACAAGGAAAGGAAAAATTTAAGTTAATATAATGTATATATATATAATATATTATATATATATATATATATATATATATAT
>CAXITT010000326.1:594112-727563 GCA_964033795.1 Lymnaea stagnalis
CCCTGGGGTACTCCGAATTCGAGATTAGATTTCTTCGAGGTCAAGCCGTTTGAAATAACCGACTGGACCCGATTAGTCAGATACGATCGGAACCAACACAGGACGGTATCAGTGAGACCGAACGTTTGTTGCAGACGCTGGAGCAGTATGCCGTGGTCGAGCGTATCGAAAGCTGCCGATAAATCGAGTAAAGACAAAATCGATACCCGGCCCTCATCACAAGACGACAGAAGGTCGTTTACGACGCGCAACAGAGCTGTCTCAGTAGAGTGATGCACCCTGTATGCTGATTGGAATGGTTCAAACAAGTCAAACTGAGTGAGGTGATCCAGGAGTTGGCGGAGAACGACTTTTTCTAAGATTTTAGAAATAAATGGTAGATTTAAAGTAACGCTGTTCCAGTTCATAAAAACATTTACCTCCTGGTCTTCAAATAATGTGATTTTGTGCTTGTTATTTTCATAATGTGGACTTTTTTTTTAACTATACAAAATTGGGCGTAGAAGTCGCGGGGAGGGGCTGACGCCATAAGGTTAACAAACAGGGTGACACCAACCATAGCTACGCCACTGGCTTGACATACAGCTTTACGAAAAAAAAAATTTGACTTTTTTTGTGTTTTTCAAACATGTTGACATATTGAAATCGCGGGGATCAGCTGCTTCAAATGTTTACATTTTTCTGTTAAATTTCAACTTTAAAATTTTCAGAAATCTATTGTGTTTTATAACATATTTTTGTTGAAAGGGGGAAAAAAAACACGAACTTCTAGCTTTTGTGTATCTTAAAAGCAATCGATATGTATCTTCGTATTGACCATGTATGAATAATACCTGTAGGACCCATCTAGTGTTTACGTCTTTGTTATAGTGTACATATTGATGATCAATAGCTTTGAATATCAGTTAAAGCGATTTCTCTAGTTAAAATCGATCCAAATTGATTTTGTCAAAAAGGATAGAATAAATATATGAGATTATTTTCTTCTTCTTAAGTGTTCTCACTCCCAATGGAGCATTGTCCATCCACAATACTTTTCCATCTTTATCTGGCCTAGGCTATCTTTGCTAGTTCAGCCTAGACATTCCACATTCTCTTCACCTCTCTGCCTTGCGCCCCTCGTCCATGTGGCTCTTGGACTTCCTCATTCCCTTGTGCTGACACCCGCTGGTGTCCACCTTTTGGGACCCACTGGCTCACACTCTCTCCATCCACATCCCACCTGAGGTTGAACAATGTGGCTGGACCAAACATTTCTCACAAAAAACATCGGAAATTAACCTGGTCACCTTGACCGCGACCCAGGTTAAAAAATGCGCTCATCTGGTCAATCGTTCCACGCTACCTATTATAATGTAGGTCACGACGCTACTCTATACAATGTATACAAGTAAGCACCCATCATGCCTCGCTCTAGTTTACCTGAAATTTGGCAGCAGACCCTGGCTACCTGGATTATTGTGGTGAAATTTCTTATTCATAATTGGCTAGCCAATATACTATACAGCCGGTATGAAATAGAGAATAGTCTATTATAGACCAGTCAGTTGAGTTGAGTCGAGTTAGTTGGAGTCAGTCGGTTAGTGGACGCTAGCATCCTAAGTAAAGAATTCAAGTGTAGATTAGGTTTACGTGAGATAACGATACACTCCCTGACTGGATCCCAGACCGTGTGTGCCCCATCATTTAAGTGTGTATATTATCCATTTATTACGTCCCAGACCGTGCAGCAAAAAGCGGGCGGAAGACACAAACAAGACTTCTGCTGCTATGTGTATGTGCGTGATTTGGACCTGACTTAGGACAGAACAAGATAACATGACAGTCGTAACTTAGTATTTAGCAATTTGTATTAGAGAGCATCGGGTTTCCACTAAGATCGTAATTCCAACAACAAGTAGGATCACACTGGGATTATGATACAAATGGGATTGGGATCACATCGGGATGTGGATCACACTGGGATTATGATACACATGGGATTGGGATCACATCGGGATGTGGATCACACCGGGATTATGATACAAATGGGATTGGGATCACATCGGGATGTGGATCACACTGGGATTATGATACACATGGGATTGGGATCACATCGGGATGTGGATCACACCGGGATTATGATACACATGGGATTGGGATCACATCGGGATATAGATCACACTGGGATTATGATCACATGGGATTTGGATCACATCGGGATGTGTATCACACTGGGATTATGATACAAATGGGATTGGGATCACATCGGGATGTGGATCACACTGGGATTATGATACACATGGGATTGGGATCACATCGCGATGTGGATCACACTGGGATTATGATACACATGGGATTTGGATCACATCGGGATGTGGATCACACTGGGATTATGATACACATGGGATTTGGATCACATCGGGATGTGGATCACACTGGGATTATGATACACATGGGATTTGGAACACATCGGGATGTGGAACACACTGGGATTATGATACAAATGGGATTGGGATCACATCGGGATGTGGATCACACTGGGATTATGATACACATGGGATTGGGATCACATCGGATGTGGATCACACTGGGATTATGATACACATGGGATTGGGATCACATCGGGATGTGGATCACACTGGGATTATGATACACATGGGATTTGGATCACATCGGATGTGGATCACACTGGGATTATGATACACATGGGATTGGGATCACATTGGATGTGGATCACACTGGGATTATGATACACATGGGATTTGGATCACATCGGATGTGGATCACACTGGGATGATGATACACATGGGATTTGGATCACATCGGATGTGGATCACACTGGGATCACACAAAGAAAAAGAATCCCGACAAAATAGGGAACCCAAAAGGATCGGGACAGCATAGAGATCGTAAGCCTACCGGGTTCACGATTTCACTTGAATCGGGACCTTGCCGGTATCGGGATCCCAACGGGATCGGGATACCGACAGGATAGAGAACTTACAGGGGGAACATAACAACTTGTTCGGGAACACGCATGTATCGTAATCCCACCAGTATGAGAACCTAACCAGATCGGAATCCAAAAGGGGTCTGATTCATCTGAATAACTTTATACCATCGGTATCGGGATTCCATTGGGAAACGGGTCCGATTGGTATCCCTGTGGGATCTTTTTACTATTTTTTTTTTTAACTTGTCACTTGATTTGAATGTAATTAAAAAGATGTAGAAGATTATGTTTTTCCATATGCAGCACAGTTTACCACCCGGTATATTGATATTAAAAACACATGAAATATAAAGATTGCAGTTGCTGTCATCGAGCGCTGTAATGTTATCGTTATGAACTAAGCAATGCCTCATTGAGAATACAAATATTGCTCCAGCAGTGGCGTAGCTAGAGTCTCAATGGCTCCCTGGTGCAAGATATAAAATGGGCCTCGAATAATTTTAATCGGTTTACATCTCAAAACTAAAATACTTGTGATGTTAAATCTAATTACCCATACATGATTTAATGTAAGTAAATACTTACCTGGTTATTTTTTTTTTACTTATTTCTGTAGTTTTGCACGTTGAGTAAACATTTAAACATCTTAATTGATATTATTTTTTTTATAAATTTTAACTGCTCTGGCCAGTTCATTTTACTTCGAGCACTTGTGCAATAGAACCACCTGCAACATCGTAGCTACGCCACTGGGCTCCAGGATGGTCACTATGGTGAATACACATGCTTTTCAGTCTGCACTATGGTCTCACCTCTTCGCATCCATTTCTACGCCAGTCATGCGCATTTCCACATCTAGCTTGTGATGAAATGCGGATAGCAGAACACAACTTCAGCTTCGAACACTTGAAAAAAATGTTTGTTCTACTAAATGGAGATTTATTTTGGTTACAATTTTAGTGTAACCCAACTGAGAGATATTTATACATCGAGCTATGGTGTTATAAAATTTAAAAGAATGAAAATTTATTAAATAGTTAAGTCATGGATAATACATGTTTTTGCTTGTGGTCATTTTTGCTAATATCACAGTCGGATTTTGTGAGAGGGAAATGGCTGTTCAGCGATTATAAAAAAACCGATTGCATCCACGTCAACGGTACTTCTATTAATCAGACCAACACACCATCCAGGGCTGACTGTTTGGGGAAGTGTGCTCAAAACAGTGCATGTTTCGGAGTTAGTTTTGCAGCACGGGAGAAATTATGTAATTTCTTGCCGCACTCGTGCTTCCATCCTCCAGTGTGCAGTAATAAATGTGCAAACGCTTCATGTTACGAGAAGTCCTTTTGTGCTAGAGGCTATTGGTCAGGTCCGTCCAGAAAATGCGTGTGTAGCGATACAGGTGGTTATGTTGGTATGTCAATTTGTATAGGTGTTTCTTTAACTTTATGTAATTTGTTTCATTATTCAATTTTTTTTAGTGGAGCTTTTGCAGACGCTGTGTGATTTTACAAAGGTGCGAAACTTTCTCATTCAAATCTGATTACTGAAAAAGTTTGAGCTGCTTTATATTCCTAACATCACTGTGCATCTGTTTTATAGAATGCATTTTTTTCTTCAAAATTTGTTATCACTTGTTTATGTTTTATTATTTTTTATTTTTTCCCCCCATCCGTTTCTTCTATTTCATATTATCCCTAATACCATTTTATATGTAGAGCATTTAACATGCTTTTACAAAACTATTCAGATTGTGATTTCTTTGAGTATATAAACATTTTTTTTTTAAAAATCTATCCTGTTGGTAATCATTATGAACAAATGTTCATATTGAAATACATATTGTTAATAGGTCTTTTTTCATAATCGTTATCTGCTTTATTGGCATAGAATTGTTTTAAATTCCAGGTGTTCATTGCGAGAGATTGCCGCATAACTGCACTGACCTGTATAACCACGGGTACAGGCCTGTCGGTGAATGGTTTGTTATTGACATCTACAAGAATGGTTCTAAGAATATCTCCGTCATGTGCTGGGTCAGTGCCAACACGGTTTATACTTTCGTCGCGAGAAACACTGGAAGACAATTAGGTCAGATTTTCTTTCTCTAGTCTTAAGGAAAATCATCTATTGTTTAGATATTTGACTCAGGTTTCTCTGTAATTTCCTTGTTACTGATTGAGTATCATTATTAAACATAATTGTAGGAAATATATATATTTACAGACACAAACAGGAAGTTATCCAATTACATCTCTGGCTACACCATTGGCGACGGTGATTTCTTCATTGGACTAGAGAATATGTTTGCATTACACCAGCAGGGCTTCACTGATGTCTGGATCGATGTATTCCTGTACATGTCTGGTAAATACTGGGGATGGAACACTTTCTATCACGGGGTCAATGTCGGCAATGGCACGTCCGGGTAAGTTGTACAAAAAGAGAGCAAATAGAAAAAGAAACACTTGGGACTGCTTGTTTGACTAGGAAAACATTATACTGTCAATTAAGTTACTGTGTTTTTTTTCCTTTCTTTTTTTGGTTGGTGTGGGGGTTGTTTGGGAATGGGGTGTCAAAATTAGGACTCGAGACAATGCCAGGCATTTATAATAATAATAATAAAGTTCATTTCAAAAACACGCCTCATCCCCAAAGTCTCGAAATGCGGTACAAAGTCAACAAAAAACAAATCTATAATTACCACATTTAAAACAAACGCAACACTACAAAAGCTAATTACAAGCATACAATCTCAAAGTCTTTCTACCCATTTCAACCCTAAGCAACACCGCCCTTGTGCATTAAATGGAAAATAAGGTAGACAATAATCCCAGAAGGTGTTTGCGAAATAGATGTGTCTTTAAATCGGTTTTAAAGGACTACAGGGTCTGGTTGTTATAAGTAAGTACTCATTAACATCTGACGGCAACATTGGGGTGGGGGGAGTGGAAAACTAACTCCCGCTGCCTTGGGTTAAAATCTTCATCGTGAGAACTGTTGGATGAAAACAATATGAATCAGGAGATGAGATAACTTAACCAATTGAGAAAGGAAGCACGGCAGGAGATAGTTTTCCAGCTTCAATACTATCGCCTTGTAAGATATTGTATGTTTTTGCAACTTTTATCAAATGTTTTTTTTTTTTTTTTTTCAGTTTTATTAGCGTTAACACAAAAAAAACTCGTAAATATAATTTTTTAAATTTCATTTCCTTCTATTACTTAAATAGAATTTTATTGAGAAAGGAAGCACGGCAGGAGATAGTTTTCCAGCTTCAATACTATCGCCTTGTAAGATATTGTATGTTTTTGCAACTTTTATCAAATGTTTTTTTTTTTTTTTTTTCAGCTTTATTAGCGTTAACACAAAAAAAACTCGTAAATATAATTTTTTAAATTTCATTTCCGTCTATTACTTAAATAGAATTTTGTAAGTGCAGCTCGATGTATAACAGATGATTCATTCAATGTTCCGTCAGCTACCAGCTTTCCGTTGAATCTCATGAGACCTTCGAACTCAGTAACACAGCAAAACGATTTCCTGGAAATACAATTGGTGACGTCCTCGAGAGAAGTGCTCAAGTTCCATTTTCAGCATACGATTCTGATAACGTATGTTACTGTGTACTATAATAGGTGGACTGCGTTTATATTTTTTCTAGGAATTATTAGAACACACTAAATGTTTTAACCAGTTTATATTTATTTCCCATTTTTTATTTGTCATGTCTGCTGAGGGAGGCTCTTGACCGAAACGTTCTTATCTTATCATCATATCTTTCGTTTCAAACTTCCACAGACCTTGTTCTACTATTTATTTAAACGTGTACGTGATGTACATATGTACATCTAAACGTGTCTTACGTCTCGTCCTTTCAAAATTAATGTTAAGGGTTTGAATTCTTAGTATTTTTAATTAATATATCTGTATTTTTAAATTGATTTACTTGTGGGAAACAACACTACGTATTTATTAACGGTGCATTAATATTAATTATAATAAATTAGCAAGTATTTATCTCCCTTAAAACCTCAACTTCTACAGCCTTTCCATTTATCAAACACACAAAAAAAAAACCACAAACAATTCTATATACAAAAAGTGAAATATTAGATTGTCTCCTATAAATACACATGTATAATAGCTTTTGTAAAATCTTTATGACATGATTGGTGCAAACCTTTCGTACCCCGATAGAATCCCGACTCCTGATGGATATCAATCGTATTGTGTTTTCCGATGCTAGTCCGTTTATAACACCCCAACAACTGTTGGATACCATTCAATTTGGTATTTCGAACTTTGTGTGTCCCTTATTCCGTCTTGATCCCGTTTTACAATGGGATCCATATTTGGAGGACACCGATTCGCGATGAGATGCCAATCTCGATGCGATCATGATCCGTGAGGGTTCTCAATGCTAGTGGTGTACCATTTTTGTGGGATCCCGATCACGGATGGGATCCCCATTCCTCATGAAGCCCCAATCCTGGTGTGATCCCATTTTAGTTTAGATCCCAATTATGTTAACATTCCATGATTTGTGTGATCCCGATTCCCGGTGAGATTTCGTTACCCGATGAGAATCTGATCCCATTGTGATTTCGATCCCAGTGGGTTTCCGAACCCAGTGGGATCGCGATCCATGTGGTTTACAGATTCCAGTAGGATCCCTTTTCCTTCTGGGTTTCCCATTCTATTGGATCCTGTTTCCGGTGGGATTCCAATTTAGGTGGGATCCTCTTCTCTGATTGGATCATGTTTATCGATAGGATCGCGATTATATCCCATTAGCATATGGGAAATTGTTACTCGTAAGTTCCTCTGTACTTTTGGATCTTGAATCACATTAGGATTTTCGTCCTCCATGTCACCATTCTCCCGTTGGAGTTTTTCACCGGTACGATAATGAAGAATATGTTTAGAGAAAATGACCAATGAAAATGTAGAAATGAGTAATACTTAAGTAACCTTTAAATAAGCTTTAAAATCCCATTATATATCCCAGTAGCACAAATTAGAACTTTATATAACGATCTAGATTAAAAATTAATATCCTCCCTGAAACATGTATAACATTAAATTTCTAAGTCATTATTTTTTCAATATAAAAAAAAAATATAAAAACTAAACGCACTACTATAACATTACTAGATTTAAGCTGTGGCTCTTTCCATAATTGTATCGATTTAGTTTTTCTTGAGATAGGGTCTTCATAAAAATAATTCAGATAATTTATGAAGTTAAAAGTTAATAGATGTCCATTAAACCCCATGTAAAATGCAAATTATATAGACCTTTTTTAAAGTAATCAATCTATCTGTAAAACTTTAACCTGACATTTATCGGCAATTTTAAATCTATCGATATTTAAGTACTGACTATACTAATACATAATAAAGCTTATTTGGAAATCAGGCTTCATCCACCAAGGATCGAAACGCAGTACAAAGTCATCCATATAAAAAAAAAATAATTAAAATCTATATTTTGCGACATTGAAATACAAAACGCAACATTACAAAAACTACATACGAGAATACCCATTTTAAGTCTTTTATCCATTGCAACCATAAGCATTTCAGGACACTTTAAACCTAGGAGATAAAAGTTAGCTGGAAACGATGGTAGACAAATTCACCCCAACTGGTGTTTGCGAAAAAGATATGTTTTCAAATCGGGTTTGAAAGACTTCAGAGTCTTGCTGTTTGTGAGAGCGATGGGAAGAGTGTTCCGAATTCTTGGGCCAGCAAATGCGAGCGAGCATCGGTGTAATAGTAAGAAGCTGAGGAACTGAGAGGGGGTCACGGATTGCTGAAGTAGGGTATCATCCGCAAACAAGTGATAGAGCATATCAAACTGCTTGATCACTGCACCCAGTGGCTGAATGTACATAATGAAAAGCAATGGACCTAGGACCGAGCCCTGTGGTACTCCGAATTCAATAACAGATTTCTTCCAGGTCAAGCCGATTGCTATAACTGATTGGACCAATTTGTCAGATACGAGCGGAACCAACTCAGGATGGTATAGGTAAAACCGAACGTTTTTTGCAGACTATTCCGCACTGGCTTCTATTGTGAGAGCTTAATTTCTTATTTTAATTTTGTGGCTCGTTCAAACAGTGCCAAACAAAGGACGATACCATAGAAAAATACAATAATAAAGATGCGACACGCAAAAACAGTTGCCAATTATAATTAATAAGATTTAATTTAGTCATAATACAATTACAAAACAAAAGAAATATAATTGCAAATCACCAACTTACAGAATATAGGAAGATCTTGTACCGGTTTACTAATTAGTACTATGTGCCAATTAATAATGATTAATGCGAAATAAACTCATATTAGTGCACAAAGAATGATACCCGTCTCGTGAAGTTAAAAATATCTATCAATATCCGTCCCTCTCTGTGCCTGTCAATCCCTTATATATGTGGGTCAACCGGCGCGTCTAGAAACGCCTTTACTTTTCTAATACAATCGAGAACCTTCGACAAGATACTAGTAGACCTACAAACCATGTTTAATTGGAAGCCGGTAGTAAACAAGATACATCAAAGAGATTTAACCACGACCACAACAAACGTTACCGTCTGCTAGAAGTCTAATGTGGGGTCAAAGAAAGTTCACGTACGGGGAAAAAGTTTACAACATAACACAGACATTGTAGAAGTTTGCCGTGGTCAAGCGTATTGAATGCTTCCGATAAATCAAGTAGCGACAAATGGGATATCTTCCCTCTCCAAAAGATGACAGAAGGTCATTTACGACGCGCAACAGGGCTGTCTTAGTAGAGTGATGTGTCCCGTATCCTGACTGGAAAGGCTAAAACAAGTCACACTGAGTGAGGTTATTCAGGAGCCAAGGGAGAACGATTTTCTCTAAAATTGTGGAAACAAAAGGTAAATTTTAGATTCAGCTATAATTTTCCAACACATTTGGGTCTAGATTTGCTTTTTTTAGCAGTTGAGTCACGACCGCCTCTTTAAAAGTGGATAGAACAATACCTGTTTTCAAAGACTGATTTATGATACTAGTTATGATAGAGACTATTTCATCTAAACATTCGTACAACAGGTCTGCCGGAAGAGGGTCCAGCAAACATACCTTTTTCGGTAAGTCAACCAGGATTTTCTTAACATGTGATTCTGTGACCTGTAAAAAATCTCACATTGGCGCGCCTTTTAACGGCAAGTATTCGAAAGCATTGGTGCAAATGTCAAGTCTCATCCTCATCTTCGTAACTTTCTTAATAAAGAAATTATTATCTAGAGCGTCTGGCAGCTCACCTACGGCAATGTTATTTGGCAAAGATGTGTCCTTCTGTTTACCGTTCAACTGACCCACAATACGAAATAAGTCCTTACTTGAGCCACAATCTACAATATGGTGACAGATATATTTAGTCCTAGCTGCAAGGACAAACTTCTTAGTACGATCTTTATAATCATTAAAAATTAGTCGGTGCACGGTCAAGCCAGACTTAAGCAATTTGCATTCTGCACGTCACTGCTTCTGCTTCGCGTCGTTCATTTCTGACGTTAGCCATTGGGCGGAAGGGCGGTCCGTAAAGCAACGTGTGGAAAGTGGTGCATGATTATCTAAAATGACTCTGAGGTAGCTTGTGTCTGTTTCAGGATCTTTGTCACTGCACCTGATTGCAGCAACGTCACATATGAAGGCCTCTAGATCAATCTTTCTGAGGTCATGAGATGTAACTGTGTGCAGTCGGCGCCCTGGCTTCCTCAAGTCAAAGGTTACTTTGCAATGATCAGATATCCATTGGTCCTGAAAAAAGAGCTTGTGGATCATAACAGCACTGTTCTCTTGGACAATTAGCCAATCTAGGATGTGACCCCGCTTCTTCGTCGGAACGCTGACAAGCTGAGTCATTCCGTGTTTGTCAAAGGCTGATTTGAGTGTCTTAACTTATCTGTCGATGATGGAATCAAAATGGCAATTTGTGTCAACGATTATGTTTTTGGTTGAAACGTACATGTTCAGGTGCTGTGAAAATTCTGCAGTAAACTGACTGCTTCAACTTATTTTGCTTATTAGGAGGTGGCCTGTATATGCACAGAAAGTCATCACTTGGTTACCATAATTAAGTTGCATCTTGCACATCTGAAATCAAACAAATTCGTCAGATTTTGAGAAGGCCACACTATTATTGATGGAGCTCCTAGAAAGGACTGCAATACCCCTGCAAATGCGTGACTGCCTTGGGCAAGAGTAAAGGACATAGTCCGGAGGTGTACTGTCTTGCAGCTTGACCTCATCACCGACATGTTAAAACCACGTCTCGGTAATGAACACAAGGTCGGCCTTGCTCTCCAAAACAAGATCACACACCTCAAATGTCTTATTTCTGCATGACTGAGGGGTTGAAATACAGCATTCTGAAATGCCGTGATTGCGGCTTCACAGCAGGCTGGCAGTCAACAACAACTTTGGTTTGATATGGTTACGCTCCGTCGAGGATGTGTGAAATCATGAGCAGCGCATGACTGTTTGATTAATGAGCCCAAAGGTGACATCTTTTTTTAATTTTTTTTTTAAAGTGTTTGACATCTTGTAAGAACTTCATCACGAAGGATATCGGTATCTGGGGTACACAGCTGACGCAATCTAGTTGATGAGTAGTGAAGGCGGGGTATTTCTTTCCAGATAATTTCTCAGACTGAAAGATTGCCACACCGCGCTTTACATAATGTTGTTAAGAAATTACACACTGCAACTCAGAGCTTCAGCACGGTTGATTGTTATGAGTGAAAAGTTCAGCCATTAAAATGATATCCAACTATTCAGGAATACAAATTTGAGAAACATTCCTAAAAAAAGAGAAAATGTGGAGTGATCTCGCTGCTGCATTGCAAGTGACTCGTAAACCGGAAGTAATTGTTCATAGCCTTGACTGCTTTTGTTTATATTATTACGCTTTGAATTGAAATAACACAGAATAAGTCCGCCAATACTTAGTTATGTTTAAAATAAATTATATTCATGCGTCTAGGAGAATTTCAGATACAAACATGTCCAACTATGCAGGAATAAAACTTAAAGGAAAAATTCCAAAAATGAGAAAATGTAGAGCGATTTCACCGCTGCCCGTCAGGCGCTTGTGATCCGGAAGTATGAGATGAATAGCAATAAAGCTAGGCCTAGATCCATCAATTTACATTGATTCCCATAGTGTTGTCTAAGTCTAATTTCTTATATAAGAAAAAAATTTAATCGGAGCAGCGGCCCAAAAGGAATGGATATTATGATTTTATTACCATTCGGTAATTAAATATTGATTTAAAAAAAAGAATGGAAATCAAGTTTCGTCAAGATCCATTCCTTTATGCAGGAGAAATTGTTGTTAGTTTTATTTTTTAGATCATATAAGAGATAAACGAATTCAAAGTGCCCGGCCCCAAACATAATGTTATAAAGTGTTATTAACTCCACAAGAGTTCCTACCGGATCTTTTCTCTGCCTATTTACATCAATGATGATGGTTACACATTTTATTATGGTTACATATTTACTTATTTCTTTGTATATCTACGTTAATCTTGAAGTGTCAACGATGGATAAGAACGTAGTATAATAACATACTTTGTACAACCTTGTCTCAATCATATTTATTAATTAATTTTTATTGTGCCTTATATTTGAAACGCATTGCCTTCCTCTAACAGGATTTGGACCCTAGCCAAAACTGTGCCTCAAAGCAGGGCGTGGGATGGTGGTACAAAAACTGTACCGAGGTGAACCTATTTGGAACACTGCATAACGGAACACTAAGAGTACCTGGCCTCAACATGTCTGACCCAAAGATAATAGCTGCTTTTAGCAACATAAATTTGTCCTTCTATGTTTCTGTGTAAACCATGAAATGAATCCGCTTTATACATTTGTGCTTTTGATTTATATTTTCTTTCTTTTTTCTAGTTAATATTTTTCAATGTCTAAATCAGAAGACTTTTTTCTATTTGAAATAACAAACAGAAATAAATTTTGTTTCTCTACATTTTATTATGAATATCTTTTAAAACTCTCTTAAATTAACACTTTGTGTGTCAATAAATGTTAAAATGACTTTCTTGTAAATATCATTACCTTTCTTGACCATTTCAGCTCTCAGTGGTGCATTGCCGTTACCACTATAATTCCACGACTTCCTCTTTCTTTCAGTCTTCTCGAACTCTTTCTCTTCCCGATCTTAACCAATCCTTTTTGACCTCTCTATAATGCGTCCACTAATCAGTCAAAATACACAGAAAACAGTCACTTTAGTATTGGTGTTATACCAAGTTATAGATTCAAATATCCAAGGACGAGTCAACCCAATTTGTTACGAACTGGTGTCAATAGGGAGAAATTAATCTCTTATTATAAATGTATGGGTCGTTCTACACAGTGCATAACAAAAGACAATACCATATGGGAAATACAATAGCAAATGAATACGACACTAAAACAGTGCTAATTACAAATTATAAGTTTTATTAAGTTACTAAAAGACTAAAAATAAAAGAAAAATAATTATAATCTTTAACTTACAAAGTATTGTGTTTAAAATGTTGTTACAAATGACATTGTGCCAAAATAAGTTAGAACGATGAAAAGGAAATTACATATATATTAATAAACACAGCTCTATCAAGAATAACACACCAAACACTTTTAGTGCTTAAATACGAAAGCTCTGCCATGGACCAACAAATGTCTCAGTTAACGTGTATTAAAAAAAAAAAAAAAATAAATGTAATCTTTAATAGAGGCAACAACCAAGGCAATAGCGAACTAGACACCATCGCCATTGTATGGCAATTTGGACTCATGTACATTTAGAGGAAAAACTGATAAAGACTTATAGGACCTTGACACCACATTCTATCTTTTTACTGCTTAAATCTCCCCCCCCCCCTCCTTTTTCCTTGTGGTACATATTGCCGCGTTCTTACTTTTCGTCTCTTCCTCCAGCTTGTGTCTATTTAACCCTCTAATCTACTATTGATCTATTACAATCCTCTTTCAATCCTCTCTGATCAATTCATCGAAGTGTTTATTTTAACTATACATTTGTTATACTTTTTTGTTTGCTTGCGATGACTTCTTGTCGACAACTTCATTTTTTTTTCACATCCTATACAGTATTATTTTACAAATGTGTTCTGTTTTTCTTATTCTTACAATTTATTTCCAACCAACGGTCAGTTTTCTAATATTTCTCGTTTTATATGAAAAGAAAATGTGCACGAGGTGTTTTTCACATAAAATGTCTCTTCATCTTCCTAACCAGGTTTTAATATCACTGACCGGGTCCGGGTATAGTCCGGGTGTGTTACAAACGTGATTTCCATTTTTTGCGGTTCAGTATCACGCTCAGCTAAATTGATTAGATTTCTATCTCTTATACAATTAAATTAATTTTTTTTTTAATTTCTTTCTTTGTTTATAATGTAACAGATGAGCTTTAAAAAATAAATACATGTACATAATTACATTCTATAATTTTCAGATGATTTTTAAAATGTATATTATTATTCTATAAGTACACGTATATTTTGTTGTGATTTTGTGGTAACATTTTTAAAATTGACATTAAAAGCTATTAAAGCGCCGTATAAAAAACAAACCACAAGAGGAGGGAGAAGAAGAGGAAGATATAGAATAAGATGGGAGGATAACATCAAAGAGTGGACATGACTTACACTGGGCGATGCTGTGCGCAGTTCAGATGACATAGACGGATATAGTAAGATATTACACATGTCATCTGTGGCGCCCAAACGGTCCAAGGACTAAGGGACCTGATGATGATGATGATGAACTTGTGCATGTGGGGGAGGGGGTACTTCTGACGTGACAGTGGACGCAGCTGTGTATATTATGCAAAGGGAAAAAACTTTAAAAACGTATTTTATATTCAAGTTTTTTTTTCCTTTTTCGAATTATAAACCTTTGATATTCCTTGTAATTTTAATTTGATGTTTCGCATTGCTTCTTCAACAGTGTTGTAGAGGTGTTTGAATAATGTTAGTAACTTGCTTGCCTTTAATTATTTAAAACTTGTAATTTTAGAATTTAATGTGATTTAAAATAGGACATCTCCTGGCCATGAATTTTAAAAGTTAAAGGAGTCAATAATTAAACGTATGCCCTATTCATCTTTAGGATACTCCTTTCGATAAAGTTAATTTTGAGATGTACTTCGTGACCCTTGAGCTTGGCACTAAGGAAGATGCACACGGTTCATAATGCTGAGGCAATTAAACACCGTGGAGCTATCTTTTAATATGTGTATGTGCAAGAGTCTAAGGTACAATCGTGACGGATTTCACTCGGTCATTGTACGATGCTGATGATTTTATTTATTTTTTTTTAAAATATTTATTATAGACACGTGAGTTTTACAGCCCAGTAATTTACAGTTATTAGAGATTTCACTGTGTTCTCTTTTCATTGTTTATTCTCTCATATTTTCATAGTTATATGAATATGTTTTAAAGGTACTCTAGAACAAAGCTTTGTTTGAAATTGTATTTTCAGGAAATATAATTATTTCACTAGAATCATTTTTTTCTGGTGTTGCAGTCCAAAAAAAATTTTTTTAAATGAAAAAAGGCAATGAACTGAAAGAGAAGGATGCAGATGACACGCTTGACAGACCTAGTCCTCCAAGTGTACAGCTGTTAATCCTTCCCTGTCGGAGCCAAGTACAGGGATGGACATTCATATCTCCATTGAAATGGGCCAAATAGACTTCTGTTTAATTCAGTAATCAATTAGATTTGTATTGCTTCTTATCTCCCTCATTTGTTGTTTTTTGTTGTTGACTTATTGTCATTTATTCTCGCCCCCCCCCCCATCACAATAAATGTCTATAAAGCAAGGCTGCTGTTAATTAAAACTGCGTTCGAGTTTGCTTCGAGTTTATGAAAAGAGTACTGATCGAGGACTGAAAGGTATAAGAGTGAACCATTGATGTTTCTAATTAACTGTTAATTTCACTACATAATAAATATTCGTGTAGCTTCTAAAACATATGAGAATCACTCATAACATGTGTATCAGCAGTGTTTTCTTTCTTTCCGATGCGCCTTGAATAAGGTACAGATCATTATCATATGTGGTGCTGGTATCATTAAGTACAGTCTAATTGCTACTCACTCCCTGTAAAGGGAGAGATGGGTCACTTTATGCCTTGCAAATTTACTAGGCTAATGCTTAAGACTACGTTGTCATCCCCCTCTTAGGCGTGTTCCCAGCGTTTACATGTAAGAGACTGAATGCCCCGACTCAGTGGCTTTCCCCTTCCACCCTGCAGGCTGTTGTTCTCTCTTTCTACCCTTTTCTTTCCAGTCGAGCGTTGATCAGATGTTTCCGTTGCATAAAAAAATACTTGAAAGAAACAAAAGGAGTTGCCTTGGTCGTTATGACAAAAGCGCAAATAAAAATTGACATGCAACTGACGTTTTAAAGTGCTTTGGAAATTGACTTGTTTACAAAATTGTTTTCAATCTCTTCATCAACTTTCCAAAATAAAAATGTAGGACTTCGATTTCATCAGTTGTTGCGCTTAAAAAAAAAATTATTTGCACGCAATGTTACAATCATTTAATTTTAATTTATAACAAGCCATCATTTATCCAAGTAATTCATGGGAATTGTTTGTGTTGTGTAGCCATTTCAGCATTTATGATATCGGTACACTAAAGGTCATTGTAAGAGTAACACAAAGTCTCTTTATAAACGGTGTCAGTGCCTTTAGGGCACACCCGAGTTGTCCCGGGGAAATGGCTTCTTTGTTGTCCCGCAAGACTGGTCAATTATTAATAAACAATTTCTCCTCGGCTTGCTGATGGTTGGCAGGTGGCTTACACCGAAAGGTAGCCGGATGGCATAAGCAGGACGCACGAGCCTAAATGAAACGGCGGACCGATTATGTTGTCTTTTGCCATGTTCTTCCTGAATTATCTCGGCTCAAGCTTACTCCCATCAAGCCCAACCCTACCCTGTGCCCCCACGTTGTACCCCACGCCCTCCATCCATTTTTTTGTAACCCATTTCCAAAAGCTTCAATGGTTTACAGCCCGTACCTCGAAGAATCCTTCGCTCAGGCACAAGAGTTGTCGGTCGGGAAAAAACTCAGGTTTTCGAGCCGACAAGGGTGAGTGGGACCATTCTTGACTTTTTTATTTCTAAGTCTTCGTTTGACTGCTTGCCTTGACAGCGCTCTGATTAACCAGCTGACCCTCTCAGTGCAACCAATTTTTGCGTAGACTTGGAATTAGGAGATCGGAAATTAATGCTCGGCCGTAAACTAAGAGATATTCGTCTCCTTGTGGAGAACGTTATTGAAAATAAATAAATATATCATACAAAAGTAAACTGAAATGACGAACTTCAAATACAGAATAGTGTACAAATGCAAATGGAAAATATGAGCTGTGAAGACAGAAGAAATGCATTTCTTATGGGAATTAATTTAAGATAAATCTTTAAACGAATATTTAGAGGGTCCTAAATGCCTACAGATAAAGAAAAATATAAAAGAAACAACCCACTTTTTCGTAATCTAACAAACGCACCAGACACAAAAATGTACATGGGCACTTCCTTTACCTTAGGTGTGCCACAGGGATCAGTTTTAGGACTTTTTCAGTTTTCCATGTACACTAGCCAGCTCGGCAAAATTATTGAAAGTCATGGTATTTCCTTCAAAATATTTGCAGATGACACAGAGCTATACACGTGTTTCCGCCCTGATCCCTTGGAGTGTGCTACTTCTGTTCAGGCTGTCGAGGACTGCTGTCTTGCTGTGAAAGAGTGAATGTCTTCAAACAGACTATAATTAAATGATGATAAGAATGTGGCAACTATTTTGGTTCAGACACGAATCTTCGGAAAGTTACCTTTGCATCAATAAAAGTTGGTGAATCAAAGATCTTGTTGTCCTCGACTGTCAGAGACCTTCGCTTTTATATTGAAAGTAAACTTTGTATGATTCCCCATATCAGTTCTGTTGTCAAGGCATGCTTCTGTCATCTGCGTGCCCTGGGTCAGCTACGTCCTCAACTCAATAGGAAAACAGCCAATGCTGTTGCAGTAACTCTAAATTGTCGAGATTAGATTACTGTAATAGTTGTTTGTGGGGTTTACCTCAGAACCAAATTCAGAGACTCCAAAAGATAAAAAAACTGAAGCGCGCATTGTATCGCGGATGAAACAATCTGACAACATCACCCCAGTTCTACGAGATCTCCATTGGGTTCCTCTGAGTGAGTGCATTAACTACAAAATTATGTCCCTGGCTTACAGATGAATCGATGCCCCGCATCGAAATATCTCAAGGAACTGATTTATATACATGTATCCTTGAAGAGCCTGCGGTCTTCATCACAGTACTTACAGAGTGTTCCTAGTGTGGATGAACACAGAAAAAACTCTTACGGAATGCGCTCTTTTGAGCGATACCGCCAAAATGATTGAACAGTTTGCCTCAATCTTTGAGGGGAATTGTAAATGATAAAAAATTATTTAACAAATAATTTAAAACTTTTTTGTTTAAACAGATTTATGAGGACCAGCGCGCAGTGAGCATGCTAAAGTGGCATGTATACCAGAGCGATATAAATATCAAATTAAACCAATCAAAATGTATATACTCCCTAAACATTTTTCGTAAAGACATAAAGTGTAGGAGGGTATACGGAACATACATACATACAATAATACATACGTACATAATTACAAACATACATACATACATACATACATACATACATACATACATACATACATACATACATACATACATACATACATACATACATACATACATACATACATACATACATACATAATGCATACTTACATCCATACATACATACATAAACGCGTACATATATATATATATATAATGCATACATACATAAATACATATATACATACATATATAGATACAAAGATGCATAAAATCATACATAAATGCATGCAGACATACATACATACATCTAAAGATACATACATATATACATACATACATATATACATACAAACAAACATACATTCATACAGACATTTATTTATATATATATATAATATATATATATATATATATATATTTACACATATATGAGATATATAAATGAAAAATACCTCAAAGAATACATCTTGTTTGTCCATTGTGACACGGTAACAGTGATGACTAGTCGAACTAGATGGTAGAGGTCTTTCTTGTCAGCCAAGCAGCCATTGCTTTCAAGTCCACAGTGATAGAAACGATAGTTGTGATAACGGATGGGACAAGGCGTTTTGTTGATTTCTAGATGGTAGCCGTTGTAGAACTTTTACTTCATCCGTTATCTGGTCCGTTATTGATCTACTCACACATTCAGGGTGCGTGTGGTTGGCTTTTAGCGACGGGGATGATAAACTGTACTACATAAGGGCAAATAAGTCGCTTATAATGTTAGATTGTGAGCCGTTTGTAACAGTAAGCAATTCCCGGAGATGGGCTTGTATTGTATCTTACTTTAAATATTGAACATTGAAAGATCATTGCATCAGTTAAAAAAAAACAATACACGATATTCATGCTTTGTACAAGAGTCGTCCAGGTGTAACACGATCACAGACGATACCTGTCAGCCCCAACGAGAATGGTTAGCTTGATTAGTACTATTTGTGACACTACGGTGGCGGATCGTTGTTGGGCCAAACGGGACTGTTTTTAAAACGTGGTGATACGCCTAATTCTAGCGGTATCAATATTGTATGTGGACACCCATAAAGTAACATTTAATTAAATTAGGTTGGCATCACGTTGTCGCATAGAGATATTGTTGACCTTCACAACTATTAAGTTATCAGATGTTGCTCTGTGCAGTAGTCACAACAACTAGCTTATTGGGGATTTAACAAATTATCCTTTCTTTTTTTTTCTTTTTCTTTTTCTCTTTTCAAAAGGTTCCGGGACAAATCAGATGGCCCATTAGTTTAAATGAGAAAACAAAAGCATATAGTCCAAATATTGATCATCCATTGTGACTTTTCACTCTATGGATCCTAAACGTCTATCCGGGAAATGAATGATGTTTGGCTATCATGCCTGCAGTAGGCTAGCTTTGTTCTTGGTCTACGCCAAACTCTTTTAATTAAGAAGACGTACCTACCCAGAGTTTGGACATAATGTGATAAAGCAGCGTTATGTTTTATTAACAAATGTCATCTCAGAATGGCGTCCACATCTCAGACTGGTGCCCTCATCTAAGACTGGCGCCCTCATCTCAGACTGGCGCCCTCATCTAAGAGTGGTGTACTCATCTAAGACTGGTGTCCTCATCTCAGACTGACGTCCTCTTCTAAGACTGGCGTCCTCATCTAAGACTGTCGTCATCATCTCAGACTGGTGTCCTCATCTCAGACTGTCCTCCTCATCTCAGACTGTCGTCCTCATCTCAGACTGGCGTCCTCATCTCAGACTGTCGTCCTCATCTCAGACTGGTGTCCTCATCTCAGACTTGCGTCGTCTTCTCGTCTGACACATTTACCAGGGTTGTAAAATCAAGCGCCAGAGTCCGGCCAGAGGACCGCAATCTTTCCTTGCTGTCAGAGGCAGCGTTGGTGGTGGTGAATGTCATCAATATAATGTAATGGGCAAGCACCGAATTAATAAAGGCGCCTTGTATCCATCCCTAGTCATATTGGATAGAATTGGTTTAGAAATGTCTTTTGTTACCGCTAGGCAAACCATTGCTAGACAACACGAGAGAGAACTCGGTATGTTTTTTATTGTTATCCCTGTGCTCGATCTTTCGAAAAAAAAATTTTTCTGTTTTTTCTGCAATCATTTGTGACCATTTTTCTAAAGGAATTTGAAAAGCTTTTCTGTGTTAATGTTGGGGCTGTGATCTTTTCATCTCTTTTACCTTAATGAAAACGGACGTGTGCTCTGTATCACTCTCATGACTTTGACAACAAATAGTTATTGTTGTGGTGTAGTTTTGAAACACCAGCGTTCAAATTCATTATTAAACTTAACATCACCATCATCAAGCTGTTACAGTGACAATTATTTCAACATACAATTAGTTTTATTGTGAGGTCTCCACAGTACGAGCTTTGTCACACATGTCCTGACATATTTATTTTAATTGACACCAAAAACAATAAGAAATCAATTGTGTAAAAAAAAAGTTGGGGGGGGGGGGAAGGGAGACACGTGTGTTTGCCGCAATGCGTGACACCAACCCTTGCTAAGTCACTGATTTGATGTGTCCTATTTTTTGGGGCCTCACTTTAGGTATTGAAACGGTCTTCAATATTTGTACAACTCGGGAGTAAAATTGGTAATTAACTTAGCTATTTAATTTTTTTTAAGCTGTCCTTTATTGATTTCTGTACTATTCATGAATGTACCATACATTTTAACGCATAATTCAGGAATTATTTCCCTAGACATCGTTGAGGCAGTATTGACAAAAATGTGCTCCACCTTTCCAACATGTATATTGCCCCACTGTTCTACTTGCTATGTTGTCCCACTTTTCTAGCAGCTATATTGTTCCGCTTTTCTACCAGCTATATTGTCCCACTCTTCTACGAGCTATAATGCCCCACTCTTCTACCACCTCTATTGCCCCAATCTATTAGCAGCTATGTTGCCCACTCTTCTACCAGCTATATTTCCCCACTCTTCTACCAGTTATACTGTGCAAATCTGTTACCAGGTATGTGCATGCCTTCTAATAGCTGAATGAAATAGCAAAACGAGGTATGTGGAAGCTTGAATTATAGAACATGACAAAAGGATACGGACGTTTTGGCATAAAGCCTTCTTAAGCTAACAGAAGGAAAGAAAACATCCCAAAGAACAGAGCACAGTAAACAAATCAAGAAATAGCTACGCTGTCGCACTTTACTACCAGCTATATTTTACCACTCTTCTACCAGCTATGTTGTCCTACTCTTCTACCAGTTTTGTTGTTCCATTCTTATACCAGCTATATTGCCCCACTCTTCTACCAGCTGAATCTCCCAACACCTCTAGCAGCTATTTTGCCCTACTCTTCTACCAGCTATGTTGTCCTACTCTTCTATCAGCTTTAATTTTTCCTTCTTTTACCAGATATGTAGTCCCACTCACCTACCAGCTTTGTTGCCCCATCATTCAATCACTTGTTTCGCCCCAAATCTTCTATCAGGTAGATTGACCAACTCGTGTACCTGTTATGTTGCTGGTAAAGCATTTCATATGCATATTCAATTATATTCAGATAGGCAAGTGTAAAAAAAACAAATAAACACTTGACCCAAATTCGTCACATTTACAACGCATATAGCAACAGATTATTTGGAAACAAACAATTTGTGTCAATATGATGTAACACATGTTATTATTGCCGATGTAGCAATCCTAAACATGGGAAGCTTATACTAAGCTCACTGTCATGGATGGCCAGTCGCTTACTTGAATAATTGTTTCATCCACTCTACAAACTTATCTGTTCTCTTTGTCACTAATGAAGTGGTAACGTCAATGAATAAATTGTACAACATTTTATTATATTTAATAAACACAACAATAATAAGACTAGCTAGGACGATATCCTGCAATAATTCTAGGATGAATAGTCACACACTTATTCAATATATAATTCAACAATTAAATCACAATAATTCCTTTATCCACACGAGAGAAAATCAATATGTCTGCTCCTCCTTCAGAAAAAATTCCTGCACTGCCTACATAGGCGGCTAGTGAACGTCCGTTCCAGAAACAATTAACTCTTTTCTCGTAATGTTAGGATACAATTACTACGCCAACCTGTCTTAATAGTGTCGTGTGTAAAATCACAACCAACTTGGTCTGTTACATATAACAATATATGTTAAGTTTTAATTCCAATTATACATAGTACGTACACAAGTAATAAATGTTTGGACACAAGCCTTCATCAGAAAAACAAAACATATAAATAAGGATACATTAAATTTACATAATATATATTACAAAATACAGCCTACCTAAAAAAGATTAAAAAAAATAGGAGAGGGAGCAAAAACCAGACAGATACTTTTCTTGACTTGTTTTTTCTGTCTGGTTTTTGTGCCCTGTCCTTTTTTTATGTGTTTTTTTTTCAGTTTTTTAATATTTTTAATGGCTTTGAAATAATTTCCACTTAAGAGGCGCCCGTGTTGTTATAATACAAAGCAAATAAAGATCTTGTATTTTTCAATAAAATATCATATATTCAGGAAGTCTTATTTGACAAAATGAATTTGTATCGATTTTTAACAATGAATGCACTGTTAATGATATTCAAATTTAAAGATCGTTCATCTTTACGCAATAACACATAAAAAAAGAAAACTCGAAGGTGACAACCGGTATTCCCTTTACATGGACCAGATGGTGATATGTAACGATTGCATTGATTAGACTGAAATCAAGGATATATTACAACATTTCACCCTAGAAACAAGCTGGAAGTTTCATGACTATTTTTTTTTTTCAACAAAAGCATATTTAAAAAATTAAAATAGATTTCTGCATCATATATAAAGTTGAACTATATCTAATTCTACTCCAGACATGTTTCTTGTATGCCCGCTTTCAGAATTTATATTATTAGTTAGTAAAAATTAACTTTGCTTCTCGACAGCTCCGTATACGCTCCGGCAAAATTTTAAAAAAAGGTTGAGTTGATGGGGTGCTGGGTGTTAGAGTGTTTATTTGTTTTTTTTACACTTGCCTATCTGAATATAATTGAATATGCATATGAAATGCTTTACCAGCAACATAACAGGTACACGAGTTGGTCAATAGTAGAATGAGGTATGTTTAAGCTTGAATCCAAAGACATGATGATAATAATATAAGAATGTTTCGGCCAAGAGGCTCCCTAAGCGGATGGGACAAGTGAAAGTAAGACAAGAAATATAAACTTTTTTTAAAGCTTAAGCTTCTTCTACACTTTCCATAAAACAGTTAAAACGCAGTCCTTCATTTATTATCGTACACAGTTACCTACATTATCAGAATCGTATGCTGAAAATGGAACTAGAGCACTTTTCTCTAGGACGTCGCCCATGGTAATTCCAGGAAATTCGTTTGCTGAGTCACCGGTGTGGAAGGTCTCATGAGTTCCAACATCAAGCTGGTAGCTGAAGGATCATTAAGAAAACCGTCATGTCACAAAAGACTATTTGGGTAAAAGAAATAAATGAAATAGGAAATTATTTTGCGATCCTAGGATGTTGTCGTTAATCAAGCTTAAAATCAAAAACATTTAATAAAAGAAAGGAAAGGAAAAAAAGCCTGTAAAATAACTTAGAGAGTGTTTACGTTGACTGATGAAAAACAATATCCTGCCCTGTGTCCCTTTTCAATCTATTATGTTCAATTTTAAACCAACTTCGCTTTTTAATCACGCGATTTTATTGTTTTCATCTAATAGTCCTAACAATGAAGTGTGCAAACGAAAGGCAGTGGAAATCAGTTTTTGTCCCTACCTCACTTCTTTTCGTAGATGATCTGCCATCAGATGTTAAGGAACCCCAAATCCTAAATGCCTGGATGTGTTTTCTGTCCTAATTTTTACTCCAGATTCCCAAACCCTCCACCCCACCAAAATAAAACAAAAAAACATTGTCACTAAAATGTCAGTTAGTATAAAGTTCCTGGTCAAACAAGTAGTCCCAAGTGTTTCTTTTTTAATTTGCTCTCTGCTTGTGCAACTTACCCGGACTTGCGGTCTCCGACCTTGACCCCTTTATATTTATTGTACCAGCCCAACCTTGTACCAGAGTCGACAAGCAAAATACCCACTCTGACGTCAGTGTGGCCCTGCTGGTTTAATGCCATCATGTTATGTAGTCCGATGAAGAAGTCTCCGTTGCTGACGGTGTAGCCTGAGATGTACTTGGATAACGTCATATTTTTGTCTGTAAAAAAATATTCCTAAAAATATAATTTTACAATCTAACCAAATCAGAAACAAGGATAATAAAAGGACCTTGAGTCTAAAATATCTTATCAATAGATGATTTTCCGTAGAATATATACATAAAATATGACCTAATTGTTTTCCAGTGTTTCGCGCGATGTAGGTATAAATCTCCATGTCACTGATCTGGCACATGAGAGAGAGAATTTTAGAACCATTCTTGTAGATGTCAATATCAAACCATTCGATTGAATTCCGGTACCCGTGGTTGAACAGGTCAGTACAGTTGTGCGGCAATCTCTCGCAATGAACACCTGGAATTTAAAACCATTTTATACGTATATAAATTACTTGATTGCAATTGTTACATAAACTTTCAAGGGTAATGAAATTAAATTAGAAATTTGAAAAATTAAATAACAATAATAAAAGAGGTTATAAAAATATAAAACAGGATAAACATATACTTATATCAATACCCACAGGACAGACAGTGTTGTTGTTGTCTTAATACTCAAAGATATCACAGTCTGAATATTTATGTTAAAAGATGGTCAGTGCTCTACAAATTTAAAATGCAATAATTTAAGAAATAAAATTAAATATAACACATAAATAAGTGGAAGCCAGAGAGACAGAAAAAGCAGCAACAAAAAAAACCAAAAAACAAGTAATAAATACATTTTATAACAAAATAGATTATCATTGTAAACCTGAATTCCCAATGATACATTGTTAAAAAAATTTCACTTTATTAATGGGATGCACATTGTTGTTGGGAATGCAATACTGCTGAATCTCTTTTAGCAGTCAGGTGTGACAGAGAAAGTTTCAAATATTTTGTATGATCGCAAAGCCCCATAAAGTAAAAAAAAAAATAATTATATAATTAAATGAATAACATATTTTTTTTAAAGCCTTAACAAATTCACTTACCAACATATCCACCGGTACTGTTACACTCGCATTTCCTATTCCCACTTGACCAATAGCCTCTGTCACAAAACGACTTCTCGTAACATGACTCGTTCTCACATTTATTGCTGCACACTAGCGGGTGAAAGCAAGAGTGCGGCAAGAAATGACATAATTTATCCTGTGCTGCAAATCTAACCCCAAAACATAAACTGTTTTGAGCACACTTTCCCAAACAGTCAGCTCTGGATGGTGTGCTTATCTTAGTAAAAGAAGTACAGTTGACGTGGATGCAATCGGTTTTTTTATAATCGTTTAACAGCCATTTCGAACACACAAAATGGCTCATTGATATCAACAAGAATGCACACAAGACAAACATTATTTTTTCCATGACTTAAATATTTAATTTATTTTCATTTTTTTGTCAATTTCATTACCTAACAGCTAGATGTATAAAAAAAAATCATCTTATGGTTTTATTCAATAAGTAACAAACAATAAACCTCATATGTAGTAAAACCAACATTTTCTTTCAAGTGTTCAAGGCTAAAGATGTGTTAAGCTACTCGTAGGTCACTACAGCTAGATGAGGTAATGCTCATGACCGGCATAGTGACACCTTTTAAGCGTTGGAACCATGGTACAGACTGAAATACATGTCATACCGTTGTGACCAACCTGGAGTCCAGTGGCGTAGCTACAATGGTGCAGGTGGTGCAACAGCTCCCAGGTCCGAAACCAAAAGTAGCCGAGCATACCAAACTATAAGGAAGTATATTAAGAGGTTTTAAAAAAAATAAAATCTCATTACAACAAAGCCGGCATTTATGGTGTGCGACGTGCGCCCTCGCACGGGGCGCCGTGGCCATAGGGGCGTTCTGTAAATATTTTAAATTCCCTTAGTTTATTATAGTGAAGTGTGAAATTCGAGTCCTGGGTAGAGAAACGGTTTTCTAAATTTTCGTAAAATCGCTTTTCAAACAATTAGTTTTAAACAATGAAAGTTGCATTCTTAATTTGGATACTAACACTGGTGGTTAGGACAAGACGAGAGGGCTTGGAAATTAATTTATTTAGACCTAACAGGGCGCCGAACGAGTGATTTACACACGGCTAATGATTACCTAAGGCCGGCGTTGTTAAGATGCAGAACTACATTTTTTAAAAAAAAATTGGTAAGTAATTTCTGAACATAAATCATGTATGTCTACTTAGATTCAAGCAATCGGATATTTTTATTTTAGTTGTAAACGGATTAAAATTTTCCGAGGCCCAATTTATATATCTCGCACTTGTACCCACGCAAACTCTGTCTACGCCACTGCTGTGGCCTTATATGTATTCTCAATTAGACATTGTTTAGTTCATAACACAAGTCGATTGAACTGTGTTTTCCTTTCGATTGTATTTCCCGATAACATTACAGCGCTAATTGACAGTTACTGTATCCAGTATATTAGATGCCTTTTTGTTGTTATTTTGAAGTTAGGGCATATTATTCACTTTCAATGAGTACTCTTCGGTGCCAAACTATCACTAAGAATTATGAGCTACATAACAGTATTTTAAAAAACACATATTATTCACAAGGAAAATCCCTAAAATAAAAATATTGTTTTTTTGTTATGCTTATTAAAAAAACAAATGAAATTAAGATTAAAAACAACAAACAAAAAAAAAAAGGCCTATTAGTAATTTTTTTCTTCCTTTAATCTTTTGAATTATTAGTCTCAGGCCAACCAGATAGGTGCCAAACTATCACTAAGAATTATGAGCTACATAACAGTATTTTAAAAAACACATATTATTCACAAAGAAAAACCCTAAAATAAAAATATTGTTTTTTTGTTATGCTTATTAAAAAAACAAATGAAATTAAGATTAAAAACAACAAACAAAAAAAAAAAAAGCCTATTAGTAATTTTTTTCTTCCTTTAATCTTTTGAATTATTAGTCTCAGGCCAACCAGATATGTTTTCTTAAAAAACTTGGGCGATTTTTTCATCATCTGTTTCAAATATTTTCCTTTTTCTGTTTAAATATTGTTTTAAATGCTTTATGATACAGCCTATAAAACGTAAATAGTATTTTTCTTCTTCTTGTGGGGGGGGGAGGGGGAAGCGGAGGGGGGTGGGGGCGGTTCATATATATATATATATATATTTACAATTGCATTCAAGTGACTCTTCTGTTGTTGTACTATAAAGGTAGTAAACACCTTGTATTTTACAATAAAGATCTAATACAATTCAGTAAGAAGTTTTTGATCAAATGAACTTTGATCTATTTTAAATAATGAATGCACAGTAATTGATAGTCAAAGGTTATTGATCTTTAATCATTACTCAATAACAAATATTTAAAAAAAACTGACCGCTCCAGCTGGTAATTAGACATAGATACACTCTTGAAACAACTAAGTCATAATGGTATTCCCCAAAAGCTAACTAACTTAATTAGTTACACATACAAGAATATTAGCTGCAGATTATACATGAAGTTGAACTCAAATGCCAATTTATTATATAATTTGCATTTCAACGCAAGTGAATTACTCACAAAAACACAGTTCAAAATATTCAACTCAAATGTCAAGGTAACTCTTCTTTATGGGTTATGAAACTTCGAACACAACAAAAACAAACATTATAAAAACTTGCCATCTTCTATGAACAGATGCTCGCGAAGGATCCTCAAAATAAGATGTTTTGACAAAATTTGTAACCATTTCCTTTTGGAGAAAACATGAATGGATCGAGTTGAAACGAAGATACACAGAGTAAATGCTGATGGATAGGGCGCATATTAAGGAATCCAAACAAAATCGACACAAGACAGGCTCTTAATTGGAATCCTAAATGTACCAGGAGAAAGAGGAAGATTAAGAGCCGCATGGAACAGGGGAGCAGAGAGAGAGATGAAGAGAATGATGACAATCTGGGGCTGAATTAGCAAAGATAGCCGACGACTGGAAAAGATGGAAAAGTATTGTGGATGGACAATCCTCCATTGGGAGTGAGACCAGCTAAGAAGAATGAGAATCTCTTATATTTAGCAAGTTATTTTTGAAAAGTAAATTTGGATCGATTGTAAACAATGGATGCACGCTAATAGATATTCAAAGAGTATTGATTTTAAATGTTTGCACAGTAACGAATACTTAAACGCTTGATTGTGCCAACATGTATTTGTCTTACATGGAAAGATCGAGGAGAGAAATCGATTGGTTTCATGCTAGTGAAAAGCTAGATGTTACGTGACTTTTAGTTTTGACACATAAATATATTTTAAGAAATATTATAGATTTCTGAAAGAATTAAACTTGAAAAAAAAATGTATTTGAAAGTGAACCTGTATTGAAAATCTTTGAAAATGTTTTAAAAAATAAATAATTAAAGAAACAATATTTGAGAAAAAATGCTTTTACCCGTCAAACACACACGTTCCCTAAAATACGCACACATGCACACGTAAACATCCACACACAAACACACATCTGTTACTTCTATTTCTTCACATAAAATAACACATAACACAGTGACTCTAATTAGAAAATGGTCATTCAAGACAACAGTTGAAAAAGTCTGACCAAAAAGAAATGCAAAATTCATTATAAACAGGAAGTGCAACAATTATACAAACAGTAGCGCTTTGTCAGGTCGACAAATTAAACAAACCAGTTGAGTTTAGTCAGGTCATCAATTATAAAAAATATTATATTCTTCTCTCTGTCTGATAACTACCAGTGGAGCATAGGCCAATAGTTATTTCTTTCCAATCATTCAAGTCTCTAGATATTATCTCCAGTTATATCTAATCTTTATTACCAGTAGTATTGTGTCAACATGTCTTGACTAAATCTAGGGAAATCATTTCCTGAATTATTCATGAAAATTTATACTACATTATTTTATTCCACAGAAACAAATAAATTACATCTTTTAACAATGCTGGAGGTAAAAGTATGACACATTTTATGGCCCAGTTGTAAAGATATTTAATGTTAAAGCATATCTAATCTGACGGCCCAGTTGTGAAGATATTGAAGATCGTTTTCAGACCCTAAGCGAGGCACCAGAAAAAAGAAGACCCAACCCATCGTTGGCTTAGCTAGTTCTGGTGTCATGAGAGGCGGTACACTCATGGTGTGCACCCTCCTACACCCTGATATCACGATGGATTTATTTTTGCCAAAATAAATCAGCAGTATAACAATGTTTTTAATTGATGCTCTTCATTGTACTTACACTTGTCACACCGCATCGTATTTGATATCAATGCATAACTTTATTCCCCAGAGTTTAAACCGTTCTCTGTTTCTCACGAATGTTACCGAATACTTCAATCAACGTTACAGCCGTTCTTTGGGTGCCCAATCGACCAAATGGATCATGAGACGATTGACGTAGCTCCTACAGTGTAGGGCCGAAAAAATCAATCTCCAACATTTTGACAATACAATACGAGATTCATTTGTGTCAGTAAAAGAAGTTGTTTATTTAAGGAAAAGATTATTATTTTAAATCAATTTAACGGTATTTAATAAACATTTTTATTAAGTTAATATTTTGAAGAACAAAAAAAGTTATCCATATTGATTCTAGTAAAAAAGGGGGAACATACGCCTTAAGAATGGTACATAAACATATTTAAATGAGAGGGTGCATAGCCAGGCCAAAAAAAAAGTGGTGGGGGATGAAAGTTATAAATCCCTTAGTCGAATAGAGTGAGAGCGGGAAGCAGTAAAGAATTCAAATGTAAAATTGATGGGACAGAAAAGGCAAAGGAGCTCCGTCAAGAATAGCATCCAAACGATTACAATATTCATCTTCATACTTCACGTCTTGATTAACTGTTTGTAGGATATTATTGCAAGTCTTCCCACACCAACAATTTTAAAGACTACTAATATAATAACATTTACTACCACCGGCATCGCCCAAGAACCATGATCTTGTTCATCAGACTCCACCATTGAGAGGGGTAAAAATTGTCAAACCTGTGTGTGAACTCTCCCATCAAGTTATCAGGCATCTTCTGGCTTGGTGTCCACGTATTCATTTTTAATGGCGCGATGGATTCTAAAGGCCACCTAAAGGAAGGTCATATGTTGCTAGCGGAACGCACTTTTACTTTGTTCCAGGCCAGTCCAGAATTATGAATAATAAATATTGGGAAAAAACTACTCCCAGGGTTAGAAGCAGCTTGTGTGGCCTAGCACCCTTCTGTCACGTCTCATTATGTAAATAGCTATTTGACGAAGTGGAGAAAAAAATGCTGGAATGTCGACAAAAAAAAAAAAAAAAAAAAAAAAAAAAAAAAAAAATTTTTAAAAAAAAAAAAAAAAGAAAATTTTTTGTTGAGGGCAGGAGAAAGTGGGGGGGGGGGGATGGAGCAACACAATAAGCATAATTGTATCTGGAAATAACTGCCCTGTAGCCGTTTGATGATAAAGATGTTGAATTCAATGATGCAAGAAAACAGTAGTGCATCAGATATGCAACATAACAATAAGTCAATTGGTAGTAACAGTAAAAAGGCTGATACAGAGCTCGCGCCTGTTTTCATTTGGGTAAAACAGATCAACATAACGAGACAAAGCCAAAATATTGAAATGTAAAAGCCTTTAAACCGTCTTTCAAAAGAGTCGCGTGACGGCAGAAACAAGAGAGGACAATATTTCAGTGAGAGGGAGCCCAGGGCTAGAAATAACAAGGGAGCCGAGTTGTCTCTCGTGTGGTCAAGCACTGCCTTGCATGGCAACCACATAATTTATGTTGTTTATGGTTGCAAGGAATGAAAGACTTAGAATGGGTTTTCTCGTATGTCGTTTTTGTGATGTTGCGTTTTGTATTTCAATGTGGTATAATACAGATTTGTTCATTTCTCTTTTAATATGGTTGACTTGGTTCCGCACTTCGAGCATTTGGTAATGAAGCGTGATTTTCAAATAAACTTTATTATTTTTAGTAGTATCATTCAATTCTAACACAATTGCATTCATTTGTACTTTGGGTGGAGTAATGCTCCATTGTTGAGTCAATGCTTGTGAATTACATCATATTGGTTTGAACAATGTCCCCCTCCTCCAAGAATTTAGTCATTACCACTGCTGTCACTGTCAGCAAAAGAAAGATGGCCGTTCCCTGGATTGATGCTTGTGGTTGTTTTTACAACAATTATTAAGTTTTCAGGCATGAAGAGCACGCCATTCTGAGATGAAGACGCAAGAATGAGAATTTTGACGCGCAAGAAATAAAGGGTTGGTACTTAAACAGGCCGCTACTGTATCTAATGATCTCTAAACTATGGGTCGTTTGCCATCGTAAAGGAATGATTTTTGAGTAAAAAAAAAAAAAAGCAAATATAGCCTATAGTAGGCCACACATCATTTAAATCTCGGAGTAACTTTGAGGATCCATAGGGTCAAAAGCCACACGGTGTGACCGATGCTTGGACTAGATACATTTTCCCCTCTTTTAAAGCAATAATACATCCCATTTGCCACGGGATCTTAAAAAAGAAAGAAAATGAAATTTTTTTTTGCTAATTAGCAATGAACTAGTAATTGGGACCAATGCATAAAGCAAAGTTTGATAACGTGTAACCCCATAAGATCCTTATTTAATTAAATGTAACTCTACTTCTGAGAGAGCTGCACTGGTAGCCGGTCCACGCACGCATAGCGTACAAAATTGCAACGTTGTGCTACCGCTGCTGACATGACGTGGCGCCGTCCTATCTCAAAGCATTCATGACGCCTTATGTACCCACTAGACAGCTCTGCTCATCCGATAGTGGCAAAATATCGATACCCTGTGTTCTCCTTGAGACTTACGGAAAGCACACTTTTGCATTTGCTGGCCCAACAATTCGGAGCGCCCTTCCTGTCGTTTTCAGAAACAGCCAGACACTGGAGTCCTTTAAAACCGATTTAAAAACACATATATTTCATAAACACCTTCTGGGGTGATGCTATCTACCATCTTTGTCCAGTTAATGTATATTGGCTTGTGTTGCTTATGGTTGAAATGGGATGAAAAACTTTGAATTGGTATGCTCGTATGTAGCTTTTTTTACTGTTGAGTCTGTTTTTTAGATTGTTCTAATTCTCTTTTTAATATGGTTGACTTTTACCGAGATTCGAGCATTTGGGGATGAAGCTTGTTTTTCACATAAACTTTATTATTAGTATTATTATTATTATTATTATGATGGTCTATATACAATATTGATACCGCTAGAATTGTACTAACTATGATATTTTAGAAACAGGTTCGTTTGACCGAACCGTATCCGCCAGATAGTATAGTGCAAGCTGGCCATTCTCACTGGGGCTGTAGAGTATCTTCTGCGATCGTGTTAATTGAGTATCTTGTATTGGTTTTTAAACTAAATGGATTGTTTTTTCACTGTTCAATATTGATATCTCAGTCAGTAGAGTTAGGTTTTGTGTGTTTGTGAATATAAACGCATAGTGTAAGTGTTACACTGAAACCATTTGTCGTGGCAGTGAATTTTCTTGTGTTTGGCAAGGATAGAATTCGTTTTACTAGCTTTACTACAAATACCGCAGAAGAAACTTGTAGCAGTAGTCAACACTGTTGTGTTGTGTAGAAGAGAAACATGACTTAGGGCCGATGTGTTTGTTTAAACATCCGACATTATATGCTGCTTTGGAAACATGATCAGAGTCGGTAGGAGGGCTTCACAGTGACCATTTTCTAACTGTTCAGATTTCCGAAGATAAATTTAAGAGCTTATTTCCAGAGTTTTAAGGCGGTCTGTTAGGGTCCTACTTAAAGTGAATAACAATGGTAGCATTGAGAATCTTGCATATAACTTTAATTTCAAAACATCTTTACATGTTGCTATGATGTGATACTACTCTCGATTTGTTGTAATACATCCAGTTGTTTTTGGAAAGAGAAACAGGAAGAGCGTCTCCAAAAAATATCTCAATGTGATGAAAATGAATCTACTGCCCTATGTCGCAATGAAAATTCATTTTCTTCCTCAATCTTTTGTGTCAAGAAATAACACACTGATAGAAACAAGCAGTTGCCAGACCCCGGAGCAGAGATGACTTCGAATCAAAATCCATGGACAGAGACATTTTATCTTTCATTTAGTAATTTATTTCAGCAATTGTTTGAGCAACCAATAGTTCATGAATCAGATGTCTCTTCAATAAATAAACAACTCCAGTAACACACCATCGCTAACTTTGCCATCACGGCAGCTGCTGCTAAAACATAACCAAATAAACAAAGCCATTTACCATACCCAAATTCGTCACATTTACAACGCATATAGCAACAGATTATTTGGAAACAAACAATTTGTGTCAATATGATGTAACACATGTTATTATTGCCGATGTAGCAATCCTAAACATGGGAAGCTTATACAAAAGTTTATATTTCTTGTCTTACTTTCACTTGTCCCATCCGCTTAGGGAGCCTCTTGGCCGAAACATTCTTATATTATTATCATCATGTCTTTGGATTCAAGCTTAAACATACCTCATTCTACTATTTCCTTAAATGTTTATGTCATGCACATATGTTCATTTATAAGTTTCTTACGTCTCCTTCTCTTAAAATTAATGTACACCGTTGAATTTGCAGCATTTTTAATTAATAATTTTTAAAACATTTTTTTAAAAATTAATTTACTTGTGAGGTTAAGCACATTACTTATTGACGCTGTATTACTCTAAAATACTAGAAAATCGCGCACTATATTATTGAGATAATAATGGCAGGTACTTTGCATCCACTTAAATTGTCCCAAAGTAACAAACAAAAATGTATTTTCATTTTTTGAAAGAAAATCTTAAGCCATTTCCATTTTTCAAATTGAAATTTTCACTTGTGTAAAGTGATAGGGTTTTGATCTAATGGAAAAATGTACCCACGTTTTGATGATGTCATGGGTAAATTATGTAAATGTACCCATTTTTTGTTAACGCCATGGATTTCCTTATTTTAGAAACAAATTTTTTTTGTAAAATGGGAATTTAACATCTCTTTTTCCGAAACTCTAATATCATCGAATTTAACGATGTTGTCTTTCACGTAAAAATTTACACTTTCTATTTCCTACACCGGTATGTATGAACCTAAAAAGGTTAATTATTTATTAAATTGTATTATTTTATTCAGAGTCGTATCATTTTCTGCCTGGTGAAAAATGAAAGTATTGAACCCCCATACGTACACCAAAACACATTTTTTCACGTCACATTGTTTGCACTTATTTGGATGAATGAAAAGTGCAATAGTGAATGCTATTCTGCTATTGAGCTTCACTGCGCTCCTTGACATAAACGGCATTTTCTTATTTAAAGTATTTTTAAAGTTAAAGTTTTATTACCTTATAAAATTAATTAAAGTTTATTTTTGGGATGAAAAAAGTAACAACTAAATAAAAGTTAAAAATGCAAAGCTAAATTATTCTCTGCTATATCAAAAATTTAAAAAGAAATCATTCATATTTATTAATATTAATTTTAGGAAAGGGAAAATACTTTATCAGTTTTCTCATATGCTGTTATTAAATAAAAGAAACTCAGAGCGTTGGCTAAAATAGACAATTCGCACTACGACGTAATTTGCTTAGTTATTTAGAAAAAAAATATTTTTTTTCGCAATATTAACAACATACTTAAGCACATTTGTGTACATACAAAATATGGGTTAGGCTTAAATGATTGAGTTACTTTGTTTGAGGGAGTTACAGAGTTTTCAACAATTAATTGACAAAGCAATTAAAAAAGAAAAACAGTCAACAACAACAAAAAATGTGCATAATGTAAATATAAATGTGCTTTGTAATCATAATAATTTTTCTGCCTATTTATTTCAATCCTTATATTTACACTATTTTTTCATATGGATACAAATATAGTTACTTGATTGTAAATGTACGCTAATCTTAAAATATTTAAAAATTGGACAAGAAAGTTTTACAATAAAATATTGTGGACACCGTTGTCTTATAATTATTTTAATAATTTCATTTGTTTGCCTCATATTTGAAATGCATTGCCTTTCTCTAACAGGATTTGGACCCTAATCGAGACTGTGCCTCACAGCATGGCGTGGGGTGGTGGTACAAAAGTTGTGCCGACGTGAATCTATTTGGAAAATTTGACGACGGAACACTCAGAGTACCTGGCATCGACATGGCTGACCCAAGGATAAAGTCACAGTTAGCCAACATGAATTTTTTATTCTATGTTGAATTGTAAGCCATGTGTCATCTCTATTTATGTGTGTTTTTGATTCGTATTACCTTTATTTTTTTTTTAGTTAATAATTTTCTTTTAATGTCTAATTAAAAAGTTATATCCTTCCCTAGTCTAAAGCAAACACTTTGTCTGTCAATCAATCTAGAACTGACATATGCGTAAATGTCATCATCTTCTTTGATCTTTTCAGCTCCCAGTGCAGCACAGCCAATACCAATACAATTACACGCCGTCCCCAACTCATTCAGTCTTCTCCAACTCTTTCTCTTTTACGATCTTAAACAATGCTTGTAGACATCTCTGTGATGTGTCTACTAATCATGCTTCAAGATGCAACAAACAAACTTAAATCTGCAACAAACTAACTTACACTGTAGCAAACATTTTTTAAAGCTGTAACAAACATTCTTAAAACATCAACTATCATTCTTTTTGCTATAACAAAAACTTTTAAGAAACAACACACAAATTTTTTAAAAAATTAAAAAAAAAAAAAGATTCTTACAGTTTAGCTGTAAAAAAAACTCTTAAAGCTATTACGAATATTCATAATTTATTTTATAAAATTTTTCTTAACTTCTAAGAATTGAAATTAAAAGAGAAAACATAACATCCTCATTTGTATCAAATGCTGCATTTCATCTCTTGAGGCTTCTTGTTGAAATGTTTATTGTTCTGAAAAAAATGTCTGGTGATTGCCTCATTCCACTCGTCAAGAACCCTACGTTGAATGGATCAACCTGGATCGGAATAAAACCTGAAAACGGTTCTACGCCGGGATCGGTGCCAGAGTGGGATTTGGTTTCCAATAGGATCGGGGTCACACAAAAATTACTTTGCTACCTAATTATTTCTAGAATGAGAAATATTTTCTATCTAAATTGTACTGCAATAACTATAGTATATTTAAATTTAAAAAGGGGCCTCATTGAGGCCCATTTTATAAAGAACCATTTCAGTTATGTCGATACGGGGGCTCATACCAGAGAGAAGCCATAATAGGAACTTTTCATTGCTGCCAAAGACAATCAGGAAATGGAAGAAGCTTCTAAAAGGAACAGTTGAGTCGACAGCACTTGACACATATGTTTCTTTTGCCTCAGGCCTTCCAACACCCAGTGCATGACAACCTCACAAAGTAGCGCTCGCAACCAGTAACATATCTTCTTTAACAACAGGCAAAGAAACATTGCAAATACCATCTACATGCATAGGAGCCAAAATGATCGATAAATTGACCATGGTCCCTTAATATATAGAAGAAGAATTTATCGAACTTTCTGACAAATTCTAGATTGGATATTCTCAGGTTTAAATCCACCGATGTTTCAGTACAGACAGTGAAGGGTATTGCTACCAAGCTAGGTCTATTACCATCAATTAATATTGATCCTATAGTGATGTACAAGCATATTAATATTTATATAGCTTATATTAGAAAATATGAAATGGGGCCCCCGGCCCAAGAGAGATGGATATTATGAGATTAGTACCTTTTGGTATTTGAATATGGGTAATCAAGTATATCCGTACTAAGTTTGGTTTATATCCATCTAAACCTTTGGAGTATTTGTTTTTAATTTTATTCAAATAACTTATATTGGAAAAAACTACATTTTGGCACCCCGGCCCAAAACGAAATGTTATAAAAAGTTCATATCTCCTTAAGTGTTCCTTTCGTATAACGATGGGTATCTGTGCCAAGTTTGCTCAAGATCCATCAATCCTTTAAAAAGCCTTTGTGAAACAAACTAACCACAAACAAACTTTCCCTTTTATCTATATATTTGCTACATACTATTTTGTTAACAAATAGTTAATAGAAATTGTGACACATAAAAATACGAACTTTCAATTTATAGTAAAGAAGGTTTATAGTAAATACTGATCACTTGTTAATCTGTATATAATAAGTTAAATTTTTAACACAATATATAATCTATAGGGATTTTAGCTATGAAACTTATAAAAATGTAATGTATTTTTATTTATTTATTTTGGAAGTTCCCATTTTTATGGGTAAATCTGTTGTTATTAGCTAATAAAATAACATTGACATAGGCTTCTTTATTTGTGTTTAACTTCCTGCTAATATGTAACGTTAATGCGCATGTCATATTTTTTAAAAAGTCACAATATCTATTTGTATTGCATTGTCTTCTTAAGTGGCTCTTAGAACAGCCACTAAAAGGAATTATTGTTATATTCTAACAACATAGCTCCCACATTTGTCGCTCTGCATACACCGCTATTCGTCAGATCAGCTCCATCAACTACTACCTCACAGTTAGCGCAACAAAATTCCTATTCTGAGCTCTAGTTCTCTCTCGTCTTGACTATTGTAACTCTCTTCTATCAGGTTCACCAAAACACTTCTTAGAAAAATTACAAAAGGTTCACAACTCAGCTGCTAGGCTAATTCTTAAAGCAAAAAAAACGTGATCACATCACACCCCTACTTCCTTCACTTCATTGGCTCCCTGTACAATTACGGATTGACTACAAACTCTCTTTTCTCGAATTCACTCCTTCCTATCTAATCGAAATTCTCCGTCTTTTCACCCCTTCGACAGTTTCGTTCCTCCGCAGACGCGCGTATTCTTTCTATACCCAAATTATGTTTACTTGTATCATCTGCACTATACTCTATTCACAAATGTTTTAAAGAAAAGTATGCTTCTTCTTCGGGAAAGGTATTCAACTTTAAAATACATTTTTCTATTTTGCATAAAAATAATACATTTAGAGTTCGGGTTGTAACTTTAGAGAGTGAAACTAAAATATTTAATACACCATCAGACTGCATGAAATGTTATGTGACAGGATATTACATATTTTAAGAAACGAATGATATTCATGATCCAATCATGTGACCATAATTATTTTAGATTTGACTTTGTTAAACTTTTACATGTATTTTATTTACTAAGGATGGTTCTTTCTTGCGAAAAGAGCCGTAAAATTTAGTTTTTAAAGTTTTCAAATATAATGCCGTTGTTCGGAAAATTTTTATGTAAATTCCCTCTTTCTTACATTTATTTTAACTGAAAAAAGATAATAACAAGTTATTTTTACATTATTCAAAATGATGTCAGATATATGAATGTCTGTTGTTGTTTTTTTATTCTACTGATGAAGACAGATTCTGAAACGTACATATTTGTTTTTGGTGTAACAATATTTAAAGTTAGACATTTAAAGTTAATATAAAAACAAATGATGCTTCTCCAATTTTTATAGAAATATGATTACGATTTGTTTATAATATGGCAATGTTTTTTTACAAGAAAAACAATGTGATTCAGTTTATTCTTGGTAATTAAAAAAAGGTCATTTTTCATTCCTTAAGTGAAATCTATAAATGTTAAACAAAAATAATATAAATATTTTGGTAAAATTATTTTCAATTCCATTTATAAATAAAATGTGTGTTTTAAATGGAATATTTAAATGTATGATTTTTTTTTAAAACGTTTATATATATATATATATTTTTATAATTTTTTTTTTTTTTTCTTACAGAAATTTTCAGTAGGAACATTTGGATTTTTCCTCACTTTTTTTTATTAAATTGCTTTTCTATTGCCAGAAAAAAATATTAAGTGTTTTTTATTTTAAATGGAATATTTAAATTTATAATTTTTTTTTAAAAAGTTTATATATATATATATATTTTTATAATTTTTTTTTTTTTTGCTTACAGAAATTTTCAGTAGGAACATTTGGATTTATCCTCACTTTTTTTTATCAAATTGCTTTTCTAGTGCCAGAAAAAAATATGACGTGTTTGTTGGTTGCAACTATAATATGTTGTTTTCTATTAGCTCACAATTGTAAGTTATTGAAAAATTTTTATAATAAAAAATCGACCACATTAGAACTGTTCACATATTTCAAATACTTTTATTTTTGAAAAGAATTTCTTACCCAAATGCCAAGTCATGCACACAGAAAACAAAACAAAAACGAAAAACAAAAAAAAAACAAAAAAGAAAATGTATTTAACAGTCAAAAAATAATTAAAGTTGTAATTTTTAACCATATAAATTCATTTTAAAGTTATTTGAGGATGAAAAATAAATAAAAATGTATCAGATGAGGGGAAACGCAAACTTAATATGGAAAATATATTTTAATACTTAACGTTTGTACTAATTACTTCCTTGTTGCTTTTTTCTGTTGATTTTTTTTTTTTTAAAGTAGCGATGTGTCAACTATTGTCTTGTGATCCAGCTGAAATTGGGAGCAAGCACCAAGTGGTCTTCACAGTAAACACCAGTTGCAGTGGTGACATCCCTAGAATTGAATCACATGATGGGGTTTTAGCAACTTGTCCAGATTACACTATTTTAGGGGAAAATAAACTAAAAATTAAATTTACTTTATTAGAAACACCTGATGAACATACATTAACAGTGCGTATACCTAATGTATCCATGATGGACACGGACAGGGCACAGTGATTCACTTAAATGATAATAATAGACCAAACAAAAAGTGCAATCTTTATGTTTATCGTAAGTACAATGTTGTTAAAATTATTGTATTAATAAGTTTACATTTATTGTGACAAAACTTATGTTAATCATATGTTTTTATTATTTTCATTAAATAAGTAATGTAAATAAAGACTATTTTGTATTTTTTTATTTGGGTAAAAGCCAAGGAATTGAAATGCTCTACCAATTTCACAAAAGATGAAATTACAGTGGAGTGTTTGAGCTCAAGAATGTATCCGAATGGTTATTGTGTGTTTGATACCAACCTTAAAATCGTACGTTTTAAAATGTATCTGTAACTCTGTACCTTTAAAACACTGAATTACAAAAGTTAAATGTTTTATTGTTTTTTTGTTGTTTTGTTTTTTTTTTTTGTTTTTTTTGTTGTTTTTTTTTTTTTTTTTGTAAGAGAAGTTAAAAAANAAAAAAAAAAAGCCAATTTGTTTATTTTTTTTTGGACGTGTTGAAAATTTTAAGGGCACATATGAGACAAACGTAACAACGATCAAAGATACTACTTAAATGAGAGAAGTCTACGTCATGAAATATTGCTAATTTTCAATTCAAGTTGCGAATTTAATACACAAAAAAAAAAAAAAAAATGTCAACATTACAGTCTATCCAAAGGTAAAGGGCCATACAAATGACAAAAAAACATACGGAACAATGGCATCAAGAATTGTAAATTTAGGTTAGTAGGACTCATACAAAATTAATAACGTGTTGGTATACATATTACAACAAGATTGCATCAACTATTTTATTGTGCAATGTCGATTATTTGGGTTCTTGTTGAATATTCAGATAACGAAAACATTTTTTAAAATGTTACCGTGTTGTTGGCGCATAGTAAGTGTATTCTTAGCATATACATGCATGGTGCTTTTAACTTATGGGCCATTTTTTATCGTGGGCTGGTGATTAGTGTTAACAGCTTTAAGAACAGGATTTAACAAAATATATTTTATGTTTTGTAAAGCATCTTAAATATTAAAATGAATACATAAATCGCTTATAATATAATCCGATGTCACATTGTCTTGGACTGCATGTATTTTGCAATATATATTTTAATTGTCACATGCGTAGTTTTCATTGTGCAAATTATGTAAATGCATTTAACCTGTCGAGTATTGAACTGAAATTTAGAACAGTGGTTGAAATTAATAATGACGCCGAAAATATGACAATGCATAAAAACATCGCGTATTAGCGTGTTTGTTTACTTTGTTGACTACGACTAGCACAATTTATAGAATGCATAGTATGTTTATATCAATATTGTGTGTGTATATAACTTAAGTGTTTTTTGCCTTTGTTATATTATATTCAGAGAGTCCATCTGTACGTATAAGAAACTGTCCGTCGACCGTGAAAGAAGGAATTAATGTAACGAGTAACTGTGAACGATCTGACATGAGTGACGAGGATGTTGTCATGTCTTGGTATGACAACTTTACATTTAATATTGTTAGTGAGGGATCTGTCTCATTTATTGGAAACAGAAATCTTAAAAGTGATCATACCATTGCATAGTATACATACAACTGCATGTGTGTTAGATGAGCTGACTGAATTTACAATACGCCTCTCCGACCACATCTCTCCAAAGACGTTCATTCTTCTATCATTTACAAACTTTCACCAGGACATCATCAAGATCTCTAAATAATTACCTTAACCTTGCCAACCATTTTCCTCCCATACGTTTTATTCACATACCTAACTACTACCTAACCAACATTATCGCAGTCTAACCTGACATACGTAGATTGTCCTTCCATATCATCGCCATGTTGAAATCCTCCTATATTTTTTTGCACGACAATCAGGTCCTTGGCAATTCAAAAAGGAAGAAACTAAAGGAGGATAGGGCAGGATAATTTTATTACCGGACGGCATTTTCGGTTTAGCCTTATCGAAAACAAAACATATGTCTATTTCAATTGTAGAAGGATGCAAGACACTATGAATATTTTAGTTTTCTTTTAAATTACTACTTCGCAAAGGTACTGATGTGCATGATATATATATATATCATTCGGAACAATTAATATTGACGCAACTAATGATTGTTTCGTTCAGATTTACTTATTGTCAGACAAATGCTGCATTACATCAAAAATGATATCCCTGTTTCTATAAAATTCCTTCTTTTGTGTGCATTGATCCAAAAAGTACTTTTATTGTATCACGTTTGTTAATAATATATTTTATTAAGACATTGGATCCGTCGGAGTTTTAAGCTATAAAGAGAAGGTATACTATGAAATAGACCGAAAGGGTGAGATGGAAAATATATAGAAGCAACAAGACTTCTTCTTCATGTGCATCTTAAATGTAAATTATTTTATGTTTAATTGACGCTAAACACATCCATTAATTAAAGTGTTTTAGTAATAATAATCTAAAGGGAATATATATACGTTTTTTTCGGGAAAGGAATAGATATAACTTTTAAAACTATGGACAATCCTTAGTTTTGATAGCGCTTATTCTCAAATACAATAAAACCGGAAAAATGCTTGATTATAATCCTTAGCAATATACTATAAAGTTTACAAAAAATTCAGCCCCAAGAAAAATGCACCATCCTAATACATTTTTTTGCGGCTTTGAGGGGATTTGTAAGGATTAAGTATTAGGTCAGGATGCTAATCTGTGTGGCAAAAAATGAAAAGGTGTTGATCTGGTACAAATGAAAGAGCATGAGAGAGGAAGTTGTGGAGAAATAAAACGTCATTTATATTATGGATTTAAAATTAAAGGTTTAGGAAGGAGAGTTAGGGGGGGGGGGATTATAAAGTAAGCAGTTGAAATGCGCTACAAATGTAAGTAGGAGTTCTTTCGTTTTAAGTTGACTATAACTTTAATGGTGAGTTGATCAGGAATGATCACTGTAGTTTCTTGTGGACTGTTATTGACTGATGCAAGTATAGAGCATTTCATGTCTCATTTAAGTTTAGGGCTCGTTTAAAAAAAACAGTACAAAACAAAAGACGATACCATAAATTATATTATTATTATTATTATTTATATAGCGTGGTGTCCCAACCTAGGGCTGGGCTCACCACGCTGTACATACAACTTAACAAACATGAGCAAGAATTTTAAAAAAAAAAATAATATTCAATAATAAAGAGAAGGATACCCAAACAAGGGCTAATTACAATTACAAATTTTATTAAGCTAATTATAAATTACAAAATAAAAAATGAAATAAAAATTAAAGCCATTGACTTAAAGTACAGCGATGACTTTTACGATGTTGAAGATTGAATAATGTTGAAAAAGGTACAATGTATTAAAATGTAAATACACACACACCGGAACATCTTTGTAAACAAATCTCTCTCTCGTATAGCAAATATCTCTCGTATAGAAAATCTCTCTCTCGTATAGCAAATCTCTCTCTTATAGCAAATCTATCTCTCGTATAGCAAATCTCTCTCTTATAGCAAATCTCTCTCGTCATTCCCCAATCAATCTGAAGAGATGTACATATACTCTGTTTCAGAGATCTTTCTAGAACCGGCTTACACATCGTGTTCCTTTCTTGACTAGTCTCGATATTTGACATGATTCTAATTAAACAGAACATAGACTTTATTTATTTGTTAACAAGATCATGGGAGATTATTTTTAAATATTCACACCCAAAAACGCGGTACCGAACTTGAGTCCGCTAAAGTTTATTCACAAGAAAAGATGATTGAAAGAAAACGAACTTTTATAACATGGACGAAATGAAATTAAAGTCGATAGTATTACCAGATGTAGATGATGTAGTTGTATATGATATCTAATTCTTTGTTAATATTTCCATTTTCCAGCAGTGTTTTATTGTCAGTCGGTAAACATTTTTGGATAGAAAAAGTGAACCTGTTTTCTATCAACCAACAATTGCCTTTAAGTATTTATAAAAATATTTTTTTGTAAGTCTATGTACAATTTTATTTTAAACGTTTACAAACGTGTATATAATTATATTAAAATCTTGAAAAAAATTCTTAACTTCATATAAATGAATGTTTTCTCAATTAGTGACATTTTTTTAAAAATAATAGTCAGTTTAAGAAAATCGTTATCATAGTGTGTATATATATATTTATATTTATATTTATATTTATATAGCTCTTGAAAAATCTTTAAGCTTACATAAATATATTCTCAGTTTATATACATTAGTTAAGATAATATGTTTAAGGAAAACAATTTTGCTAGGAATATAATATCGTTTAGAATAGTCTAGAAATACTTTTTCATTATTTCAGTAAAAATAGCGATCAAAAGTTAAATTCGTAACGATTTCTTGATTCTATTTTCACAGTTCCAAAAATTATTACCTCATTTTCCAGACAATGACGAAGGTATCGAAACAATTACCATTAAAATATAAGGAAACATTATTTTGTAATGTGAAGCAAGAGAAGCAGATAATCAGTCAATAAATATAACCAACGATAGTAGAACGTTAGATTCGACAAGCAATGATACGATAACGTGGACGAACACATCTGTCAATTGCAATGATACTGGTGTGTATTAGTGCATTTTTGTAGATATGGGAATGGAATGATACATATATACATGTCAGTGTTTGTGGAACCAAACTAAAAGAAATGACAAGTGAAGGTGCGTTTTAAAACAATGCATGTTTGGAGGTTTTATATCATTTCCTTTTATCTCCAATTTAATTTTTTTCATCTGCGAAAATAGGAGTATAAATAAAAAAATATTATTTCTTTTTTATACTAAGATATGATGTAAGATTATTTAGAATTAATTCATCTCAATTGTCCTATTGAAAGTTATTCAAGTGACATCAATATATGATACAGAGGAGAAAAAAAGATACATGAGTGATGTCATGGTGGATGCAAATCCTAGCGTAAACTATTGAATAAAAGAAAGGAAAAAAAATGTTTTTAAGCATTTGTTTCATCTCTTGACCAATCCACACAAATCTTAAAAGTCAAATAAAAGTAAAAATCGTTTTGAGGTTTCCATTTTTGTGTTCAGTCTTAGCTTATCACAATGTATCTATTCACATATCTTGAAAAAAAAATAAATTATAACATGAACTCTTAGCCAAAGATCCAAAATTTCTTCTAAAAAAAACATTTGGGTTGTCAGTCTTCGTTTCGGGGTAGTTTTTAGACAAAGTATCCCTGTTGTACCGAACGATTACTGAAGCGTAAAACTTTCTTCATACTTAAGTATAACACGTTTTGGAAAAGTATTTATTTCCTAAAGTTTGACCCAAAAAAATGCTTGACCCCAAGTGCAATATGCACTGGAGCTTTCCCGATTGGTTTTTAAAAGTTGGAATTTGAAAAGCCTAAAAGCCTGTATTAAAGGATTTTTTATTTTGAAATTCCTCCAGTCTGCATTCAAAGTATATGTTGCGTTGATGCTGTCTTTCCTGGGGTCATCCAATTGAAAGAGACGACAGAATTGCTAACAGCTCAATCCTGACTCCAAAGAACTACAAGTCATTTCAAATTTTGCTATTCTATTGATCAATGCAGTGCAAAAAACTAGCAGGTAGCAAACTATTTATTACAATTTTTGAACAACTTTATACCTGGAGCAATGCCTTCTCATAGACTTAACTTGAAAGTTTGTAGAGTGGAAGTATTGCAAAGAAATCTTGACTTAACTAGAAGTCTTTACAAGTGGGTCAGAATGTTTGTCACGCAAAAAATGTCCACAATTATTGACTGTTAAATCCTGACCGAATCGTTTAAAGGTACGAGCATTTTTAAATAATAGTAGTAATACGTTTATTTGACAATCATGCTTCATCCCCAAAAGCTCGAAGCGGGGTGCAAAGTCAACCATAATAAAATAACAATGAAAAAATATATATTATACCACATTGAAATACAAAACGCAACATTAAAAAAACTACATTCGAGAATACCCATTCTAAGTATTTCATCCCTTGCAACCATAAACAACGCAGGCTAATATACATCTAGAATCTAGGAGATAATAGCTAGCTGGAGAAGATGGTAGACAACATCACCCCAGCAGGTGTTTGCGAAATACAAATGTTTTCAATTCGGTTTTGAAAGTCTCCAGTGTATTGCTATTTCTGAGAGCGACAGGTAATGTCTTCCAAATTGTTGGGCCAGCAAATGCGTAAGTGCGCCTCCCGCAAGTCTCAAGGCAAACCCGTGGTATCGAGTGTCGCCACTCTGGGATGAGCGGAGTTACCTAATGGGTACATAAGCCGTCAGGAGCTTTTTTAGATAGAGTGGTTTCATGTCATGCAAGCAGCGGTAGTAAAGAGTTGCAATTTTATATTCTATGCAAACGCGGACCGGCAACCTATGCAAGTCTCTCAGAAGTGTGTTAACATTGTCAAATTTGAGTTTGCGAAGAACAATACGAGCCGAATTAATCTGTGCGTTTTTATGTTTATCCTGAAGTGTAGCTGGAGATTCACCATGAGAGCACTGCAGGAGTCCATGATTGATAGCACGAATGCAAACAAGAGTCTCTTTTTTTTCATCCAATGTTAAGAAAAGTCTTATATAACTAATTCTGCAAAGCTCTAGAAAAATCCCATTGCAAATCATGTTAATGAGATTTTCCATAGTTAGTTTTCTATCCAAGTAGACACCCAGGTTTCGCACTGTTTGAACAAACTCAATTTGTATAGCTGACAGAGTAAAGGATGGTGTGTTATTTACAGATTTACTCCAAAGATATTCATGTATTCTTTCTGCCTGAAATTAGATTTGGATTAAGAAGAAAAAAGTTTCAACTGAGACGTGCTTTTGCTATGAACATACACATATGGACAAAAAAATAATTAGTTGCTAATTTTAACAAACTACAGAATTCAGTCATGTACAAATTTATGTTTATTTTTGTTTAAATAAGTATTTTCAGAAATTCCAAGTGAATGTCTTAGGAACGGACCAACAACGCAAATTAATAAAGACCAAAGAGTTTACACCAAATATGTGGTCCAAAAAGAGTTTTAACCCGATACTAAAACGTTATAGCAAATCGGAACTTTATCAATTTTAACCAATAAATTTGCTGGCCGGAAAAAAATATATTTTTATTATAGAAATCATATTTATTGCCCCTTTTATAGATTCTAACAAAATGAGATCACGAAATTATTTATAATTTTTAAACGTTAAGTTAATGTGTGATGTTCTTTCAATTCCTATCAAAACCATTTTCTGCTTTTAATGATATTTGCTAAAGTAAAAAAAATAACAAATTACGTACATATTTTAAATCGTTACTTTTGTTCCACAGGGGCTTAATTCAGCCAAACCATGACCGTGTTCTATTCTCTTCTACAATTCTACACTAACCAAATCCCTTTAAACATGAACGTCCTTTATGTAAAAAAGAATCATTAACTCAACATTTACTGTATAAAACATTAAAATTATTAACCATAACCGTGTAAAACGGCAAACAATGTTCCATCTGATGCAAGCTTCAAATTTTAACCTTTACCACCATACAATCAATACCCTGCTCATCCTCGCTAGTTTAATTAAAGTATACCCCTAAAAGTAGCACAACCCACTACTTTCCAAACAATCTCAGACCTTTCCATGTTCCCCCCCCCCCCAAGCTTCACCCCCGACACACACCATTTACATTCCCTTTCCAAATTTCCCCATCTTAATTCAACAACAAAATACTTAGATCGTGTCCTTTACTTGAACTATTGTTCAGCACAGAAGTGTCAGAGTCCAGTATGTACTTTAAACACTTGTTGCTTCATTGTTTCGAAACATCACGATTTCAAGTTAATACTGGATCGCTTGACCATCTAACACACGTCGCATTGTTAAAACTACCTACCAAACTCATAAAACATTTTTTTTTCTGATCGGAACAACACCTTACTAATTTTTATACATTGGTAGTTTTCTTTCACTAAAATGGACTTTCGTTCTGAAACCAACTTTAAGTACATACTTGTCTTCGGCTTAGCTTTAAAAAACAAATAGTATTAAAAAAAAAAAAAACAATGAATACAGAATACATCTTAATTTTGCAGAAAAAAAAGAAAGAAATACATATTTAACCAAAAAAATGACATTGTCCATTTATTAAAATGATCTTTTTTAAAAAAGGTTATTTATGCTCACAAATCTATGGGCTTCGTAAATTTGAAGACAGTTTGTACAGAAAATATACTGAATTCGAACCCTTTTGCTTTATGGAGTGCTCATCTACAATTTAGCAAACAAATTTAGGATAATCAATTTTTTTTAAAGTAAAATTTTGTTCTACTTTATAATGCGTTTAAACTCATATTTGAGATTTTAAGAAAAAGACATTTTTAAATTTAATTATAAAAATTAATTTTGTTGAAATTTGTTTGTTTTAACGAGTATGTTTTTGCAAAAGTTTTACAGCACATTTTTTTTTTTTTTCGTTTTCATTTATGTGAATTTGGTGTGGAGAGAAAGTCATTCTCTTTCACTCCACGTCCACACGAGAAATTTCAGCGGGACAATAGAAATCCTTAATCATTGATAATTAGTCATCATCTAGTGGGATATATAAAAAGACACTGCCTGTTAAACAAACGCATACAACTAACTACTAGCATACTGAATCTTGACTACGGATACTTGCTGTGCATGCCTTATAGCTGGTAAGTATTTAGATGATCTCATAACTTTGTAGGCTACTTTATCATCGTAATTTAAGATATATGAGTTTATGTAGCAATGTTTGTCCTTGTTTTTTTGTTTGTTTTTTTTTCTCTTTTTAAAGGAGCACTCATAATATTTTGAAATACGTATCAATAATTTTAGTGGTCTTTTATTTGTCAAATAATATTTTGTGCGTACTTATTTTTAATCTTTGTGTATTTCAATAGTTAATTTGATACATACTGTTACGTTAACACATCATTAATATAAATTGTGACACATGAAAACACGAACTTTTCAATTTATAGGGAAGGGGATTTCTAGTAAATCCTGGGGACTTGTCTATCTGCATTTAAGAAGTTAAATTTTAAAAATAAAATATTTTATTTATAGTCATTTTATTTATGAAATTTTTTAAAATGTAATGTATTTTTTAAAATTGTTTTGGACGCTTGCAAAATGTACGAATAAATCTTCCGCCGCCTAACAGCCATTAACTCGTAAAATTTCATAGGGGTAGGCCTTTTCGTTCGGTTTTAACTTCCTGCTAATGTGTAACTTCCAGGCCCTTTGCTCATTAAATAAATAAATAGCTAAAAGTATTCATTAACATTGCATTATCTTTTTAAGTGGCTCTTCGCAGATGCGTTATACGTGAGAATGGTAAATACTTTATCCTGAGTTTCGTTACGTCTCTAGTACTTGACTGCGACGACAAGCAGATCGCATTATTTTGCCAAACATCACGGGATTGGAGATGTTTCTCTATCCCAATCATTGACTTATTATACTCAACTCTTAACGTTTTGCACATGATATGTCTTTGTCTAATACATAGAGAGAAACACATGTCTTCTTTATCACGTCGTTTCATTAAAAAAAAAAAATGTTGTGTATGTTTAATTTCCTCTGGACTCGTTCTACGCTTTTTTTCTGGGAATAGATCCAGAGATACAGGACAAAGGATTTAGCTGATATTCTACAAATACGAACAACAAATCTCACGACCCTAGATTTTGATATTTAAAAAAAAAACAACAGATGTAGTTCTTTTGCTAAAAAGGAAATTTTATAATGTTTTAAAAATCCATTTATCTGAAATGTAATCTGAAAAATAATTCAAAGTAACATATTATTCATTATTGAGAAAAGTATTTGACTTTAAAATACAAATTGCTATTTTGGTATCTAAAAAATAAATGTAGAGTTCTTTTTGTAATAGAGAATTAACCCAAAAATCTCATTGAGTCACATATCTCTCAAAATGTTATGCTACTGGATGCTTCATATATTAAGAGGCACGTAATATTTTTGAACTCATTATTATGTCAACATAATTGTTTTAGCCCTGTCTTGATCAAAATTCAATATATTTTATTTGAAATCAATTGTTCTTTCCTCAGGCGATAAAATTAAAAAAAAAAAACAACTAAAACTTGACAATAAAATGCAGAAGTTTGAAATTGTTATGCAAAAACCATCTTATTTTTTTTTCGAAAAAAAAATGATTCATTTTGATTAATAGATTATCTAAACTATTCATAGATACATAATTTGAAAAAAAAATTCTAAATGATGCAGCTATTCCGAAATGTTTACATTTGTTTTCAGAGTAACTATAATTAAAGTTAAACATCTATAGCTTTATTTAATCAAAAACAAAAAAATGCTACTCCAATTTGAATGATATTAAGATTCCGAGATGTTTATAATATACAAAGCTATTAAAAACAATAAGTTAAAGTTTATAGCTTTAAAATTTGAAGAAAAAAATTGTATTTTTTCATTCCTTAATGGTCTATCATCTATCATATTTTCTTTTAAAAAAATAACAAAATTTAAAAAGAAAATAGATTGGATGCGTTTGCAGTCCATTTAGTTATAAACAGTAAGCTTTAAACAGATTTGTTTTTTTATCTTACAGGAATTTTCAACCCGAACAGTGGAGTTATCCTTGATTTTAAATACATTTCTTTTGCAATGCAAGAAAAAATTGTGACCCGTTTGTTGATTGCGACTTTATCATGTCGTTTGTTATTTGGCAACTTTTGTAAGTTGTTGAATGTTCTTGATAATGAAAAATTGATTTTTATTTCAAACAGTTTGCATATTTCATATTTAAAACACTTGATTTTAGAAATGATTTTCTTATCCGAATGTGAAGTAATTAAAAATTTAAATTTAAATATAGTAATACAATAAAAAAAAAATTACTTACGGATAAAATGAAATTAAAATTTATCAGCCAAAAAGAAAATGCTAAACTTAATATTGGAAATACGTTTTGATATGTCACTCTTGTACTAATTACTTCGTTGTTGTTGCTTTGTTCTATTGCTTTTTCTTTTAAGCGGCGAGGTGTCAGGTGTTATCATGTGATCCAGCTCAAATTGGGCAGAGCCATCAGGTGGTCTTCAAAGTAAACACCAGTTGCAACATTGACATCCCTAGAATTGAAGCACTAGATGATTTTTTAACATGTCCAGATTACACTATTTCAGAGAAAAATAAACAAAAATATAACGTGACCTTATTTAAAGCTGCTGATGAACTTACCTTAACCCTGCATATATATAATGTATCCACGATGGACACGGACAGCGCACTATGGTTTCAATTATATGATAATATTAATACAACCAAGAAAAATTGCATTCTTTCTGTTTATCGTAAGTACAATGTATTAAATAAGAGTTCATGCCATAGGTTTACAGTTATTGTGATAACAGTTATTGTCATTGAATAAATAATGTAAATTAACGAATTTTTGTTCTGGTTTTTTTTAACCATTTCAGTAAAATCCAAGGAATTAAACTGCTCTACAAATATAAAAAAAGATGCAATTACAGTGGAGTGTTTTAGTTCAAGAATGTATCCGAATGGTGATTGTGTGTTTGATACCAACCTTAAAATCGTACGTTTTAAAATGTATCTAAACCTTTGTACACTTAAAACACAGAGTAAAAAAATTAAATGTTTCATTCGTTTTGTGTGCATTTTTGAAAGAGAAGAAAGGTATTATACAATATATACAAAATATTAGAAAATTAAATTTTAACTTATTCAGTAAAAGAATTCTTAAATCTTTTAAGAAAGTAGCAATTTTTTTTTATTTGGATGTGCTAACTTATTTCAGGGCACCTATGACACAAACGTTACAACGATCAATGATACTACGCAAATGAAACATGTCTACTTCAAGAAACATTGCTCACTTTCAATTCCCGTCGCTAGTTTAACACCCAGGGAAATAAACGTAAACGTTACGGTCTATCCAGAGGTCAAGGGCGATACGACTGACTCAATCACATACGGAACAAAGACATCAAACGTTGTCAATGTAGGTTAGTAGGACACTTAAATAATTTTTAAACGTTTCTGTATACATATTTAAAAACATTGCCGCAACTATTTTATTGTTGAATGTCGATTATCCAAAGTAATTGGGAGCATGGTGTAGATCGGATAACAAGCACCTGTTGAAGAATTAAGTGCATAGTACATCAACTATTTTAGTGTATACACGTGCTTTAATTTGCAAGCTATATTTTACATTAATGACCAAAGTGTATCGGGGTCTGCAGATACATGTCAAAAAAATTAAGGAGCGGATTTTTAAAAAAAAATGTAATAATAATCCGATGCCACATTGTATTGGGCGGCATGTATTTTGAGATATATATTTTAATTATTATATATATTGTTTGAATTGTCCCATTTATGTAACTGCATGTTATACATCTAGAAATGACCTGAAATTTATAAATGTGCTCGGCATTGATTTTCGGTGTATATAATATGACAGTTATTACGCACTGCCTTCTATTGTGAAAAATTAATCTCTTGTTTTAAGTTATGGCTCATTCTAAACAGTGCCTAACAAAGGACGAAACCATAAAGAAAATATAATAATAAAGGTACGACACTCAAAACAGTACTGATAACAATTAATAAGATTAATTTAAGTACTAATATTATTACAAAACAAAAGAAAATATAATTGCAATGATCAACTTACAGAGCATGGGAATGTCTTGTACCGGGACCCAGTTAGCACAATGTGCCAATTAATAATGTACAATGATAAATGCGAATAAACACATAAGAGTACACACAGAATAATACACTTCTCTCGTGAAGTTAAAAATATCTATTAAAAAATATCTCCGTATGTTCTCTGAACCCTTTATATATATATATGCAGCGTAAGACACGTTCCCGAAACTACTTGGACATGGTCTACCCCTCTAGTCCAGTCGCGAACATTCCACAACAAACTATGAGAACCATCTGCAGTTGACAGCGGAAGTAAACACGCAAGAAGAAAGGGAAATAGGCCACGCCCAACACAAACGCGTCTGCTAATAAAGTTCAATACTCTAAGAGGTCGAGATTCTATCTCTCAGGATCTCGGCCATGAAACATGGCTTAGTAGTCCCTGGGGACTCCGACCATGCAACACGGTCTCGAGTAAAATGATTTCTGGGCAGTTTGCTTCCAATCATGAGGGGACAGTTTTAGGTCAAAACCCCTCTTGCCCAAAGAGTCTTGCGGTCTGGACGTTGGGTTGGAACGGATTTGCTTCCTCTCCGGGGATGGCGTTGCGTTGCCTCCCACACCGCCCAGGGAGCCGTACGTTTCTTGGTATGGCACAGCTTTACCTACACTCCGGGAGTAGTCTTGATCTTAACTTCCTTCCACCATTCCTGGGAGTTGTCTGGACGTGGGTCAGAACAGCTTTGCTTCCTCTACGGGGTGGTGGTGCGTTCCCTCACCCCCCCCCCCCGTTCGGGGAGTGGTTCGGACGGGACTGTGTCGTGACGAATCAGTCGCCTAGGAGCGGCTTTCTCAAGGCCGCATGTTTTTAATCCTCAGCAAGTGTTTTTAAGAAAAACAAGCCTCATATCCATTATCGGCGACACGTAATCATGTTAGCGTGCAGCTTCCGTTGCGAAGGAAGTCATGCGTTTAACTGGGATTTTTTAGCTTCAGGAGGGAACCCCCCTACTAGTCAGTCACGCCACGAAGAGGCAAAATCCCATGTAACACCACCGAGCCAGTGGTTCTGAGCTTCGACCTCACAGTGCTCGGTCTTGGCCCGACGGAACGCGTCTGCTAGATTGGGCTATAGAGAGTTCACGGCACGTGGAAATTTGACGTAAACACGTCCTACATTACACAATGTCTAAAAACATGCCAACTGCGTACGATAATAAATAAGACGGGAAGTTCGGATTATTGATGTTTTAGATTATCAGAGTGTATAACATGGAAGCATTTCTGTAAAGTGCTTGGATATATTTTTGTTTATAATTAATTAATTAATATGTTTACTAGCCAAATTTATAGCGTTACCATTCTAGTTTTATCAATATATTTATATCTTTGTTTATTAAATTTGAAACCTTTTCTATGAAATAAATGCAGAGATGCCATCTGTAATTGTAAGAAACTGCCCATCAACTGTGAAAGAAGGAATTAATGTAACTTGTTACTGTGAACGATCTGACTCAAGTGACGTGGATGTTGTCATTTATTGGTTTGACAACGTTACACTAAACATTGTTAGTGAAGGAAATGTCTCATTTATTGGAAACAGAGATCTTAAAGGTAATAGTTCAATGTATAGTTTACATAAGTAAACTTGCTGTGTGTTAGATGGGTAGACTTACTTGACAATGTGTTCCTCGGCCAACATCTTTACAAAGACTTTCATGCCCCTATCAATTACAAACTCTAACTAAGGCCTAACAAAACTCTACCAATAATTACCTTACCCTTCTTAACTATATGCCTAACAATAACGTTTCTGACGGCACAGTGGACATAAATTATTCCCTAAATGCCTAAGAATTAAATTTGTACCCAAATAACACTTAGCTCTTTTCACGTTCGTAACTAGACTGCCTAAATGAGATTATGGCAAACTCACCCAAAACATAAAGATGGTTCTTCTTTATTATCTCTACCAGGGCCGGCACTAGGTAATGGCAGAGTGGGCAGTCAACACGGGCCTCGATCGTTGCCGTAGTATATTTATAATATACTTAAGCCTATGAATAGTTCCTGATCACGTCAACACAATATTCGGAAACTAAGCTAGAGAACAAATATCCCTTTTGACGAATCCCCTTATGACAAGCAAGGCCCCAGTACGACAAAAACGTGTCTTAATATCCTATAGGCGGAAAATATAACCGCCCCGAAAAACTCAATTTGCCCAAAGCCCCGCACTCTCCTAGCGCCAGCGCTGTCTCTACTTTAACCACCAATATTTTTTGCTCGAAAATAACGAGTTTTTTTTCATTAAAAAATGAATAAATTAAAGGAGGAAATGGCGGGCAATTTTATAGCGGGACGCCATAATGCATGTCTGCTTATCCTAAACAAAACATATGTCTGTTTAACTTGTAGAAGGATGCAAGACGCCATGAATATTTTAGTTTTCTTTGAATTAATAGCATTGCTTCGCAAAGGATCTGATGTGCATATATATATATATCATAGTATTCATATTATATCATATATATACATATATACAAATGAAATTTGTTTGTTTGTGGCGGCGGTGTCCGTTTGTTCCACAAAGGCTTTTACATGGATTGATGGATCTTGACCAAACTTGGCACACATATCCATCATGATCCACAGAAAGAACTCTTAAGGGGTTATAAAGTTTTTATAACATTCCGTTTGGGGCTGGGGGCCCCGAATTCGTTTTTTCACTTACATGAGCTATATGAATAAAGCTAAAAACAAATGCTCCTACATCCATAGATGGATCTTGACCAAACTTAGTACACATATACTTGATTATACATATTCAAATACTGAAGGGTCATCAAGTCATAATATCTATTCTTCTGGGGCCGGGAGTCCCCGTTTCTTTTTTTTTCTAATATAAGCTTTATAAATATCAATAGGCTTAATACTCCTACATGAATGGATGGATCTGACAAAACTTATTACACATACACATGATCATCCATATACAAATACCGAAGGGTACTGAACTCATAGTATCCATTTCTTTGGGAGCGGGGGCCCCAGTTCATTTGTCCTAATATAAGGTATATGAAAATCAATAGGGTTAGACGACGGTATAGATTCTATGTGAATTTATGGATCTACGCTTAGCTTTGTTCATTAGGCTTCTTAGTCCGTATTGAAATATCGGTGGATTTAAAAATATTAATATCCAATCCAGAATTTTCCTGAAAGTTCGATAATTTTAAAAGCTATATATATCTATTGCATTTTGAAGTAGATTTTAATGGGATCAATCTTAAATTTTATCTCTATTATTTATCCATCTGATATTTATAGGGCCCTTTATCTCAGGCAATGCTAAATCAGTACAGTTATGGAATGGGCCCCCCGGGGCCCCGTGATTAACTTAAATATAAAAATTATTATAGTTATGATATTTGTTGAAGATTTTTATGGTATTAAAAAAATAATTCGAAAAGTAGTTTAACACGTGTTTCGAGCAGGTTATTAAACTTAATCTAGAATTTTGCAGAAAGTTATAATTTGTTCTACGGGGATATATAGTGGGGTCTAAGGGATAATGAAATTTTAGTCAGTTCTATTCATTTCTATACTGTCCGGAGATAACTGTTCTCTCAGAGAAGTCTTGAAACTTTCGATTGAATTCAAGTCCACGGCGCATTGTCCAGTTGGTTTCAAGAAATTTTTGTTCGTGGGAAGAATGATTGTTTATATTGAACTGTGTTACACCGAGGCACAGTGAAGCATTTATCATTTTTACGGATGTAACTGCTTATGGAGTTGTCAGAGGTGAAGTCAATGTTTAGCTCTGATTAAGCGACCTGGCTAAAATGGGGTTAGATACGTGTTGGCTGGAATGGCCAGCACTAGCCACGTGATCACTTTATAAAGAAATGTTATACGGAGCTTTTCTCGTCTGTCTTTGAGGGAGGAGAAGTCAACCTTTTTAAAGGGTCAGTGACGAAGCCTGGAATGAAGGATTTGTGGTCACTGTGAATGATGCGCACTGCGTTGCTTGTATTAGCTCCATTTGTCACCGTCTTGCTTTAGGTGTGGGTCCCAGATGATCGCACCATATTCCAGTAGCGGACGGACGAGTTCGAGATAATCATTTCGTTTGCAGGATGTTGGCCAGTGGCACAGATTTCTTCGAATGAAACCGAGTTTGGATTTGGCTTTTTGAAATTTTTTTTATATGGTGTTACGCACTGATTTGTGTTGGGAGTAATTAATCTCCTATTTTAATTTTAATTGGCTCGTTGTAATCAGTGCCTAACAAAGGACGATACCACAGAATCAACAATATTAAAGATACGACCCAAAACAGTTTCTCGTTACAATTAATAAGATTTATTATGTCTAAAGATAATTACAAAAGAAAATAAAATAAATAATTACAATCTTCAACTTACAGTATGGTAGATCTCGTACCGGTACACAGTTAATACAATTAGAAATAATGATGCCAATAAATAATGCGAAATAAACACATATAAGTAGGAGCACACAAATACACGAAGAATAAAACACGCCTCGTAATGTTAAGAAAATCTATATGAAAATCTCCGTCCATCGTCCGTGCCTGTCAATCCCTTATATAGGTGGGTCTACCGACGCCCAAGCCCTGCCTTCGAGAAATTTCGAGAAAAATCCCAATCATTCTACCAAATACTATTTGGAACAGATTAATTATTTGTATTCGTTGGCGGCGTAAACAAGAATACATCAAAGACCTAAGCCACACCCCTTTGTGAACACAGCGTCTCATGCGGGGTCAATCAGAGGGCACGCACGAGAAATATGATGTAAACAAGCTCTCTATAACAATGGTGTGACCGTTTTATATTATTAGAGAAAAGAATTCCAAGGTAAGGATTATTTGATAAATGTTGGTGAATGGTCTTGTTTAGCGAGTACATATAGGTTGATGTTTTTATTTCTTGAGATGCTCATTGTGTAGCTTTTGGTTTCGTTAAATTGTATGCCCAATTTGTCCGCCCATTTCATAAGGCAATTCAAATCTGCTTGGAAATGGTTGTTGTCATCGTAGCCATTGATCTCTCTGTAGACAAGGCATTCAACTGCAAACAGCGTCACTCGAGATTTTACAGTATCATGGAGGTTGTTTATATGTATGAGAAAGTTGCCCAGCGCTGTACCCTGAGAAACTCCTGTGTCTATAGCGGTTTTCTTGATCGGACGACATCCACCTCTACGGGAATGGTCCTTTGAGTTAGGAATGGTGTGAGCCATGAGTGAAGATTGCCGGTAATGCCGTAGGGGTAGACCTTATGTAGAAGAATGCTGTGTGGAACAGTGTCGAAGGCCCTGGAGAAGTCGAGAATTCCCCTGTCGATCTGTTTACCTTTGTCATAGAAGGAAAGTAAGTCATTGATGGTGAAGATTAATTGAGGTTTGTTGAGAAGTTTTTTTATGTTGGTCAAGATGGTTTAGTGTTCAAGGTGATTCATAATGTGGCGACAGTTTATGTGTTCTAGAATTGTGCATGGTAATGTTATATTGGGCGGTAGTTTTTTGGGTTATGTCGCTCAACTTTATTTTAGGCACTTATGATATTTGCATCAAGCCAGTCTAGCGGGAGTTTGCCTGCGTCAAGCGACATTTGGAAACAGAAGGTTAAGGTTGGGGTAATGTTGACAGCCAGGGACTTCGGTTGCAGCGCCGAAAGCGGCAATTTTATCACTTTCGACCTAGTTTCAGTTTCGGCTGAAACTGAAAAGTTAAATTTCGGCTTAAATTCGGTTTCGGCTGAAAGATAAAAGTTAAATTTCGTTTTTTTTCCAGTTTTGGACGAAATTGACTTAGACTTTCAGTCATCTGGCCGAAAGTGACTGATGTTTTCTGTCATCTACCAGAAATCAGACGTTCTGTTTGTCTCTAGGCCGACAATCTGATATTAATTAGTGATCGAATCTTGCTGTCATTGTATTATATATATGACTAATACTCAGCAAAATCTGCGTACAGCTGCATGATAACCTATTTGTCCTGTGCTATTTTTCCAAACAAATTACGTTTCAATTAGGCCTAAACAAATGTAAACAGTTAGTGGACAAAAACTACTGGAATAGTGATATTTATATTATTATTTTTGTTTTAATTTTCGTTTCAAAAATAAAATTTGGAAACTTAGATTTATTCAATTCCTTTTTTTTTTTTTAGTATTTATTTTGATTTATCAGTATCATTCTCCTCAATTTTGTCATAGGCAAAGGTGAATAATATTGCATAATCCATGGGAATGGTAAAATTTCAATTTTTATTTTTTTTTAAATTTATGGTAAAAAGCAAACTTAGGCCTTTTTAAAACATTCATTTCTTGAATTTCATCATTATCATGCTCATAACCATTGTTGTAGACGAAATAACATGCGTTTGCATGTATCAATAATTCGTATTATAATTATGAAGTAGGTCTACTGCTGACTTGTGTACTTTTTTGATATTAGCGACCAATTTAGTTGACTTTTGCGACGCTACGTCGAGACCTATTATCAGAACAACAAATTTAAGAGACCCGGTTTAAAAAAATAATTTTCGCCACCAATCGGGGTGAGGGAGGTTGGTCTCTGAACAAAATAATTACTTAACCAATACGGAAAGAATAGTGTGTTGTTACTAGGTTAAATATTAATACAGTAATATCTTGCAAGCTATTAATGAAAACATAAAGCATTAGTATTACGTAAATAGCGGAACACTGTGGTGATTAATTTTTAGTCTTAATAACATATATTTAAGTGGCAATCGGCTCTATTAGAGCCATAAAAGTTATTGTAGGTATATGTCCTATGTTGTAATTATATTATAAAAGCAAAAGTTACTTAAGAGTCTATTGTGCATTAAATTTGCCCCCCCCCCCAAATTTTGCCAAATTTTCTCCTACTATAATAATATAATAATAAAAAATTGTAAAGCATTTAAATCACTTTTAAATTAAAATAGTAAATATTCATTAGATCAAGGGTCTCAAACTCAAATCATCAGGGGGCCGCAGGAGGTAGAGTCTGAGTGAGACTAGGCTGCATCAAGTATTCCACAAAAAAGCGATTACAACTTCATTAAAGTACACTTGTTACAATCTGCTCAACATTTATAAATAACAAATACAATCATTAAGGGATCTCAAGAACTAGGATTCACTTTCTTCCACCTACTCACCGTTGCCAGAGACCTGGCAGTGCTTCTTTTTACACAGCTGAGCAATTTTGGCTTGAGTAAGAAAGCAAATGAGAATCTCAGTAGAGCTTGAAGATCCTCATCAGTAAGTCTAGCCCTGAACTTTGACTTATTAAAGTGCATATTGGAAAAGAGATTTTCACACAGATAGGTACTCCCGAAAAGTCATATGATCCGCTTTAACAACCCAAACCTTTGAGGGAAGTGGATATCAATGCAAATAAAATGTCCATGCCTGTCTGTTCACCATAGATAATAAAGATGTATTAAAAATATGTTTTTAAACAGCAACATTTTAATGTGAAATAAGAAAAAGTAGACATATATGATAAATATTTTACTCCTTACAGCAGCAAAAAACTAGGCATCCCATTAAGTTCATGTATAACAATAACGACATTAATTAGTTAATACCAGCTGAACAGTTTTGAATGAAATGTATCTAAGAGAAGGTACAAAGCCAGTGGTCGCATAAGCAGGTTATTGCCAAATATTTTGTTATAGTAAGTTATATTCAACAAATATATGTATTAAAATGTGTGCATTTACTAACTGGTGTAAATGAACCTACGTTTTTTTGGAAAATTTACAAACAGGTATTGGGTGAATCATGGCAGAAAAGACGTGTATGTGGAGTCCATCATTCATTGTCACAATTGTGGAAGTCACATGTTTAGCTTTTATTAACATTTTGGACAAGTAATATGTTTTAAATGATGGTTTTTTGGTTTCAGCTTCCGTTTCGGCCGAAAGTCATTTTTAAAATTTCGGCCTATTTTCGGTTTCGGCCGAAAGTCATTTGTAAACTTTCGGTCTATTTCGGTTTCGGCCAAAATCATAAAATCACTTTCGGCCGGACTCTAGTTCGAAATACAGTCAGCTCCGGCGCTTTATTGGGCTTCATGTTTTTAAGAAGTTTTTCTACTCCTTGTTCAGTTATGTTCAGGGGCCTATTAAACAAGGTGATTGTTTTAGGGATGGTATGACGTTGGTGGAAATTTTGGTGAAGACAGATTGAAACTGCCTTAGGAGAATTTCTCCTTTGCATTGGCTATCGCTTATAAGTTGTCCGTTTTCTATGACGGGGGCTATGCCAATGTTGTCTTGGTTCTTGGATTTTATGTAGAGACAGAAGGGTTTTGTGTTGTTGTTCTCGAGGCCTTCTTGAAAGAATCCATTTATGTACTACCACTCTTCTCTTCTTAGTTCTCTACGACAGTGCTTTTGGAGTCATGGTCGGATATGCCTGGGACACACGTCGATTGTTTAACAAGGGTGGGCTTTGGCGCGAAGATTAGATCTAGTATGCTGTTTTTACGTGTCGATGTCTTCTGCACTTGTGTCAGTTGCGAGGATGAGGTTAATTCGACTAGTGATTGCTGAATGGTATTGTCTTTACCGATGGAGTGGGCAGTATGCGGGGCCCAGTCTATATCGGGGTAGGGGTTGTTTTGTTTTAAGATGACTGAGAATCTAGCTGTGAGTTAACATGGAATAATCAGCATAGTTTTTAATGGATAAAATGAAATGAAAGTCGACCTTGGTTAGGATTTGTAGAGGATGGGTGACCTACTTTACTTTGTAAATATTTCCATTTTCCAGCACTGTATTATTGTCAGTCAGTCAACATTTTTGGATGGAAAAGTGAGCCTGTTTTCTATCAACCTAAAATTGCCTGTAAGTACTTATAAAAATGTTTTTATAGTATGTGTATAATTTTAAGATACATGTATCAAATCTTTTAATATAGCATTCTGTAATTATATTACAATCTTTTAAAAAAATATATATCAGCTTATATAAAGAAATGTATTCTTCTTTCTCAGTATGTATAACCTATTTAAGAGAAACATTTAAAAAAAATAATGTATTTATTTATTCAGGCATTTTTGTATAGCGCTTACCTTACAGCTCTATGCGCTTTACAACTATTAAAAATATGTAAACTATTTAAACTGCTAAAGTAAAATAAAAATGAAAAACCAGAGACACTAGAATAGTAACTACAATGTGAAAAATGACTATAGAAACAGTAGCTAAAACATGAAAATGGCTATAAATAAAAGTACACTTTGGCACGTTTTTGCATATGCTTTGAAATAAAAAACAACACATAAATACAGGATCAACCCCAGACAGAAAAAGGAGGCAGGGCAAGGAGGATGCATCATAGGTCATACAGACCTAAACATATTGAATGTGGACAATGTTTCACAATGACGGATGTGGAAGGGGAGCTGGTTCCAGTACGTGGGCGCATGGAAGTAGAATGAGCGTTCACCGATGGTTTAGTCTTGGTTCTTGGGATTGAGAGGGTTTTATTGTCAGTTGAAGAGCGTTATTGTCTTTATGATATCGAAGTGGCTATAAGTACCCGAGTACCCATCATCGCCAATGACTATTCGCACCCGAAAGTCTTAGTAATCGAAAAAAAAATATGATCCGAACCAGAGGCTTGATAATCGACAAGTTTGCCGCGCTTTCTTTTATAAAAATGGAGGTTGGCAGCAATTTTGACACCTATGCGTCTTTTGAAGACGAATTGAATTATTCTTGTAAAGAACACAATGTGTGTTTCACTAAAAGATCGTCAGAGAAGATGAAAGATCCCAATTTGGAACACCTTAAATATGAATATATAATTCACTGTTGTAAACAAGGCGTTAAACGCAAGTCAAAGACTTCAACGACAACAGGCCAAAGAAAATCACAAGCCTAACTTGTAAGTAATAAAGTAATAATAATAGGTTAACTTTAAATTTAGTTGGTCTTGTCATGTAATAATTCTTTCTCCAAGCCAATGATTATTTCCAAGGTAAATGTAGAGGACGAATGCCACTATTTTATCGATGGCCGCGACCAATGTATCACTAAATTGATCACTATGCTATGCCTTGAACCCTAAATCGACCTCTCAACCTAACCTAAAACCTAATTCACTGCAATTATAATAAAGAAGCAAATGACGGAGTAGCATTCGTGCTCTACATTAGCCCTTACCACTTTTGACAATTCATTGAGAATTTTTATATTTTTCAGTTCTTTCAAATTTGGATGCCAGGCAAAGATAAAGCTTGTTGCCAAGAGAAATCCATCGCGGCCAGAAATTACCAAATCAATGCATGAACATACTGGCCATGAAGTATCAAAAGAAGTAAGTGCATGTGCTGCGAAAAATATTTACATAATAATAATAAATAGCTTATTCTTGTGGCAGGTTGTTGTCACCTACAGGTACTCTAGTCTCTAGTACTATAGAGTTTAGATGGATGCATTTTAAAAGAATGTTTTATACCATTCATTAACCCATTCAATCTAGGGCGCTCAGAAATTTTATCACTGAAAACTTTTGGTTAAGGTTAGGGTTACCACCCTTACCATAGAAAGATTTTGAAAAAAATTAAGAGAAATCTATTTAACAGTATAATAAAATTTAATAAATTCTAAATTGTCCAGCCAGAGTTTTAATCTTAATTTTGATTATTGTGACATATAATAAACATAAAGCATTTATCCCCAAAGTGAAGGTTAGCTATTTTTATGTACACAGCGGTGAGCCCAGCCCTAGGCTGGGGTACCGCACTATATAAGATCAATGTTCCCTCTAAGGTTTGTTGTTTTGTGTGCAAAATTATACAGTTATATGCACAGTTTTACAGCATCAATTTTTTTGTGTGCAAAAATTTACAGTCCAGAAACACAAACACACACTTAGAATGAAATTTGCTGCGCGGATACTCAAAACTGCTGCGCCACGCCTGTGAGATGGCTGCGCGGCAGCGCAGCTTAAAGGGAACCTTTTATAAGACCACTAATAATAATAATAATGTTTGCAGAGCATATTTTTTTACATAATACTTATTATTGCAAAGTACCTTTGTGTATTTTTTTTCCAGATGTGCCGCTTGTATCCGGAAAACCGCAAGGTGGAACTAAATGCGGCAACGCTTCTGCTGCTGTCCTACACCACGATTCAGGCATCTGAGGCCCGGCAAGTGCTTGAACAACAGCATGGTGTGGATTTGCTTCCCATGGACATTTACAATATTAAGTCAAGAATAAATAAATCATCTTCTGATGCAACTGAAACTCAATCTATACTTCATTCTATATCACAAGCTGGTGGAAGTGTGTCCTATGGACTAACAGAAAGTGGGGAATTTAAGTATTTATCATACATGACTGATGATATGATTAGAATTATTGCCCAATATCCAGAGGTTTTATTAATGGATTTCACATATAAAACCAATAAATATTTATATCCACTTTTGACTGTAATGGTTATTGATGGAGAGGGCAGGGGCATTCCTGTTCTTCATGGTTTTGTAAAAAATGAAGATAAGGAATCTATTTCTCTTTGTTTGCAGCTTCTTCTGAAGAATTCTGATGCCAGTCTTTTCAAGTGCTTTGTGGTTGACAAAGACATGGCTGAAATCTCTGCTATAAATGATCTCTTTCCAAATGTACCTGTTAATCTATGTCATTTTCACATTAACCAGGCTGTGCACAGGTTTCTTTCGAAACATGTAGGTCCTGAGCATGTTAAGCCAATTCTTGAAGGATTTATGTCTCAAGTTTATACTGAGTCGTGTGATGAATTTTTAAAGTTGATGCAAGACATGAAAGATACTCTTCCTGATGTAGCTTTGGAGTATTTTGAGTCGAACTGGTGGAGTAAGGCCCATTTATGGGCAGCATCATCCAATGCTGATGTTTTAAGACTCCATGCGACAACAACAAATCACTTGGAGTCTTATCATGCCAAAATAAAAAAGAGTTTGACTCATTATCTTTCTTTTTCATCTGCTCTTCGTAACCTTATGTCTTTTGACAACTGCAAAATTACAGTATGTGATCGTTTAAGATTGCTTGCTGCAAACACAGCTCAGTATACGTCATCTGATAATGATGAAAGTGTAAATAAGATTGAAAGTGTTGCTACTTCCTTTGCTGCTGCTCTATTGCTCAATCAGCTCAAATTGTCACGATCTGTTCCGTACTCTGTTGTCCCTGGAGAGGCAGAACTTTTTTCAGTAGCTTATAAGGAACGTATTTTTAGCTCAACATCAGTTCAATGTAATTGTTCATTTGCTAAAAAGATGGCATTACCTTGCAGACATATTTTTTCAGTTCGAAGACATTTACAGCTTCCAGAATTTTGTTCAGAGTTAATTCCATGCCGTTTTAGCAAACATAGTGTTCCTAGAGTGGTTGCTTCTACTTCTAGTGGTTCAGTAACTTCTCAAATTGTATCTACTAGAAACAATAATTTTAAGACTCAAGAGGGTCGGTTTAATCATGCTAAAAGAATTTGTATGGGCTTGGCAAATTTTTTGGCGATGCAAGGAGAACAAGATTTTGTAGAGAAAATATCCTTTCTTGAAACTACTATAAGTCTCTGGAAAAGTCCTGAAAATTTAAATGAAAATGAATCGGGGTCACAACTTGATGAAGGTGAACCACAAACAAGTTTCATTCAAAGTCAACTAATTGAATTTGTTGATATAAATGACATTTATTTTTCCCACGAGGAAACAGTTGCTGCAAATAATTTAGAAAAAATTGAAACTGAAAATAGTATTAATTCCTTTGTGAAGCTTAACTTTGACAGAGTTCGCCCAAAGGGGCGACCGAAGGTAAAGCAAAATTTTACCCTGAAAAGAAAAAGATAGCTGCCCCATGTATTTTCCACTACTTGTATAAAATAAAGATGTGAATGTTTGTAAATAAATGGCTGTCGCTATTCAAAGCCCGGTCCAATAGATCAATGCTATTCGGATGTCATTTGTGGTAATTTATTTTAGTTAATTTTCCTTTAGTTAAACTGAAGAATTAAGTTTACAAACATATAGTCCATTCAGTTATCTTTCATTTGATAGCAAATTTTGTCTTACAACCTAACAATAATTTTTTGGGATGTGTTCATGATGTATGCATCAATGTTGTTTCAGTGTCTTTTTCAGCTTTTATATACTATAGCATTTTCATTATATTTTTTTTCTGACATCAATTGATGAATCAGGAGGAATAGTTTTGGAACTACATGATTGAAACTTTGCATGCTTATTTAAATTGAGATTCTTTACTTTATGATGGATTGTTTTTAAACAAATGTCTCATAGGAAAAGTTTTCAGAGAATGTTTGTATTTATGCATTTTATTTATTAGGTTCGTGTGTTAATTTTTTTTCCTATCTTTTCTGTCTTAGTTTTCTAATTGTTTTTTAAATCATGAAGGATATATGTACATGGTGTATGCATCCTATATCGTGCATGCAGCCTCTAATTTAAAAAAACACAATTTTATTTTTTAATTTTTTTTTTCATTTTTCTCAATTTTGCATTTTCCGGATTTTTAAGGAACGCCAAATGAATCGGGAGGAAAAGTATTCTAGCTACAGCCTTCAAACATTGCATGCTTCTTTTCAATGATATTCTTTACGAAATTCAAGAGGTTTTTATATATATATATATATATCCAAGTAGAAAGTTTTATAACATTTTTACATTTGCTACCCCTGAAGAGTTCTTAAATATTTATGTGACCCCCACATACATGCCATTTGTAACAATTCCAATAACTGCTGTGTAATAATCTTCTTTAAACCTTTTGTCAATGTTATTCTTAATATGTATGCCAAGTTTCATTCACAATACAGTACAATAATTTACAATACAATGCAATACAAATTTGTGTTTAATCATTTTGCGTAAAGTCAAAATTGGTATTAAATGTTTAGTTTTTTGCAATAAAAGTCACAACAAATTTAAAAAAAAAAAACTTTAGTGGATTTTGTCTTTCTGTTTGTGTATGGTTTGTATGTACAATTTTTTTTTCAATGGCTCTATTTACTTAGGTTATCAGTATTTTATTTTCAATGTGGCATGACTTAGTTGCCTTGAAACCAAACTCCCTTCACGAATCACATATATTTGCTCCCACTCAATCATTACGTCTGTACTTAAATGAAGAGATGATACAGTACAAACAATAGTTAACTGTGCGGGTACCAACAAGGAAGGTGAGAAAGTAAAAGGAGACAAATGGCAAAGGAATGATGTGACCTAATTGAATGAGTTTAATGGCTGCCTACTCCATACTGGCCCCTAATTTATTTTATGGATTACTTGAGTACACAACTCAAATAACTAACAACCAAACAAAAATGTTTGCAAGTCAGTTAAGGGTTTTTTTTCTATTAAATTATGTACCAGTGTGTTAGACCCAGCAGACAGACATGGTAAAAAAAAAAAAGACTAGTCCTCCAAAAATAAGTCTCCTTCTCATACTTTATACAATGGCATCCTTTAACTTTAAGATGTTCATTGCAACTACCTTGTGAATTAGGTCAAGTCAAATGAGAAAGGTTGATTCTCATACTTTATACAATGGCATCCTTTAACTTTAAGATGTTCATTGCAACTACCTTGTGAATTAGGTCAAGTCAAATGAGAAAGGTTGTTGAAAGGAGATTCAAGATATCAGGAATAACAGTTAGTGTCCGCATGTATGACTCCCAGTGCCAAGGAAAAGGTTTAAAATTGGTAGTTTTGTTCTGACTAAGCCAAGCTCTCTAGAGGAATAGTTGAAATAAATTCATTATGAATGAAATTTTCATTATTTAGAATACCTAATTAATTCATAAAGTACTGTGTGATTAAATCTTTTAACTTAAACAATACACATAAATAATCTTAAATAAAGGATTTAATTTTAATAATTAAATTAATATTATTACTTTTCTAAAATTCAAATAAAAACAATAAATGTATCTAAATCATCTTCATTACTAGATTTAAAAAAAAAAAATAATTGATCTCCGAAAATGGCTTAAACTAAAAAAAGAAAATAAGAAAGAAAAAAAATCTACTGGTATTAAGAGAAATTAACAAAGCAAAAATAAACAAAACAACTAAAAATAATAAAACTATGAATCAATCAAATAAACAAGGAGAAAAAACAATTTCAAAAAATAATTCTCAACTATTATTGTTATCACATTCGGCTCCGAAGCTATTTAATATGTACGGAGCCACTCCGGGTGCGAATTGTCATCGGCGACCATAGGTACCCGGGTACCTATAGATGCAGCCATGTTTTTTACCATCAAAAGTAAATTTTAGGACATTCTCTAATTTTATTTCACAGATTTTATTATTAAGATTTAAAAAATTCGATGTAATTGATTAGCATTAGTGACCTAGTAGAATGTATTAAAACAATTTACCAGTCCTATGCAGCCAGCCATGTAGCAGAAAATTAAATTTGTTTAATTTTTTTTATCACAGGGCACAGTGAATCGGGGCACAGTGGATCATTTAAGCTATTGATTCAATGTGCCCCATTTATGCTCTTTAATAATATTTTAAAATATTGACATACATATGTTAAACGCAAGTTTGTGGAATATAACTTAAATCAGAAAAAGTATGAATTTGGCCTAGATTTTAATACCAGTGAAGATTAAGATAAGATATTTTGAATTAAATAATTATTCTTTAATAAACCGATTTCTCAAAAATTCAGTTGTGTTCCTTTTTTTTTTCCTCTTCCAGATAAAATGGTTAGAAACAGAGAGTCAAATAGAAATGTTGGTTACATAACAGCTGAAGCCATGAAGGAGGCTGCACAACATGTTTTCGAGGAAGGAAAATCTCTTTGGACTGATGGCAAAGACACCAACATTAAATTTTCAAATCTCCGCAGATATGTCGAAAAGGCAACTCAGGGCCACTGCAATCTGGATTAGACCAAACATCATTTTCACCAAAATATAAATGCTGCCAAATTTTTTATAATGAAGAAGAATAATTGTCAAATTGCCCAGACCTCTGCTCCACGGAGGGACGGCTCGAGTTGCTCGCCATTTCAAATGTTGATTGATCAGAATATGGCTATTTTCTATGTTGATTTTTTGCAATTATTATTTTGTTGTCATTTTATATTTTATCATTTAAATTGTTTGGTGTTACAACTAAATAAATTATTCATTTACAAATTGTTTGCCTGCATTTTTCAGTGTCTATGAGTCTATAGTTAAAGAAAATAAGTATGTTGTATGACTGTTTATATTTGAGTTTATACAAGATTATCATATGAAAAATAACATTCAGTTGCATTAAATTCACAACCCTCACTAAAATTAATTTAAGTCAATTTTAAGTAAGCCAGAGAAAATGATTCATTTTCCATATTGATTCACTGTGCCCCAAGTAGTGATTCACTGTGCTCCGGTACCGGGGCACAGTGAATCACTTACACCTGCACACTTTGAAACGCTCTGTGGGCAAGAATATCATATTTAGCCACATTTTAAGGATTCCTATCCAAGGCCAAGATGTAATACAATCATTGTGCACATACAACATTCAAATATCTGTAAAAACTTTTGGAATATTAAAAAAAAGAAGATTTCTGATCCACTGTGCCCCAACTCCCCCTACCGGTACAACCCCAATAATTGGAAACGTTATTGGAGTTGTCGGCGGCATCTTGACTTTGATAGTTGGGTAATGTTTTGTTGTTTCTTTTTGTTGTTTTTTTAAATATAAAAGAATCAAATTGATTTGATTAAAAATAAGATGATTAATCTATATGACCTAAAATAAAGAAATTAAAATATAAATATAAAATAATAATATATACCTAAAACTAAAACATTATGTGACCTGCTAAATTGAAGTATTTTGTTTTTCGATTTATTTTGTTGAATTGATGCATTTACATATATTGTGGATTTACTTTTGATTAGACCAAATAATTTAAATAAGACATTACATTTCTATTTAATAGCTGTTAATAAATTAAATTAGATGTTTTATTATTAATTTTTTAAATAGCATTGGCATAGTATACAAATTCACACACTGTTTAGGATTTATTCAACCACAGGAGAGATGAAACAATAGATATTCCATTAAAGTAGAAAAAAATGCTAAAAATCTTTAGCATAAAGCAATATTGTAGCAATCTGAAACATGATTTGTTGACATTGTGCTTTAAATTATTTAAATTTTAAGTTAAATTAAATTTTTAATAAATTGACATGAAATAAATAAGAGACTATTCATTCATTTATTACCAACTTATTTGTTTTCCCTTTTTTTAAAATTATTAGTGAAAGGAGCAATGTGTGATATTTTAGGTTTGCGTACGTTTGTGTATTTGGAGAGAAAAAGGGGTTTCATTTGTTACAGACTGGAAGTTTATGATTTCAAATAGTTTTTTGGGCTATAAAACTGAACCGCTTTTTTTCGTAATTATGAATAATTTTTTTGGCTTTGTGTTTTATAGTAGTATAGAGCCCAGTTACAGCCTTAGTCCATAAAGATTGGTACTGTGCGTCTGACACAATGTGGAGCGAAAATGCATAATAAACATGATTTGTTGACATTGTGCTTTAAATTATTTAAATTTTAAGTTAAATTAAATTTTTAATAAATTGACAAGAAATAAATAAGAGACTATTCATTCATTTATTACCAACTTATTTGTTTTCCCTTTTTTTAAAATTATTAGTGAAAGGAGCAATGTGTGATATTTTAGGTTTGCGTACGTTTGTGTATTTGGAGAGAAAAAGGGGTTTCATTTTTTACAGACTGGAAGTTTATGATTTCAAATAGTTTTTTGGGCCATAAAACTGAACCGCTTTTTTTCGTAATTATGAATAATTTTTTTGGCTTTGTGTTTTATAGTAGTATAGAGCCCAGTTACAGCCTTAGTCCATAAAGATTGGTTCTGTGCGTCTGACACAATGTGGAGCGAAAATGCATGACAAGTTTCTTAGCCATAGATTTCATTGAGTTTGTTATGTAGACTATTGCCTGGTATTGACATATAAAAATATGCCTTCAATTTCAGACATTGAAATGTTGGTTCAACTTCAATTTATTGCACATCTGTACAGGGGTCATCCATAAAAGACGTCCACACAAAAGGGGGGGAGGGGGGGTTCAGCAAAAAATGGACTAAAGTGGACAAGGGGGGGGAGGGGGTTTAGGACAAAGTGGATGTCCACATTGTAGTGTTTTTTTGAATTCAGCAGTTTTGCATAAATTTACTGCTAAAAACTTCTAGTTTAATGACAAAAGAGTTGGGATGCAAACCTAAACAAATCTTTCACAAACTGAGTGCTTAAATTTAGAAACGATTTTTTCAATATCAATAATTAATACGCTTGAATATTATTTTTAAAATATTTTTCAAAGTTTGATTGGTCAAATACAATAAAATCTCAAATAACAGTTTTGTTAAATTCTTAGAGTTTTTCCAGAAAATCTTTAATGATTTTTATTTTGTGTTGGGGTTAAAAATGACTGGAATATTTGAATTTGACTTTATTTTTTATTAAAAAATTAGATATAGGACAACAAATTATTTTCCTAAAAAATGTAAAAATATATTTAAATTTAAAAATACAATCTTAATCTAAAAAACAAATTTCAGTTTATGCTGCATGTATTATCAAGGATGGTCGTGTGACCTATTCCGGACCAACATCCATATCAATAAGGAGTGGTAAACATGATTCCAGTACTGCTGCATCACATGTTGCAGATTTTGATGTACTTGTCTCTCTTGATATTTTCAAGAATGTTGCATGTACAAATGGTGGACTAGTAAAGCCTATAGTAATTATTACCGTTGACGGAAGCCCATACGAGAACCCACGTTATCCAAAAACATTGAATGCTGCGTATAAATTGTTTACCAAGCACAATCTTGATCCTTTCTTTATAGCGTGTAATGCTCCGGGTCACAGTGCCTACCATGCGGTAGAACGACGAATGGCCCCTTTGTCTCATGACCTGTCAGGCCTCATTCTTCCCCATGATCATTTTAGATCCCACTTGGACGCAAATGGTAAAACTATAGACCAAAACTTTGAAAAAGCAAACTTTAAAAAGGCAGGGGAAATACTCGCTGAAGTTAGGGGTCAGGCTGTCATTGATGGCTATAATGTGCACGCACAGTATGTTGAACCAAGCAGCACAAGCACAAATCTTCCGTCTCCCTCTGTGAATTGGTGTTGGAATCATGTGCAAGTCTCAATATTCTCTGCAATTATTAAAAAATTAGATATAGGACAACAAATTATTTTCCTAAAAAATGTAAAAATATATTTAAATTTAAAAATACAATCTTAATCTAAAAAACAAATTTCAGTTTATGCTGCATGTATTATCAAGGATGGTCGTGTGACCTATTCCGGACCAACATGCATATCAATAAGGAGTGGTAAACATGATTCCAGTACTGCTGCATCACATGTTGCAGATTTTGATGTACTTGTCTCTCTTGATATTTTCAAGAATGTGGCATGTACAAATGGTGGACTAGTAAAGCCTATAGCAATTATTACCGTTGATGGAAGCCCATACGAGAACCCACGTTATCCTTAAACATTGAATGCTGCGTATAAATTGTTTACCAAGCACAATCTTGATGCTTTCTTTATAGCGTGTAATGCTCCGGGTCACAGTGCCTACAATGCGGTAGAACAAGGAATGGCCCCTTTGTCTCATGACCTGTCAGGCCTCATTCTTCTCCATGATCATTTTGGATCCCACTTGGACGCAAATGGTAAAACTATAGACCAAAACTTTGAAAAAGCAAACTTTAAAATGGCAGGGGAAATACTCGCTGAAGTTAGGGGTCAGTCTGTCATTGGTGGCTGTAATGTGCACGCACAGTATGTTGACCCAAGCAGCACAAGCACAAATCTTCCGTCTCCCTCTGTGAATTGGTGTTGGAATCATGTGTAAGTCTCAATATTCTCTGCAGATCATCAAATGTAATGATGTAACATGCTGTGGAGCAAGACGAACCAATGTAATGAACTATTTCCCAAACGCTTCATTCCAGCTCCGATACCTTTTATTAGTCATGAAGCAGGCGTCATGGCTGCAGCTATTGGTAGTAGTAGTGGTACTTATGGATCACTGTTCCAGAGGCTTGCACTGATTGGTCTGGAGCCCGATCACAGTTACAGTAGCATGCCTTTTGATCTCTATTGTCCATCGGTGGCTGGGAGAATTTCCAAGAGAATATGTTTCTGCGGTAAATATTTCCCATTACAGGAGGCAATAAAAAACATAAGGTCGTCCATTGCAATATTACTGCTTCTGCTAGTGAGCATAATATGGCAGACAAATCACATGAAGAGACTGCCACTCAAATTTAATTAGCAATTGAAGACTCAAGAACAAATGTTGTCATTATACGAAACATGTTTGAATGGCTGCAGTCTGAATTTTCCGTTGATTGAAGAATGGTGGATTATTTGTTTATTACATCTTTTAATACAGTGATTCATTAAATCTTTTTGAACAGTTATTATTTCATTTAGAATTTTGCCTGCAAATAATTAGAATTTCTAAAAAAAATCTTTGTAAATACATACTCTTTATATTGTTGTACATTTTCCCAAATTATTCATTAATTTAAGTTCGGTAAATTTTATGTTTTGGACGTCCACAACGGGGGAGGGGGGGGGTCAAGTCAAAACTGGACAAAAGTGGACAAAGGGGGAGGGGGGGGTAAAAAATAGCAAAAAATTGGTGGACGTCTTTTATGGATGGCCCCACAGTATTTCAACATATTATTTCTTGAAATAAACAACTTAGCTCTAATGTTAAAAGTTCAAGGCTACAAAGACTTATCAAAAAATTTGCAGTGCAGATTTTAATGTTGTTTATATTAAAACATAAAAAATAATTGCTTGCTAGTATAGGAAATAACACAAATATTGTTCAGCTAAGTGCAATAGTTATTAACCTGTTTCTAGGAGGCGTCCATAAATGAATGACGTGGAAATTGTATATGTTTAAACAAATCGTCAAAATTAAATTTAGAGATTCATTACTGTTTGACTATGTTTAAAGTTCAGAAATTTAAGCCCTTGGCTGACAGTTAAAAGCAAGAATTTTGTCATTTCCATTATAGGTAGGAAAAAAAAATAATAACTATATTAAAACTTTATTGGCAGTAGTAAAGAAATCAATAGCCCTAAGTATGAATGCCCAGTGCTGGTTTCAGATAAATTCCTCCATGAGGTTGGTGCATTTCAGATTTTTGGGTGGGCAGTGCAAATGAGGTAGCAAGAGGGTGGAAGGTTTGTCTGCCTTTGGTCCCTTTTTTTTTATATTGAGTTGTGGCATTTTCAGTCAACTGTAGGATTTTGAATCTTGGAAAAAAAGTATGGAAGAACTCTATGCTTGTCAAATGCAGCACTACACTAGTGTGGTGATTTGACTTTTAATATATTACTGAGGAGTATCTCTCGTATGAGATCTCCTCTTGGCTTTCTGTCTAGGGGTACGTTATTTCAGTCAAACTACAACTCGGACATAATACCTATCTATTTACATATAGTATAGACCGAAATGAAGTCTCAGGTAAAGGATAAATAAATGAGTATTTATTGAATAATTATATTTACAAAATCCTCTATACACTCCTGGTACTTAACATATAATCCTCAACTGGATTTTATCCCAATAAGAAATGTATATTACTGCAAAGCCAGTGTCCCTAGCATACCAGAGGTATCATCATAAAAGTGCTAAATTTTGCTCATATACACTCCTGGTACTTAACATATAATCCTCAACTGGATTTTATCCCAATAAGAAATGTATATTACTGCAAAGCCAGTGTCCCTAGCATACCAGAGGTATCATCATAAAAGTGCTAAATTTTGCTCAAGTTCTATGTTCAATCTTGGTGGACTTATCCTTTATAGTCCTAGTGATGATCTCGGTGGATCATAGTAAGGGAAGTCCTTCAGTTCTAGAAGTGTGTCCCTGATCCGGCCTTCGTAGCTGTTCCGGGCGTAGCGAAGTCGGAGTTCCCGGTCGTAGATTCCTTGGAATATCTGCGATGGGGAAAATGACTCTCCCGCGATGAATCGTGGTTGTGAGAGTGACTGGTACTCGAAGTCCTTTTGGTGGCTGACAGGTAGTTTGGTGTAGGATGTAGATTAATCCCCTAGCGTCAACTCAAGGTAAGTCGGTCCAGTAATAGAAACCAGGCTAAGGGCAAAAGATACAAAATTGGATAAGTATCCAAGCGAATAGCCATACGCTGATAAGTCCCGTTCCAATAGCAACGAATTCAGATCGATGTATGGAAGGTGACATAGCTCGTGCATATACATCCAAATGGCGGATGGGATTATAAGTCTGATCATTGTCGGCGTAAGCAAATCTTGCTTCGCGACAATGTTGGACTAAGCAAACAATTCAATTAATAAAGTATGGGACATGGTAGTATTAACAATCATTAAAATTATAGGTACATGATATTCGTATTGTCTTCTCTTTAAAAGAGACATGTGCACTTTAGAACAACACCTGCCATTCCCATGATGGAATGGCGGCGGGTCGTAGCACTTGGCAAAATCAATACTAGAATTTATAACATCAATGTAAATGAATATAGGCATTATTAAATAAGCACAAACACGAACGAATAATATAATACATGGGCAATAACATGATACCAAAATCATGGTTGCGTACTTACTAGTACTCTAGGTAGCAGTCGCAGTTAAGTATCTCGCTAGTGAAGTACTAAGTCCAGTTACTTCAAGCGTTCACAGTTGAGTGATCAGATCTTAAAATACGGGTACTTGCTAAGTCCTAGGTACTTACTAGTACTCTAGGTAGCAGTCGCAGTTAAGTATCTCGCTAGTGAAGTACTAAGTCCAGTTACTTCAAGCGTTCACAGTTGAGTGATCAGATCTTAAAATACGGGTACTTGCTAAGTCCTAGGTGGCAGTTATGAATCACGCTAGAGAAGTTTCTAAATCCCTTCCTTCAGGCGTTCTCGGTCAAGTGAGCATGATCATAAAAGACAGAATGTTGCTTGTTCTGACTATTTATTCGAGTTGGGTGGCGATTAGCTGATGATTCAATTGGGTGATTCAAATGTTCTATGTTTTTCCATCCAATGACAATTAATCTCGATGTTGTGGGTTTGACCTCCTACTCTCAAGGTTTTTCGGGGTGAGGTGAAAATCCAATTTCACGCTTTCGCGTGAGCAATCTGGTTAAGAAATGCAATAACAACTAAGGGGCGCTACTCCTCTTTGCTGTCTTCAGGGCAGAAATGAGGGGGGTGACGGTATTAATTTCCTCAAGGTTTTTCTGTGGGATTGGTTGACCGCAAAATTGCACGCTCTGAGGGTGAGCGAATTGTGACAAGAATGCGATAACACAAGTGAACTCACTCGTGCTAAGCGTCTGCGGGGCAAAACATAGGGCGGGAATGGTATTATACTACAGGGTATTCAAAGGCGTAGTTGAGGGGAAAGAAATTTTATAAAGTCCAGCTCCAAATCATCACAACTAGGCGTCAAAATTGGTGACCAGGGCAAACTATGCTATCATTTGCTTGGGAAGTGAGGCAGAAATTGAGGGCACTGATGGTCCCTGTATGAAATTGGGAGAGTATCCTAGGGAACCCATCATCAAATTTGAATTTAGTATTTCAAAAACCAGTAGTACATTTTAATGTTTTCCTAATTTCAGTGTTTCTATAAGACAATTTGAGCTGGGGGGGGGGGGATCTTTTAAGCGAACATGTAAAATTAGGTATTGTGATGTCCAGTACAATAAACATAATAGATTCCCTCCGGTTTTTGTGACCCAATGTAATCTTTTGGCACAGGTTTTGGTACAATCAAGTACTTTCAAATTGAAATTTTAGAACAACATATGCTAAACTTGAATTATAGACAGGACTAAAGATTTTGATGGTTCGGCTTAGATTTTTTATCAGATAACGAGACAAAAAAAAAAGTATCAGATCACAGTAAAAAAAAGCAAACTTTAGAGGTTTCCTTTTGTTGCGCTTCTTTTCCTTGTTGTGATATAAAAATAATAATTTTCTATTATGTTCTAAATATTTATGCATTTTTTTTAAAATTACAAGTATTTTTTGTGTAAAATACTTAATGTGTAAATGAGTTTTAAAAAGATGTCAAAAAAAGGTTTCTGTCAGAAAAAGTACTGATTACATAATTTTACATGTTGAACGCAAATGGACAACAACAAAAAAATCAACATAATAATTACCTTTTCTAAATGTTTCCAAGTGTTACCAGGGAAAAAAAATGTTTTATAGAAAGTTCAAAAAATGTGATGATTTATAAATCGTATAAGAAGGGCATAAATATGTTACATGAAATGTTTGCAAAAGATATCATATATTTAGTGTGTCCATTTATCTGAAGAAAATTGTAAACATACATATAAAGTATGCATTACTCAATATTCAGTTGATTGAACTGTTTATTTGGAATTTCAAACAGCATTATAACTTTATTTCAATTTATTGCATATTACCTGTATGATCTACTTAACCAATGTTTTTTTTACAAAATCCATACCAGATATAACATATTTTTAAAGGTATCAAAAAACAATTGTGCTCAAACCGGGTTTGGGTTGGGATTCCAAAAAATGATATTGAAATGGTAAATGATGTTTTAAAGTTTCTACTGGATTCTAAGTTAATTTTTTTTTTTTTTTTTATATTTCAGCCTATAGTTAATATAAAAAAAAAACTTGAATAAAACCGACCCAGACAGCGCTTCAGCAGATACCACGTTATTGAAAAAATGTCAAAACGATGACGACAAAACTGCCAATGTTTCGGATACAACTGAGGACAAAGTTAAGCCCACAACACTTGAAAGCGGAGTTGATTGAAAATAATGCTGAAGTTAACAATAAGACACCTGATTGTACAATTGTGCTTCAACTTGCAACTGAAAATGGACACTCTGAGATTGCTATGCTATTCAGAAAAAAATGAATTAAATTAATTTTATAACATCTGACCAAACGAATTAAAATTAAATGCTGAATATGGAATAAGACAGCTAAAATCAACACAAAAAATAACTACAATAATTTAAACAAATTTTACCACATAAAATTTAGCAGAATTGCTTGTCTAATAACTTTGTTTTTAATTATTATACCAAACAAACAAAAAACAAGTTTTGCAAGATATTTAATAATGTTTGATAATTCTTTTAGGTTTAAAATGCCTTTCTATTCTGCTCTATTATACAATTTAGGTTTTTAAGCAATGAAGAATGGTGAGCCATTCGCACTAATTAATACCACCTTCAAAAATTTTATACTGTAAAACAATTAAGTTTCTTCCCCATTACCTTTAAATTTTAAAAGAAAGTTTGCTGTTCTGCCATCAACAACATTTTTTTTCTTCATTTTCCTCTTTTAAAAACAATGAAGGTCTGTTTAATATATGACTTGTGAACACCAGACATGTATATATCCAGTCTATGTTCTAAAGCTTTATGAACACTGCTGTGTTTTTTGGTAAGATTTGTCAACTTAAACTTAAAAGAAATAAATCAACAATGTGTGGTGCCTTTCTTCAGATCCAATTTTTGTTTTCCGTTTCATTTTACAATAGTTTTAATGTTTTTGACTAATAATAATTATGTTTTATTGATGCTTAATGCTTCCGGAGTAAATTTTGTGCTTTCCCTGTTACTTTGATTTTTTTATTTTAGCTTTTCTTGATATTCAAAAATATGTGTCAACATACAACTATTTTTACAAATATATTTCATTAAAGTTAATTCTAGTGCATGTCAGAGTAAACTGTTACTTTTGTATTTCATATGTATTTCTTGATTTCAAGCACTTCAATGAGCGATGTATAAGGCTCAGCCGGATGCTTCCCTGAAACTGGAAATGTGGCGTATTACACACCCATAAAATTCATTGTCTCCACCAGGCAATTGGAAAAGGGTGTTGCAAAATTGAAATAATGATATTTTTTATCATTACAACAAATATTAATAATTAATTGCTAAAATTAAGTGTCTCCTTTTTACATAAAAACTCAATTTTTACCTTTTATGATGTATTCTCCAAAACCAACCTAGTCATATATTATCATTGTATGAGTGAGGCTGCACAAATGTTTATAAAATTAAATGATTAATATTTATACACAAGAAAAATACTTAGTAAGATAATAAACATTGGCCTTTCTACCAATGATAGTGTAAAAGCAAAGAAAATGCATTTTTTATTTAAACGCTCTCTTGATCGTATCACTAATGCTTTAGAAATTGCTACCATCTATTTGTCATCACTAATCAAGAAGATTAATAGATTTGATTGCCCTGGTGGGATCCGGTTCTTATGTAGGATCTTGTTCTTCTTTTGACTCTGATTCATTAGATACACCTAATTGTTTCGTAAGATAGGGAGCTAACTTAAACAGAAATTCATAAATACACTTAAGAGCGTAAAGTTTAAAGTAATCCCTAAACTTCATTTTTGTCTATTTCTGAAGCCATTTTGAAGGAAACTTAATTTGTAACTCTCTAGAAACTTTTCAAAAATCTTTCTTCCCAACATTTGAGGAAACTAAATTAAATTTTTTGGGGAAAATAAAGAAACTGGTAGGTAGAAAGATCATCCAAAGATTCTGAGAAACTATCCAGGAAGTTATTGAACACTATAGAATGAAATTGCTATTTCCATAACCGTTAAGATCGAAATATATATCAAAAACTGTCTGGAATATTCTAGATTTAATTTAATCCCACACCTAAAAGAAAAGTTGTGAAAAATCCTTATTCTAAAGAATATTTGTTTTGATGTGGAGAATATACAACAAAAACTGTTCAATCCAGTATAAAAACAATTTTAAGCAAAAATCTGGGCTTAAAATAACCAATCAGGGCTATAAAATCATTCATATAAATAATTGAGTTAACATTTCAAGTTCAAATGTTTCCCCATTTGATAATTTAAATTGTTTTGTGTCACGATTAAATAAATTATCCATTTAAAAATTGTTTGACTTCATTTTGCAGTGTCTGAGTCTGTGCCATAGACTATGGTTTAAAAAAATAAGTAGGTTGTATGACTCTTTGAATTTATATAAGGTTCTTATATAAACAATAACATTTTGTGCACTAATTGCCTTACATTAATAACCCTCATTATAATTTAAATCTATTTCAAGTAAGACACAGATAATGATTCATTTTCTATATTGATTCACTGTGCCCTATGTAGTGATTCATTGTGCCTTGGTACTGGGGCACAGTGAATCACTTACCCCTGCACACTTTGAAAGGCTCTGTGCAAGTATATTATATTTTGCCACATTTTAAGGATTCCTATCCATGTCTATGATGTAATACAATCAATGTGCACATACAACATTAAAATATCTCTGAAAACTTTTTGAATATTAAAAAAAATAAGATTTATGTTCCACTGTGCCCGGACTCCCCCATTCTGTTAAATTATCAAACTTTCTGGAAAATTCTTCACCAGCCCAAAATGTAGTGAGTATTAATACCGGATAATTTTAAGTCAAAAGATATTTTAATATGGAACATAAAGGTTATATAGATACCATGCTTAGATTATATTCATGCAGAATGTAGAACCCTACATTGTTGTCTCAGCTTTCCCCTCCCCCTTTTTTTTTCTTCAGTATTTCATTCTGAATAAAGTTAAAAAATGATATAATATATGTTACCTTAGGTCAAGAGTTATCATTATTGGGGATGAATTTTAAGTTGTATAATTGTTAAATAATTTTTTAAATAAATTATATGACAAAACTTCAATAAAATAAACTATTTTAATCAGTCACTCATTAGCCATATCAAATTGAAACACTTAGTTTAGTAAAGAAAAAAGCGCACCCTTAGTAAGGTTAAACTTCGCTCCTCCGCAGACTCGCGTATTCTGTCCGTTCCCAAGACACGCACTAAATTATATGGTGAACGATCTTTCTCTTTCTGCGCCCCCAAACAATGGAATTCTTTGCCACTACACATCCGCAATATAACAACCACACAGGCCTTCAAAACTGCACTCAAAACACATCTATTTAAACTATACTACTCTGACTGATTCTCCTCCTATAAACCGATAAACGTACATGGGTTTCCTTGTAAAAATGTCTGGTGTGGGTGGATGAATATACCTATGGTGTTGTTTTGCTTATATGTTGTTTTTATTTCATTTATGTATTTTATTTTAATATTATGATTATGCCTCTTTGCTATATTTATGTACAGCGCGGTGAGCCCAGCCCTAGGCCGGGGTACCGCGCTATATAAGACCACTTATTATTATTATTATTATTAAATTGAAAGTGATGTTATAGTTTCTTATATTTTTTTGCAAGTACAACTTGTTTCTTTCTAGCTTACTCAGAAAAAGGTGACCATCAGGACAATACAAGCACCGACAAAACAAGTACCGAAAAAACAAATAATGACAAAACAAGTACCGTCAATACAAATCCTGACAATACAAGCACCGGTACAAGCCCAATAATTGGAAAAGTTGTTGGCGTTGTTGTTGCCATCTTGACTTTGATAGTCGGGTAATATTTGTTTTCTTTTGTGTTTTTTTTGGTGTTTTTTTTTTAAATACAAAAGAATAAAATTTCTTTTGTTAAAAATAAGATGATTAATTTATATGACCTAAAATAAAGAAATGAAAATATAAAAAAAATAATATATACCTAAAACATGAGACCTACGCAGTTAAAGGATTTTGTTTTTCAATTTATTTTGTTGCATCAATGCCTTTTAATTAGACAAAATGATTTAAAAGACATTACAGTTCTATTTAATAGATGTTAAAAATTAAATATGATTTTTTATTATTAATTTTTTTCAATGAACTAACATTTTTTTTAATAGCATTGGCGTAGTCTACAAATTCACACAATGTTTTGGATTCATTAAACCAAAGGTAAGTTGAAACAATAGATATTCCATTAAAGTAGAAAAAAAAATAAAAAAAATCTTTACAACTAAGCAATATTGTAGGAATCTGAAACATGATTTTTTGACATTGCGCTTTAAATTATTTAAAGTTAAATTAAATTTTCAATAAATTGATATGAAATAAATATGAGAAAATTAATTCATTTATTACCAACTTATTTGTTTTCTTTTTTTTTTTTTTTTTTTTTTTTTTTTTTTTTTTTTTTTTTTTTTTTCTTTTTTGAGGTGGGATGTGTGATATTTTAGGTTTTACGTGTGTGCGCGTATTTGGAGGGAAAGATGGTTTTTAATTTTTAAAATAAATTACAGACATGAAGTTCATGATTTCTAATTATTTTCCTGGACTATTACACTAAATCAAATTCTTTCGTAATTTTGGTTATAATATGTTGTTGTTGTGTTTCATAGTAATATAAAGCCCAGTTACAGCCTTAGTCCAAAAAGAATTGTTCTGTGCGTCTGACGCAATGTGGAGCGAAAATGCATGACAAGTTTCTTATCCATCGTTTTCGTTGATTTTGTTATGTAGACTTGTTTGTTGTAGTGACATATCCATCGTTTTCGTTGATTTTGTTATGTAGACTTGTTTGTTGTAGTGACATATAAAATTATGCCTTCAATTTCAGACATTGAAATGTTGGTTCAATTTCAAGTTTAGCATACTTTGTTTTTATATTGGATTTACATAAATTAAATGTAGTCCATCAATTATTATCTTTATTTTAAAATTGATTGGCTGGAGGAAGTGGAAAAGCAGAAAATGAGAGTGCCGAAGACTTCTGGTTAAAGTAAAAGTGAGGGCAGGGTCTGGGGACCGAACTCATTTAGCTCCTACTTAGAAAATTTGTAATCAATTATTAATGCAAGAATGCATTTAATCACATTGCAATTTAGTTTTGCATCATACTACACTTAATTGGAGAGCAACCGTAGTGGATCTGGCTAAAAATATGTTACTTAATAAAAGAGGCGTCTTATGGACCCTGCAACTATGCGCCCACAGGAGGTCTTGAATGTTAAGGGGCTCAAAGTTGTGATTGTGACAACTTTTTAATTATTCCTTTGAATACTTGAAAGGGGAGGGGGGGACTAATCCAAAGATTAATTGGGGCCTGGAAAGTAAAGCTACAAATGGTGCTTCTTTTCTTTGTTGTGATATAAAAATAATAATTTTCTATTGAGTACTAAATATTTATGGATTTTGTTTTAATTTAAAATATTTTTTGTGTAACTTACTTAATAAGTAAATGAATTTTAAAAACATATTGCTTCAAAACAAGGTGTCTTATCATAGAAAGTACTGATAACATCATTTTACATGTTCAATGAAAATGGACAACAACAAAATATTAGCATAATAATAAATTTTCTAAATATGTCCAAGTCTTACCAATACCAGAGTCCAAAGAGAAAATAAAATGTTTTGTAGAAAAGTTCTAAATATGTAATGATTTTTTTTTTCTTCAAACTTTGAATGATTTAAAAATTGTATAAGAATGGCATAAACTTGTTAAAGAGATGTGAAATATTTGCAAAAGATATCATATAATTAGTGTGTCCTTTTATCTCAAGGAAATCGTATACATACAAGAAATTATACATTACTCAATATTCACTTGATTGAAATGTTATTTTTAAATTTCAAACAGCTATAACTTTATTTCGCTTAATTGCATGTTACCTGTATGATATACTTTTTTACAAAAACAATATAACATTTTAAAGTTGAAGGTTTTAAGAAAAATTGTGCTCAAACAGGGTTTGGATTGGGATTCCAAAAAAGCAAAATCGACATGGTACGGTAAACAATTTTTAAAAAATAGATAATATTCTTCTGGATTCTATTTTAATTTTTTTTTCTAATATTGCAGCATATAATTGATATAGAAAAAGAAAACTCCAAAAAAACTGATCCAGAAATTGCTTCAGCCGATACCACGCTATTGAAAACAGGTCAAAACGATGACGACAAAACTACCAATGTATCGGATAGAACTGAGGACAAAGTTAAGCCCACAAAGGATTGAAAGTGGAGTCTGCTGATAAAACTAGCAGAATTAAGTGATTTTGAAGCCATCTTTTTGTTGTTAAAAATGGAGCAGACTTTAATGAGACATTGGGTGTGTTGACCACGTTAATAATAGTCTTGGACAAAGTTCACAAAGACATTGTTCATGCTGGAGTTAACAAGAAGACACCTGATGGTAAAAGTAAGTTGCTAAGTTGTTAAAAAAAAAATGGAGCAACAATTTATTGAACAACATCTGACTAAACGAATTAAAATTAAATGCTGAATATGGTACGAAACAGCTGAAATCAACACAAAAAAATAAGCAGGCCTTCGTAAAGTTGACCCCCTGCCATCCCTGTCATGAAGTGTTACACATTCTCACCCCCCCTACCCGCCCCCCCCCCTCCCGTGTCAAGTCATGCATAAAAAATTCAAAACATACAGACCATTTTCATAACTAAACTAAAGTTTTCTTTTATTCTTTAAAATTTTCCCATAATGGATTAAGATGTAGTATTATTAGAAAACTGAGTTTCTTAGTACCTACAATACCTGAGACAATTTTGACTTAAAATTTACGTTTTTAAAACTAATTAAATAAAGATTTGTTTCAAAATTAAACAATTTTATATTTAATTTTTTTTTTTAAACTTGCTGTCACAAATTGCTGAACCTCCCCCCTGTCACAAAATGTCATAAATTCTGCACTTTCCCTTCCCCATGAGTGTGACATAATTTGCGAAAGACCCCTAACAGCTACAATATTTTAAACAAATTTTACCACATAAAATCAGCATAACTGTTTGTCTAATAACTTTGTTTTTAATTATTATTTTAATCATATCTCAAATTAAAACAAAACACAAGCTTTGCAAGGTGTTTAATAACGTTTGATAATTCTTTTAGGTTTAAAATGCCTTTCTATTCTGCTCTTTTATAAAATTTAGGTTCTTAAGCCATGAAGAATTGTGAGCCATTCGCACTAATACCACATTCAAAAATGTTATACCTTTAAAACGATTACGTTTGTTCCTCATTCCATTTTAATAAAACATTGCTGCTCTACCACTTTTGAAAATAATAAAAGCCTGTTTAATATAAGACTTGTTGACCCCAGTCTTGTACATATCCAATCTATGCTCTAAAGCTCTAGAACACTGTTGTGTTTTTGTCATAAGAAGTGCCCATCAAACTTACAAGAAATAAATCAACAATGTGTGGTGCCTGTTTTCATGATCAAATTTTTGTTTTCTGTTTCATCTTACAAAAGTTGTAATGTTATTAGTTGTTATTGACAAATAATTATGTTTTTTTTTCATGCTTAATGCTTCCGATTTTTGATATTTTTATTATGTACGGGTATAATTAGCTTTTCTTGATACCTTGTACCGTATATTTAAAAATATTGGTATATTTATATATTTGATTGTTAATTATTAAATGTTTAATTCTTTACATGGCTGTGTTTTGAATGTTTCGTATGGGAAAATATGTTTAGTAGAGAGTATTTGGGTGGATATTGCTATTAAATGCTTGGTATTGTGTGACATATTGTGTGTAAGGGTAAATAACCACTATTATTGTGTGGTGTTGTGTTTTGAGTATTGGCAGGGCACATGTCAATAAATAAGACTAGAGAAAGAGTCTATTACCAATTTTATTGGCCCGGGATAGATAAAGATATCAAACAATGCATTAAAACATGCGATATATGCCAAAGGCGAGGTATCCAGGACAAATAATAATAAAGTTTATTTGAAAAACACGCTTCATCCCCAAAAGCTCGAAGCACGGTACAAAGTCAACCATATTAAAAAGAGAAATAAAAACAATCTAAAATGTACCATATTTAAAAGCAGACGCAACAATATAAAACTACATACGAGCATACCCAGTCAAAGTCTTTCATCCCGTTTCAACCATAAGCAACACAAGCCTACATACATTAACTGAAAAAGATGGTAGATAGCATCACCCCAGAAGGTGTTTGCGAAATAGATGTGTTTTTAAATCGGTTTTAAAGGACTCCAGTGTCTGGCTGTTTCTGAGAGTGACTGGAAGGGCGTTCCAAATCAACCAACAGAGTTAAGGTAAATGAATCTGATATCAACCCCGTTTGCTAAGGTCGCCATAGATCTAGTCAGCCCCATGCAGATGACTGCTAGGAAAAAACAGGTTCATCCTGAAATTAATTGACACGGCAACTAGATGGCCAGGGGCCGTTGCTTTAAAAGAGACCAGTGCCGAGACTGTGATAGAAGCACTAAGTACCACCAGTGCCGAGACTGTGATAGAAGCACTAAGTACCATTTTTTTCAGGATAGGTTTCCACACAGGAAATTTTGTCTGATAATGGCCCCTATTTTAAATCTGAGGTATATGTTTAGGTTACAACTATTTTGTTTTTGTATCAAAAGAATAAAGTCTTCCCCAAATCATCCCAGATTCAATGGCTCTTTTAAATCAATGATGCGAAAACTAGCTGTAAAAGAAGCCAATGAATAACTGGGATAGATGTATAAATGCAGCATTATTTGCCCTTAAGAAGTGCCAAACAAAACCACAAAATGTTCTCTTTATGAAATAGTCTATGGACATCAAGTCCGAGGCCCCATGTCCATAATAAAACATGTATTTACTGATGATTTCATAAATGGGAAAACAAAGACTAACCAATATTTATTAGGCATGAGACACAGACTTCAAATGTCAACCGAACTATCGCTCTCCAAACTAATGAGATCTCAAAATTTAACATGAAAGAACGTTATGACAAAAAGACTTTAATTTTATAATATCTAAGAATATTGAATATTGAGACTATGTAATACTACTTAAACTTAAACCTGAAAGAAATTACAAGATGTCTTATTCTGGGATGGACCACATCAAGTTTTTCGACGTACGTCCAAATTTAATGCTACCATTAAGCAGGGTATCTCTCGCAAAACCAATCATATCAATAGAGTGGCCAAATATTAATATCAAGAACTTCACAAGACTGAAACAGTGACTCCAGATAATAACGTACACATACTTGATGGTTGCATGGCTTCTACTTCTATCATTAAGGAGGATGACTTTGACGCAGAAAATAATTTAGACATTACTTCTGACATTACATCTCTACCACTGACTTACAAAGATAACGACAAACTCAAGCAATTTAGCATTAATCCTGTTTTGACACCATGTCGAGCCGACGACATTACAGATTACCGGTACTGACAACTTATGGTGATGTCATATCGGACATTCCAGGTAAGGCCAGAGTAGAAAAATAAAAAATCACTGTTACATCCTACGAACCGATAGCTTTTAAAAAATACACAGTCCCATTACACTTAAGAGAAAAATTTGATCAGGAAATAGGAAATATGTTAGAGTTCGGGATCATTGAGGAAAGAAGATTACTACGCGGACTACCGCAAACTTAATTCCGTTACAGTATTTCCCGCCGAGATTTTTCCTGACCCAGAGTCAAGGAGCGACAAGGGTATCTCTGTATCTATTATATAAAGCCGTAAATATTGTGTGCGTCATAGGTATAGAGATTTGATAGTGAGCGATTTGGTATAAATTTTTTATTGTGTAGCTATTGCTGTGTAGTTTGTAGGCCTATTGGTGAATTTTTTTTGGGGGGTATGAGAGAGATGATGTGTTAGCTGCCATGGTTTTAGCAGTACCGGTAGGTGGGCAGGGAAAGAGTTGAATTAAAGGAAGCACGGAGACAAGCGCTGTGAATGAAGACCCTTATGAAAGCAATACAAATTTCTTCTACTTCTTCTATATATTAAGGGACCACGCTCAATTTATTGTCCATTTTGGCTCCCATGTACGTAGAGGGATTTGCAATGTTTCTCTGCCTGGTGTTGACGAGGATATTTCACTGATTTCAAGTGCCATTTTGTGAGGGAATCATGCACTGGGGGTTTGATTTATTAAACTTTAACTTAACCGAAAACATAATGACATTTTTTATCCTTGAAATGTACACAAATTAAATGCATACGGAAATAAATTATAATAGCTTAAAAAATGAAAGTTTAAACTCACCTAAATCAGTGAAATATTGATGTCCAGGATCTGAGTGCTCAATCGGTCGAATCAAATAGGTTTGGCAAGGTAAGGAAAGCCAAAATACACAAAACAACATGTCTGCCTTCATTAGCAATTAAAATGTTTGGTAAAGGAATCTAGAAAGTCATGAAAAACAACTTTCTCAATTTAAGTATTCTATAAGCATCGTCACCCCTTGAGGCAAAGTCACCCCATTTTACGCTATACAAATATTGGTTTTAAATCATTAACAAACTCTAGTCACAATTAAAAGAAATCATCAACCTTTTAATTGTTACTATAGTTTGTAGTGTGCAGGGTTGTTAATAAATGGTTAATCCCCACCAAAGCCCAGTCAAGCGAAAACATTACTACTAGTAGATGTAACTCGTTTACCTTGGATGGAAATTCATCTAAGAGAAGAAATCTGAACTCAAACCTGGAGGTGGAGTTGGTACAAAGAAACATTCCGACAACTCATGCGACGCAACTGGTGCCAAGCTGTATCATCCACATGCTGTTCCCTTGGGTTATCAAGCGGCATGGAGGGAAGCGATTGGCTGTTGACTGATTTATCCCAATACTTTTGAATTTCGTCCTGCAAAATTCTACATCATCGTCACATTGTGACGGACGGATGCCAATAAAAAAAAAACTTTATAAAGTTTGTAATTCCTTAGACTACAAATGTGCTATTAAACGGCTTATTCAAAAATGAGTTGGAAACATTATTTGAAATGCCATTGATAAAGACAAGCTGTCAAATTGTCGTTGATAAAAACAAGCTGTCAAAATGTCGTTGATAAAAAACAAGCTGTCAAATTGTCGTGATAAAAACTAACCTGTCAAAATGGCGTTGATAAAACAAGCTGTCAAAATGTCGTTGATAAAAAACAAACTGACAAACAAAATGTCGTTGATAAAAACAAACTGACAAACAAAATGTCGTTGATAAAAAATAACTGACTGTCAAAATGTCGTTGATAAAAACAAACTGACAAACAAAATGTCGTTGATAAAAAATAACTGACTGTCAAAATGTCGTTGATAAAAACAAACTGACAAACAAAATGTCGTTGATAAAAAATAACTGACTGTCAAAATGACGTCGGTAAAAAAAAACGGTCAAAATGGTTCTAAATGATTGAGGCTCAAAATGATCAAGCTTTTCTGGTGATGGCCTGGACCTGGAAATACGGCACACATGACTTGTTTGTAGCATTTACAATAATTTACGTGTAATATAAATGGGATATTGAGTTGCAGAGAGAGTAAGTGACAGGGAATAATGATAGACGTGAAGGGTGTGTGTGGCGTAATTGAAAGGGAGAAATGGGAAGGGGATTAGCGATGGGACGTCACGTGGCGAGGCAGATATTTGATTTCAATTTCTGTGTGTTTGAGGCACACGGCGAATCTCTGTCCCTCTTCATGTTTAAAGTTAGGGCCTGAATCATGCAATGCGGCACAGAATAACGCATTTGAGTGTACAATAATGCTAGAGATAATAAGCACACAGGAGGATATGAATTAGCTTTTTTATCAATAAATGAGATTTTTTTTTAAAGTGAGGTTATGTTAAAATTAGTTTTTCTACTAAACGCCTGCATTCACCAAACTGCTAAAGGAAATAACACCAAAAAACGCGATTGCTTGAATCTCAAAGAAACCATAGAGCACTCAGTTTTCAGAAGAGCAAAAAAAAATGTGAAGCTGGGTCAACATGCAAAAAAAATCATCTTCAACAAGAGGAAAGCGCTGCAAGATAACAGATTGCAAGCCAACATCCAAGAGCACGTAGATATGCTGCATCCAGCAACACCGCCATGCTTCCCGAAAACTTCTTACCCCTATGAACATTAAATTTAATTTTTTGCAGTGCCACAAATTTCAGATCTGAATTAATGTCAAAATGCTTCCGTAAAGTGACAGATGCTTTTCAAGAAAAAGAAATGCAACACTTTATTAAATATTACTCCAAAATCCTAATATTTCATGGAAAAATATGATCCACACACTTTGAAAAAGACGAAAGCTAATAGTATATCTGGAAAACCAATCTCCAATTGTATATAGCATACCATTTTTAATGGGCACATTGTACTAACTGTGTAACAGTACAAGAAATTACAATACTCTGTAAGTTGATGATTGTAATTATATTTTATTTTGTTTTGTAATTAAATTAAAACTTAAACAAATCTTATTAATTGTAATTAGTACTGTTTTGAGTGTTGTATTTTTACTATGTTATTTTCTTTGTGGTATCGTCATTTGTTTGGCACTATTTAGAACGAGCCATAACTGAAAACAAGAGATTAATTTCTCACAATAGAAAGCAGTGCATAACAAAGGTAAAATCCGTTTCTGCACCAAATACATAGCAGGATTTGCGAAACATATGACCACTACAAAGAAAATTTCATCAGAAACGAACATCGAACTTGTATTTAAAGAACAGTACAAGAAATAAAGAGGCAATGTTAAAATAAACCTATAGATCAGATCCAGATTTTGTAATCCTTATAGACACGTTTCCAACAAATGTAACTGCACTTAGACATCTAAGAATTTCTGTATGATATTGAACAACTCAATACCACTGTTTCGGATAATTTGAGCAGCTACCGCGTAGATATGGCACGTCTTTGGGAACTGGTGATTCACTGGACACAGATGTTTTGCACATATTAGAATTAAAGAAGATCTTGATTTGTATCGGATTCAGTGTTTGCATGAGATTTGTTATAACAGAAGCGGGACATAGTCTTTTCAATTGTTACAAAAGCAAAAATAGAAATTTGAGGACATAAGCTAATGATCCAATACCCTGCATGACTTGTCCCATTATGACCAGTATGACCTAGTTTGACTATGACGATTCTTAGTCAGGGCAGTTGTCGGAAAACTCATTAGTCAAAAGAGTTAAAAATCAGCAGCAAGATGATTAACAGTTTTTTAAGAGCCAAATTCCTTTTCAAGAACCTGTCAAGAACCATGTTTTTCGAAGTAAAAACCGATTTGTGTCTGACTAGCCAAGCCGCACTCAGGTCGCTAAAGAGCCACACACGGCTCGCGATCCGCTATTTGCCAACCACTTGCCTAGAGTATAACGTCACGAGCCCCACAAAACTGAATTCGTCCAAGGTTCGGAAACGCCCAAGCACCTACTATGCTTAGTGGTTCACATAATGTATCATTCACTGAACTAATCATCATGTAATAACTTTTTTAAATAGGCAACATAATTATAAGTATAAACAATGTGCTTAAAGAATTTTAATGCATATGTCTTCTTTAGTTTCATGTATGGCATCTTTCCGTCTGCGGGAGACGATAGATTATCTTTATTGCTTGCAGCTCTTGGTGTGGCTGGTGAGACCAATACTCGAATGGCAGTCTCTGTTACATTTTCCACACACGAATGTGGTGGAGCAGTATTTACAGGCCTTCCTCCTCGCTCTTTTTGCAGCTGTTTCCGCCCTGTTTTGATCCTCGGCATGTAGTGATCCTGCCTTCACGATGCCCCCGCCATGAGGATCGATCCTCTGCCAACTCCTAACAGTTTGAGATGTCGATGTTAGAGGACTTCATTTCTCTTATGCATATGTCTAAGTATCTCAGACGAGGCCGTCCAACTGACCTTTTCCCTGTCGCCAGCTCGCTATATAGCACGTCCTTTGGTATGCGACCAGATTGCATTCGCTTGACGTGTCCAAGCCAGCGGAAGCGTCTATGGATTAACATGGCTGGGACGCTACACACGTTTGTTTGGGACAGAACATATATATATATATATATATATATTCAAGGACATTGAATTTCATTTTTATCTTTCATGGAACGAAATGATATAACATTTAATTTCGTTCAAAAGAGAAAGTGAAAGATGTGTAAAAACCTACTCATCGTTTAGGATTTCATTTCCGGTAAAATTCTGAACTTTAAATATCGCACAAATTATATTACTAGGATTATAAGGCCTTTAAACCATGGCATTGCTCGCAAAAACAGCATGCATTTTAAATTTGATAAATAAACTTATATGTTTTTATAACGATTTTCAAACACAATATTCATATATAGGCATCGAATTAATTATTATTTTTTAAACCTAGAATTAAACACTTTTTTGGTTTTAAAAAAAAAATGTTCAACGAATTATTTTCTCCATTGTTCATATAAAGAAATGCTCTTCTTCCACTGACCAAGCGTGTGCATTTATCTTATCTAGATTCTATTTCTATATCAGCGATCAGGGCTATTTTTTTTTTTAGACCCATAACTGTCAGACTTAACGACTCAGCTACCAGGGCACACTTAAAAACTGTTAACTTTCCCTAGCCTAGTGGCAGCAATTCAGAAACATTACACGTCATTGTTGTCCTTTCAGGTAGTGTCAATGATATGCGGAAAAAAACTTTAATTATCTTCACTCATATCTGAATACCAAAACATCAACTTTTTTATCTTTATTTAATCATAACAGTTTGCATCCTTCCTTGAGGTTGTCTACTATCTGTATCAAATATCTATTCAGAATGGTGAAACAAATTTAAATAATATTTTTTTCCAGATCTTTTAAATAGTTATTAAGGTGATCTAATTTGTTTCTATTTAAAAAAGATAGCTTATCGTAATAAAATTAATTTCATGTTAATTGCATACTTGAGACGATGTCATTCTTTACCGTAACTCAATTCTAGGCGCGAAATAAACCTACTTGCGGTTAACCACGGGCAGGAAATGCTGAAGTGTTTATAACAAACGCACGTCACATGATGTTTCCTTTTATTGCAAATTACTCATAATAATAATATCTAGATACTTATATTATTTCTGGATATGACAGAATTCTATTAACGTGTTGAATTGTGTCATTTTCTAACGATGTTACACTGGTATTATTTTTATTAATATTTTTTATTAAATGTATTTATTTATAAAGATTGATTATGGATAATAAAATGCAATTTTTTCAAACAAAATTGAAGCACTTTTAAGTTACAGAAATTTTTTAATTAAAAAAAGAATAATATTTGCCGGGATAGCGTTCGGAACGAAGGAACATCAACAGTCTACAGTCTTATAATTACTCTGATCCCGGTGGGCTCCCAATCCGGTCGGTATCCCACTACCGTCAGTATACCGCTTCCGTGGGATTCCGATCCCTCTGGATCCCAATGCTGGTATGATTCTTGGGATGGGCACTAATGGAAATGCACCAGCCTCGTAATGCTGAGGACATGTTTAAACTTGGAGCTACCCTTTTTTTGTGTGCCTGCACGAGTCAAAAGCACAGTCACGACTTATTTTCCTCGGTCATTGTACCATACACATGATTTTATTAAATATATTTGGTTTATCAATTATAAACACATGGTATTTACAGACCCGTAATTTCAAGTTATGAGAGATTTCACTTCGTTTTTTTTTTCGTTGTTTATCCTCATCTATTTATACAGTTAAACATATTTATTTGAAGGTATCCTTGAATGAAGCTTTTTGTTTTTTTTGTTTTTGTCAAATATATTTGTACTGTTTCTTATCTCCATCAATCCTGTTTTTTTGTGTGTTGTTGTCACTCTGTCATTAGCCCTCCACAAATCCCCCCCCCCTCTCCCGGGCAATCCTACGAACGTACTAAAGCGAGGGTGTGGTTATTTTAAACTATACTCGTGTGTGCTTGGTGTTTATGACATGAGGACTGAATGTTTCTAATGAACTTTTTATTGCACTACTTAATAAATATTCGTGAAGTTACTATAGGATTTGAGAATCACTGATAAATTGTGTATCGGCAGTGTTTTGTTGCTTTTTATTGACCCTTGAATAATGTACAAATCAATATCACATATTTAAAACTGCAAATTGTATGTGGTGATGGAATCATTGAGTATAATATAATAGCTATTCACTCTCAGTCACAATAGAAATGTGTCACTTTATACCTTGCAAATGTGCTCTGGGAAATGTATTCACACTACGTTGTCCTCCCAATCTATGCTTGTTCCCGGCGTTTACATTCAATGACAGAATGCCATGACGGAACGGCTTTCCCCATTCACCCCGTGGGCCATTGACGTTTTCTTTACAGTCAACGTTTATCAGATGCTGCCGTTGCATGAAAAAAAATGACTAGTGATAAAGAATGGGAGTTGTCTTGGGAGCTATGACAAAAGCACGAATACAAAGTGACATATAACAGACGTTTAAAGTCGGTTGGAAATTGAGTTTTTAAAAATTGTTTTTTTTAATATCTTCATCAATTATCCAGAATTAAATTGTAAGGCTTCGATTTCATCAGTTGTGAAGATATAAAATACTATTTGTCCGGAATGTAACGTTAACTTTATTAGTAATTGATAGCCAGCATTCATCTACCCAAAGAATTCATGACCATTGTTTGTGTTATTCAGTCATTGTAGCATTATCAAAACGGTACACTAAAAGGTTATTGTGACACAAAGACTCAGTATGAGCTGTGTCTGTGCCCTTGGGTCACACCCGATTGGTCTCAGGTTATTGGCTCCCTTTTTTTTTCCACACAAGGCTCGTGAATCATGGGCTTCCTGATGGCTGTCATGTGACTTACACTGAAAGGTAGCCGGGTGGCACTAGCAGGAGGCATGGGCAAAGCCAAAATCAGGAACCAACTCTGTTTCCTCTTGTCATGTTCTTCGTCATTTTTTTTTTCCGGCTACAGCTTACTCCCATCAAGCCTACCCCGAACCTGTACCCCACGATGAATCCGATAACCAATATCCATCAGCTTCAATCGCTTACAAGCCTTTACTTAGAGTCATCGATCGCTGGAGCATTGAAAATGGCAATCGTGAAAAACCACAAAAGGTTACGAGAAAGGAAGTATGAGAGTTAAGGGGCTATAAAAGAGGGGATTGAAAAATTTACCCACGAAAGGACTTCTTGACTATGTTGAAAAATTTAAAACTAAACATTTAATGTTATTAATTTGGCTAAATCCCATTTAAAAGATTCTCAATCTAGAATGAAAGTTTGGTATGGCAAAAAGTCCAAATTCAGACAGTTTGCTTCAGGGAACAAAGTACTTGTGCTTTTGCCGATACCAGGGCAAGCACTACAAGCCAGATAGTTTGGTCCTTATGTAGTTTAGTCCAAATTAATGATTTAAATTACATTATGTTAACACTAGATCGTAAACAAAAGAAACATTTATGTCACATTAATATGTTAAAAGAATATTTTGATAGAAAATGTGATGATCATTGTCCATCCTCAGAACCTAATGTTAACACAATATCAACTGTAACTTCAGTACTTAAAGAAAATGCTACTGAAACCTTTGATAGTGTCCCAGAAAAAGTTCATAATTACAAAATTAAAAGTTCAGAAATATTTGACAACTTGGATAAGAAACTTGGACATTTGTCATTGTCAGAGAAGGATGTTGTAAAGTCTGTTATTGCAGATTTTGTTTTACTCTTCCCTAATGTGCCTAATAAAACCAACATTGCTGTACATGGTGTTGACATTGGCAATGCAGTTCTGGTCGAGCAACACCCTTATAGGGTCAATCCGGAAAACTTGAAATAATCCAGTCTGAAATAAGATACATGCTTGTAAATGATATCATTAAACCAAGCTCTAGTAACTGGAGTTCACCATGTATTTTAGTCCCAAAGCCTGACAAAAGTTACAGGTTTTGTACTGACTTCAGGAAAAAGAATGCATTTACAAAGTCTGATTCCTTTCCGATTCCAAGGATAGACGATCTTATAGATCGAATATGCGATGCCAAATATGAAACCAAGATAGACCCACTATCAGGTCTGACAGGTTTCTCTATCTGACTTCATAAAAAATCACTGCTTTCGGTACTCCAGATTTTTCATACCAATATAAAGTCATGCCGTTTGGAATGAAAAATGCCCCAGCTACATTCCAACGTCTAGCAAATTACATTATTGCTGACCAGGAAAATTGCAGCGCTTATATTGATGATATAATTAGTTGAAGTCAAAATTTTCAACTCATGTAAACAAATTAAGATCTCTGTTTAAAAAAATGTTTGCAGGCAATTGTAACTGTAAATTTAAATAAATGTGAATTTTGTCATGCAACTGTGGAATATTTAGGTTACATAGTGGGTCAAGTTCCTGTAAAGCCTCTTCAAGCTAAGATAAATGCCATTGTATCACTTCCACCACCCACTACTAGAAAAATGTTAATGAGATTTTTTGGGAATGGCGGGTTACTATAGTTTTTTCAAAAATTTCTCAGTTATTGCTTCTCTCTTAAGTAATATGTTAAAGAAAAATGCAAAATTCCATTGGTCAGATGCTTGTCAGACATCAATCGAAAACATTAAAAATAAACTAGCCAATGCTCCTGTTCTCTTTGCAACAAACTTTAACAGTTTAAATTAGCTGTAGATGCCAGTGACGTTGGCATTGGTGCAGTTTTTTTTTTCAAGAAGATGACCACGGTGTAGATCATCCTGTCTCTTATTTCTCAAAGAAGTGTTTTTCTCAACAGACAAACTATTCCACAGTAGAAAAAGAATGTTTAGCTTTAATCCTTGCTCTCCAACAAATTGATATTTATTTCAGTTCTTTTTTACATTCAGTACTTGTTTTTTCCTGATCACAATCCTTAAAAATGTTTGAATAAGATGGTCTCCAAAATCAAAGATTATTAAGATGGAGTCTATTTTTGCAAGCGTATAATTTAGACTTCAAACATATTAAAGGCAAAGATAATATACTTGCAGATACTTTGTCCAGAAATTAATTTTTCAAAGTAACTATAACTAATGTTATTGTTTATAAGTTTTTGAGAAGTTTTTGTCCAATGTTTTGAAAGGATTAATTGTACTTTCATTAATTTTTTTATAGAAAAAGAATACTTATTTTTTTAAATGATTTTTTTTTCTTTTAAGATGGGAGGTGTTATGTAATGCATTTTCCCCGGTGCTTGTACTTTGTTTCCCCCCACATTAGATTCCTAGCAGACGGTAACGTTTGTTGTGGGCTTGGTTAATCTCTTTGTTGTGCACTGTTTGAACGAGCAATAACCTAAAACATTTGATTAATTTCTCATAATAGAAGCCAGTGCGGAACAATCATCTTTATGTCATCACGGACCATCTCCCTAGCCCTAACCCTATCCGTTATTCTAGCTCTAATACCTAACCATAAACCTATTCCAGTTAAATTTTTGATGTAACTTTAAAACGGAACCATTTAAAAAAATATTGAAATTGTCTACAATATTTTGATTTAAAATATGCTTTTCTTAGACTAAACAACTTGATAAATGCTTTCAGGTTTGATTAAATTGGTCACATTCAATTTGAAGGCACAAACATTTCCGTCGTTCAATAAATATTTAACTATTACACCTGACTGTGCACTTATGTTTTGTGAGGAATTGCTTTGAATGGGCGCTACTGTTTGTAGATTTTTTTGAGTGGACTGCACGCTAAATTGTTTATAACTGTTGACCCGACTGAGCACTAATATTTGTATTATTGTTGACCTGACTAAGCGCTATTTTTAATAGAATTGTTGTACTGACTGTTTGTAATGAATTTTGCTTTTCTTTTTGGTCAGTAGTTTTTCAACTGTTGTCTTGAATGTCCATTTTCTAATGAGACTCACTTGTGTTATGTGTTGTTTTATGTGAAAAATAGAAGTAACAGATGTGTGTTTTTGTGTGAATGTTTACGTGTGCATGTGTGCACATTTTAGGGCAAGTGTTTTTTTTGACGGGTAAAAGCATTTTGACTCAAATATGTTTATTTAATTATTTTAAACAAAAACATTTTGAAAGATTTTTTTATCGCAGGCTCACTTTCAAATATATCTTTTTTTAAATATTAATTATTTGAGAAATATATAATTTTATAATTTTTTTATATATAATATACAATAATAATAATAATATTGAGAGGTCTTATATAGCGCGGTACCCCAGCCTAGGGCTGGGCTCATCGCGCTGTACATAAAATTTTTTATCAAAAGATACATCATTATGATATTAAAATAAAATACATTTATGAAATAAAGAACAGCAATGTATATTCACCCACCCCACCACATAACTTTTACAAGGCAAACCATGGACGGCAGCCATCAAGATCGTTTATCGGACAGAGGGGAATCGGTCAGGGTAGTATAATTTAAAAAAGATATGTTTTGAAGGCGGTTTTGAAGGCCTGGGTGGTTGGCTTATTGCGTATGTGTAGTGGCAAAGAATTCAATATGTATTTGTTTAAAATAAAAGTCACTAACTTTTTTTCTAGCATGAAACCAATCGATATCTCTCCTCGTCCTGTTCATAAAAGAGAAATACGTGTTGGTACATTCAAGTGTGAAAGTAGCCTATTTGTTATTGTGTAAATAGTTAAAATCAATAGTCTTTTAACGTCTTTGAGCGTGCATTCATTGTTCACAATCGATCCAAATTTTTTTTTTTTCAAAAGGAACTTGCTAAATGTAAGAAATTGTCATTCCCCTTGGCCGTTCTCACTCCCAATGGAGCATAGGCCATCCAAAAAACTTTCCCAAGTGTCCCTGTGCTGGTTTATCTTTGCTAGCTCAGCCCAGCTTTTCATCATCCTCTTCATTTCTCTACTCCCCTCTTCCATGAGGCTCTTAATCTTTCTCTTTCTCCTGGTACATTGAGGATTTCAGTTCAGAGCCTGTTTTGTGACGATTTTGGTTTCCTTAATATGTGTGCCCTATCCGTCTCCATTTACTCTTTGTATCTTCGTTTCCACTCGATCCATTGATGTTTTTTTTTTCTAAGGACATTGTTACAATTTTTTTTAAAGACATCTTATTTTGATGATCTTTCACGAGCATCTGTTCATAGAAGCCTGCAGTTCTTTTAATGTTTGTTTTCGTTGTGCTCCAAGTTTCACAACCATACAGAAGAATTACCTTGACATTTGAGTTGAACATTTTTAACTTTGTTTTTTTAAGTAATTTACTTGAGTTGAAATCTAAATTCTGTAATAAATTAGCTTCTGAGTTCACCTTCATGTATAACCTGAAACTAATATCCTTGTATGTGTTCTTAATTAAGTAAGTTAGCTTTTTGGTAATGCCATAATGGCTTAGTAATTTTCCCGAGTGTATATTTGACAACTACCATTTGGAACAGTTGAGTTTTTAAATAGTTGTCATTGTGTAAGGATTAAAGCTCAGAGACCTTTGAATATAAATTACAGTGCAATAATTATTTAAGAGCGATCCAGGGTTCATTTTATTAAATAAGTACTTACTTGATATATCAGATACATATTGAAAAATATACATTTTTTTGCTTCCTTTATATTACAACAAAACAAAAGTCACTTAAGTACGAATCATATAAATGCAATTCTATAAAAAAAAAATATATTAACCGCCGAACTCCTCTAACGCAAAATAATTAAATAAAAAAATAAATAAAAATAAAAATGAAAAATACAATTTATTTGTGTATCGGTCGTATCATAAATCATTAAAAACAATATTTAAAAAGAAGAAGAAGAAATACTTTGAAACAAAGGACGAAAAAATCGCTGAAGTGGTTTAGACAAAAATATCTTGTAGGCTTTACATTGATAATTCGAAAGATTGAATTTTAAAAAAAAATAAATGAAAATATACAAATTGGATTTCTTGTTTGTTTGTTGTCTTTAATATTAATTTTCATTTTTCTTCAAATAACCATAATCAATTACGATGTTTTTAGTTTAGAGTTTTTTCTTTTGATTTCTATGTGTTTATAAATACATTGATGTAACTCATAATCACTAGAGATATGTAAGCACCGAAAAGTATTAATTGAAACTGAATAATATTCAGTTAATTCAAAAAAACAAGAAAAAAAAAAAAAAAAAAAAAAAAATATAATAAAAAGGAAACAGGTACAGAAAATTAGCACTGTAATGTTATCGGGAAATAAAAACAAAAAGAAAACAAAGTTAAAACTACTTGTGTTATGAACTAAAACAATGTCTAACTGAGAATACAAATGTGGCTACAACAGTGGCGTAGACAGAGTTTGCGTGCCTACTTGTGAGACATATAAACGATCAGCGTTAGTATCCAAATTAATAATGAAATGTTCATTGTATGAAAAGAGATTTTTACGAAAAGTTAGATTACTTTTTCTCGACCCCGGGCACGAATTTCACACTTCACTATAATAAACTAAGCAATTTTTTTTTTTAATTACAGGACGCCTCTATGGCCACGGCGCCATGTGCTAGGGCAACATGATGGCCAGCGTTGATGTTAAGTGACATTTAAAAAAAAAAATATATATTTTCCTTATACTTTTAAATGCTCGGGCCCCTTTTGATTTTGGACCTTGGAGCGTTTGCACCACCTGCACCATTGTAGCTACGCCATTGGAACCCAGGTTGATCACCAAGGTGAGACACGTATTTCAGTCTGTACCATGGTTCCAACTCGTAAAACGTGTTTCTGGGCCGGTCATGTGCATCTCCTCATCTAGACATCCTGACAGCATAACACATCTTAAGCCTTGAACACTTTAAAAAAAAATGTTCGTTCTACTACATGAGGTTTAATGTTTGATAATAATTGAGTAAAACTACAAGATGATTTATTTACACATCTAGCTGTTAGATAATGTAATTGAAAAAAAAAAAGAAAAGAAAATACATATTTAAATCATGGATAAAATATATTTTTTCTTGTGTGCATTCTTGTTGATATCACTGCCGGATTTTGTGAGTTCAAAATGGCTGTTCAACAAGTATAAAAAAACCGATTGCATCCATGTAAACTGTACTTCTCTTGCTCAGAAAAGCACACCATCCAGGGCTGATTGTCTGTCAAAGTGTGCTCAAAACGGTTCATGTTTTGGGGTTAGATATGCAGCCCGGGATAAAGTATGCCATTTGCTGCCACAATCTTGCTTCCACCCGCTAGTGTGTAGTAATAAATGGGTGGACTATTCATGTTACGAGGAGTCGTTTTGTGACAGAGGCTATTGGTCAAGTGCAACCAGGAAATGTGTTTGTAACGGTACCAATGGTTATGTTGGTATGTGAATTTGTTTAGGCGTTTATAAAACTGTAATTTATTTGTTTAATTATATATTTTATTTTTTATTTTAGGGGGCTGCGTGATCATACAAAAGATTTAAACATTTCTCTGTCATATCGTAGGCCGGAAGTGCTTGAGCAGTTTCACATTCCCAACATCAATTAATAAAGTTAATCTTTTTTTTTTTTTTTTTTTTTTTTTTTTTTTTTTTTTTTTTTTTATTTTTTTTTTTATTTGATTTTTTTTTTTTTAATTTTAATTTTTTTTTTTTAAATTTTTTTTTTATTTAATTTTTTTTTTATTTTGTTTTTTTTTTTTTTTTTTTTTTTTTTTTTTATTTTTTTTTTTTTTTTTTTTTTTTTTTTTTTTTTTTTTTTTGTTGTTGAAATATTTTACCAATGGGAATTCAGTTTTATAAAGTTAAACTCTTTTTCATTAAACTTTTTTATGACTTAAATTTTTTTGTAGTATGTTCTGCCTCTCATGCTTTCCCTTCTGTATGTGTTATATTTCATATTGACTCTTACAGTATTTTAAGTTTGTAGAGCACTGACCATCTTTTGAAAAACTATTCAGATTGTGATATCTTTGAATATTAAAACAACAACAAGGTATTTCCTGTGGGTATGGATATAAATATATGTTCATCCTGCTTTTTTTTTTTAACCTCTGTTATTATTATTATTATTTTGTTAAAATGTTAAATTAATTGTTTACCCTCGAATTTGTATATACCAATGGCAATCAAGTAATTTTTGTACGTATAAAAGTATTTAAAATTACAGGTGTTCGTTGCGAGAGATTGCCGCACAACTGCACGGACCTGTTCAACCACGGGTACCGGGATATAACGGAATGGTTTTATATTGACATCTACAAGAATGGTTCTAAAATTATCTCTGTCAGGTGCCAGATTGCTCCCAACCTGATTAATACTTATATCGCACGAAATAATGGTGGACAATTAGGTCAGATTTTATTTATATAATAATATAATCATACGGAAAATCATCTATTGTTGAGATATTCGACACAAATGCCTGTGTATCTTCCTTGTTACTGATTGAGTTTCATTGTAAAATATAAATGTAAGGTATATATTTGTTTACAGACATAAATATGACGTTATCCAAGTACATCTCAGGCTTCACCGTCAACGACAATTATTTCTTCATTGGACTAGATAATATGTTGGCATTAAACCAGCAGGGCTTCACTGACGTCAGAGTCGGTATAGTGCTGGATGACTCTGGTACAAGGTTTGGCTGGTTCAATAAATATATAGGGGTCAAAGTCGGTGATGGCACGTCCGGGTAAGTTGTACAAGCAGAGAGAAAATTAGAAATAAAACTGGCTTTTTTTTTCTTTTTTTTTATTGTGGGGGGGGGGTCGTGTTGGGAATTGGGTGTATCAAAATTAGGTAACAAGACATATCCACCAATTTAGGATTTAGGACCCGTTAATAATAACAAGATGGTCGCCTTTCAAAATTTCGTTTACCGAATTTGCACAAAAAATAGTAAGGATTTGTGTAATTATTATCATAATTACATAAATTATATTTCGGGGGAGTCAGAGTTGTCTTGAGCTCGAGACTACGCCTTACAGCCATGTATAGGATCGAGGTCTTGATCATATTGTAATTTTATGTGTGTTTAATGTCTTCCTTTCGTAATCGACCATCTTAGCTGTCATCACAATCATCGCGCATGCAGGCTAATGATACGGTTGGCGACACACCAAGGCCCCATGAAAGTAATCGAGCTGTGCTGATTTACTCACGCGATCGGCTATAGTCAATGTGTGCCCAACGTATACTCTTGACTCTTAACTTTGTGTATCGACTTAAAGAACTCTTCATAGAACGAGGTTTGCGCCGTTAGCATACCCATCGTAGTGGTGGACGGAAAATGGTCTCTCGACGAAAGAAGCATCTTTATCGAGCAGGTCGTCGCAAACAGTCTCCACTGAAATACCACCATGGCTACAGCCATATCAATACTATTGCTTGCAGAGATCGTCAGGTAAAGCCTTTAACTGAAGCTTTTAGAGACGACGGACGTCAGCCACATACCGCGGCAGCCATCGTGACCATTCCCTACGTATCGATCCTAAGAGCACGTCCAGCGGCTCATGATTTCACACCACCTCGCTGGGGGCGTGACGAGATCAAATCTAGTTGTTGTTGACTGCCAGCCTGTTGTGAAGCCGCAATCACGGCATTTCGGTGTGCTGTATTCCAACTCCCAGGCTTGCAGGAAAAAGACATTTGAGGTGTGTGATCTTATTTTGCAGAGCATGTCTGATCTGGTGTTCATTTTGGAGAAAGTCGTTCTCCGCCTTCTCCTGAATCATTTCACTCGGTGCGACTTATTTGAGCCTTTTCAGTCAGTTTACAAGGCGACTAACTAAACCGAGACAACCCTGTTGCGCGTGGTAAATGACATTCTGTCATCATGTGGCGAGGGCAAGATATTGCTTTTATCGTTACTTGATCGATCGGCTGCGTTCAAATACGCTTGACCACGTCATACTTCTCCGACATCTAGAAATTACCTTCGGTTTCACCGATACCATCCTGAAATGGTTCCGCTCGTATCTAACAAATCATGTTCAATCATTTTTCGCTAACGGCTTGACCTCGAAACAATATGTCATGGAATTCAGAGTACCACAGGGCTCGGTCCTTGGCCCAGTTCTTTTGACTATGTACGTTCAGCCCCTGGGTACAGTTACTAAGCAGTTTGATAGGTTTTATCACATGTTCGCGGATGCTACCCAGCTTAAGATATCTGTGATCCCCTCTCAGTTCCCTCATCTTCTTAAAATGACACACAAGACAGTGGAGTCGTTTAAGCACAGAATGACCATAAAAAAGCTTAAATCGAACGATGAAAAGACCGAGCTGATCCCCATTGCTGCCGCTCAAAATCTAAAATATATAAATAACTCAAAAATACTTACTCTCTCAAGTATACAGAATGAGTTTCATAAAACAGTGCGAAACTTCGTTGTCTACTTAGACAGAACACACACTATGGAAAATCACATTAACATGTTTTGCAAGGCGATTTTTCTAGAGCTACGCAGAATGAGTCATATCACACCTTTCTTAACTTTAGATGTATCAAAGACATTTATGTCTGCATTCGTACTATAACGCATGGATTGCTTCAATGTTTTTATGGTGGGTCTTTCAACTGCACGCGTGGATAAAATTAAAAAAAGCTAAGAATAATTCGGCTCGCATCGTTCTTCGCAAACGCAAATTTGACCATACTAAAATACTTTTGAGAGAGGTGCATTGGCTGCCGGTCAACGCTAGAATATAGAGTACAAAATTGCAAATATGCCATACGGCATCATAACGACTTATGTACCCACTAGACAACTCCATTCATCTGATAGTGGCAGACTCTCAATACCACATGTTGGCCTTGGGACACACGATGGGTGCACTTTCGCATTTCCTGGCCCAACAAATTGGAACACACTTTCTGTCGCTCTCAGAAACGACCAGAACCTGGCGTCTTTCAAAACTGATTTGAAATCTTATCTATTTCGCAAAAACCTGCTGTGGGTGATTTTCTTATAGATGTATATTGGCCTGTGTTATTTATGGTTCCAAGGTATGAAAGACTTAGAATGGATATTCTCGCTTGTAGTTTTTGTAATGGTGCTTATTGTAATTTAATGTGGTTGGTACCGCGTTTTAAGCCTTTGGGGATGAAGCGTGATTTTCAAATGCTCTTTATTATTATTAATATCGTATGGCAAATCATCTGCAAAAAGAAGTGGGAGAGTGACAAAGACTAACGTCCACTGACTTTGGTTACACACTTCATTGTTAGAAATATTAGATTAAAAAAAGTATAAAATCACGTAATGAAAAAGCGAAGTTGTCTCTAATCAAATTTAATGGATAGAAAAGGGAATCAGAGAGGGAAATTGTTTTTCATTGGTCAACACAATCGGTCTGTAATTTTCTTTTGAGGTTTTTTTGTTTTTTTTTAACTTTTATTAAATGTTTTTGATGTTATGCTTTATTATCGACTAGCAAAATTTCCGCGTTTCGCAGCGGAGACCCTTTTTTTAAGAAAAAAATGTGAAACATAATAAATTATTCTCATATTCTGTAGACACTTAACGTTTTCCCTTGCAAAAATCAATCCCTTAGGGTCTGTCTTTGAGACCACATTCCTGGTACAACCCCAATTCTAATGAGACCTCATTCCCATTCTGAACCCGATCACGGCGCAATCCCGTTTCCCGGTGGGATGCTGTTTACAGTGGGAACCTATTTTGTTGTGGCTCTGAATCCAGGGAGAATCAAGATCCATTTGTGATTCCGATCCCGTCGGTGTCTTGATCCCAGTGGGCAACCGTTCTCATTGGTATCCCGTTTCACCTAGGGACTCTCTTTTCCGATGTTATCCCTTATCCTGAAAGGATCCTGATATCGTTTTTACCCCATTACTAGATGGGATCTCGATGATATCCTGTTCCCCGATTGGATCCCGTAACTGAACGATCACAGTAGGATCCTGTTTCTCTATGGAAACATGCTCAGTGCGATTTTGTTGGCGTAAGCTTTTAGGTCTAATTATATATCCCCGTACAACTATATAGAACATTCTAGATTAAATTTAATATCTTCCATAAAACATGCAAATAATCACATTTAAAGTAATTATTTCTCGAATTTGAAATATTATACAAATAAATTGTACTACTATAACTATATTATATTTAAAATGATATATGGACCCAGGAGGGGGGAAATTTAATAAAGTACCGTTTTAGTTTGTCTGACATGGGGGTCCCTATAAAAATTATTCATATAAATTATGGCGCATAAATTTGTCCTATTAAAATTGGTGTAAAGTGCCATAGATAAAGCTTTTTTAAAATATCGAAGGTTCTAGAAAATTCTAGATCGACCTTGAATGGATTGAATATTATTATCTTGAATCCACCGATATTTTAATACGGACGAAGAAGGTATGTCTACAAAGCAAGGCCTAGATCCACCTATTCACATAAAAAAATAAAGTGTTGTCTAACCCTATTGGTATTTATATAGCTTATATGAGGGAAAATTAAATTTGTCCGGCGGCCCCAGAGGGATGGATAGTTTGAGATCAGAACCCTTTGGTATTTAAATATGGATAATCAAGAGTATGATTACTCAGTTTCGTCAAAATCCACTTATCCATGTAGGAGTAATTGTTGTTAATTTTTTTTGTATAAGTAATGTAAGGAAAAAAATTCGAGGCCCCCAGTTGTTAACGTACCGGGTAGAGTTTCGAAATGAAACTTCCTCAACTTTTGTAAGTAAGCTATTAGGAAAAAGCCTTCCGAATTTTAGACTAATCTAAAGGAGAAATTGCAGAATACAAATTATATAATAAAAAATGAAATCGGGCACCAGGCCCCAGAAGTATGGATATTATGAGTTCATTACCTTTCTGTATTTGAAGATGGATCATCAAATGCATTGATATTTAGTTTGGTCAAGATCCATGGATTCACGAAGCAGTATTTGTTGATCATTTTAATTACATAGATTATAAGGGGAAAAAAAGTAATTTTTATATAGGGTTTCGAAATAAAAACCTGCTTAACTTTTGTAAGTGGTAAGGAATAAGCTTGCCGAATTTCAGGCTTCTATCTACAGGGAAATAGGAGCATATAGCTTATCAGAAGAAAATGAAATGTGACCCCCGGCCCCAGAGTTATGAATATTATGAGTGCAGCCCCCTTCGATATTTAAAAATGGATAATAAAGACTATGTGTACTCAGTTTGGTCAAAATCAATCTTTTTATTTAGGAGCATAAAGCCTATTAATATTTACATTGCTTAAAAATGAAAAAAAAATGAAAGGAGGCCCGGCCCGAGAGGTATTGTAATTATGAGTTCAATACCCTTTGGTATTTGCATGTGGATAATCAAGAATATGTGTAAGACGTTTAGTCATGTTCCGTCTATTCATGTAGGAGTACTAAGTCAATTGATATTTGAACATCTTATAAATCGCAAAAAATTAAATGGGGCCTCCGGCCCCATTGGTATGGATATTATGTGTTAAGTTTCCTCATTTAATTTAATATGGATAATCTATTGTATGTATATTAAGTTTGGTCAATTTCCATCTTTTCATGTAGCGTATTTGATGATCATTTTATTTATATAACTCATAAAGGAAAAAGTGATTTTTTGGACTCCCTGCCCCAAACCGTATAAAGTTTCGAAATGAAACCTGCTGACATTTTGTAAGTAAGCTGTAAGGAAAAAGCCTGCCGAATTTTAGGCTTCTATCTACAGGGGAAGTTGGATGATTAGTGATAAGTTAGTGATATGCATAGGAGCCAAAATGGTCACTAAATTGATCGTGGGCTCTTAATATATAGAAGAAGAAGAAGAGTAAGGTTTTTGCCTTTTCTTAGAATGGATTTAAAAAAATGAAATAAGGCCGCATGCCCAAGTGGAATGGATATTGTGAATTCAGTACTCTTTGGTCTTTAAAAAGGGATAATCAAGAGAATATATACTAAGTTTGGTGAAGATCCATCTATTCATAATATAGTACTAAGCCTATTGATATTTATATAACTCATCTTAGGACAAAAAGGAATTCGAGGACCCCAGTTGTGACCGTTCCGGGTAGAGTTTCTAAATGAAACCTGCTGATATTTTGTAAGTAAGCCGTAAAGAATAAGACTGCCAAATTTTAAACATCTATCTACAGGGACAGTTGGAGAATACAGCTTATATAAGAAAAAATGAAAATGAAATGTTGCCTCGGTCCCAGAGGGATGAATATTATGTGTTCATGACACTTATGTATTTAAATATGGATAATGAAGAGAATGGGAACTAAGTTTTTTCAAAGCGCATCTATTCATGTAAGAGTACTCAGGCTAGTGATATTTATATAACGTATATTCGAAAAAATGAAATGGGCCTCGGCCTCAAAGTTATTGATATTATGCGTAGAGTACCTTTTGGTATTTCTTCTTCTTCTTCTTCTATATCTGAAGGGCCCACGATCAATTTATTGATCATTTTGGCTCCTATGCATGTAGATGGGATTTGCAATGTTTCTGTTCCTGGTGTTGATGAGGAAATTTCACAGATTTCCAGTGCCACTTTGTGAGGGAATCATGCACTGGGGGTTTGAAGGCTTGAGGCAATAGACACAAATGTGTCTAGTGTTGTCGCCTCAACCGTTCCTTTTGAAAGATTGTTCCAGTCCCTGATTGTCTTGGGCAGGAATGAGCAGCTCCTATACTGGCTTCTTGCTGGTATGAGCCTGAATTGCCTGTCATGGCCTCGTCGCTGTCTATGGGGGAGAGGTACGAGTTTCTGTTTAATACTGGAACAGTGGACCAGCCCATTATTTATCTTGTACATCATGGAGAGCCTGGATTGTCGTCGTCGTTTCTCCAATGGTGACCAGCCTAGTGTTTCTAGCATGCTGCCAACACTTGAGGTATTCCTGTAGCGGTTTAGGACAAAGCGTGCTGCTCGTCGCTGGACCGCCTCCAACCTGTCAATGCTCTTCTGGGTAAATGGGTCCCAGACTGAAGATGCATAATCTAAAATCGGACGGATAAAGGCTTTATATGCTCTTTCTTTCACACAGGAGTTGCTAATCTTTAGATTTCGCCTTAAGAACCCTAGGGTCTTGTTTGCTTGGTTACATACATTGTTAATATGTTCATCCCATCGGACCTCTCTTTGAATGGTAACACCCAGGTACTTTACGGAGGAAACTTGCTCAAGAATATGGCCGTGCAGTTTGTATTGGTAGTGTAGAGGAGTACAACTTCTAGAGATTGATAGTGTCTGGCACTTGGCAGGGTGAAATTCCATGTCCCAGCTCATCTCCCACTCAGCTAACAGATTGAGATCCTGTTGTAGCTGGTCCTGTGTCCTGAATATGGACATTCAAGCGTATGTGTATTCGTTTGGTCAAGATCCATCTATTCATGTAGCAGTAAATGCTAATCATTATATTTATATAGCTCATATAGGAAAGAAACGACATTTTGGGCCCCTGGCACCAAACATTATAGAATTTGGAAATGAAACAAGCTTAATTTTTGAATGTGAGCTGTAAGAAATAAGTCTGTCAAATTTCAGGCTGCTATCTACTGGGGAAGTTGGAGAATTAGTGATGAGTCAGTGAGTGAGTGCTTGCCTTTTATTAGTATAGAATTAGGAAAAAAAAAACATTTTGGGGACCCTGCTTTGACCGTTCCTGGTAGTTTTGAAATAAAACCTGCATAATTGTTGTATGTACGCTGTTATAAATACGCCTACAAAATTTGAGGCTTCTATCTACAGGGAAAGTTGGAGATTACAATTTATATAGAAAAAATGAAATGGGGCCCCTTGCCCAAGTGTTATTGATATTATGAATTCAGTATCTTTGGTATTTGAATATGGATATTTAAGAGTATGTGTACTAACTTTGTTCAAGGTCCGTCTATTCATGTAGAAGTACTAAGCCTTTTGTGCTGACGGTTCTACACTCATTATAGACAAAGAGAAAATCCCAAGGAGGTCAAAAAAAGCGTTACAAAGAGTAACTGAAAGTGGAACTAATGGCCTTCAGCATAAACCCTACTCAATGGGTGCAGACAGCCCAGGACAGAGCCAGGTGAAGAGCTGCTGTCTAGAAGGGGGCTAAATCCCATGAAGTTAATAGGATAATAACAGTTGAGACACGCAGGCTTGTCCGAAAGAGTAACATTAGGTCACCGTCTGAAGCAACTATTCCATGCTCACGGTGTCATAGATTATTCCAAGCAAGGATCGGTCTAGCAAGCCACCTACGAGCTCACCGTAATCCCAACCTCCCCCAAACCGGATGATTCGATGGTCCTAGTCGACTTCGACGAACGAACAACAAATAAGCCTATTGATATTAATATGGCTCATATTAGGAAAAACGAAATAGCGCCCCCCGCCCCAGAGGGATGGATATTATGTGCTAAGTACCCTTCGATAACTTAATATAGATCATCCAGTGTATGTGTAATAAGTTTGATCAAAATCCATATATTAATATAGGAGTAATAAGCCTATTGTCATTTATAGAGCTTATATAAGAAAAATGCTAGGAGTTCCCGACCCCAGAGGTATGGATATTATGAGTTCAGTACCCATCGGTATTTGCAAATGGATAATACATTGTATGTGTGCTAGGTTTTGTCAAGCTCCATCTATCCAAGTAGGAATATTTGTTGTTAGTTTTAGTTATATAGCCTACAAAAGCACAAAAGAAAATGATTAAGGGCCCCCTGTTGTGACCGTTTGAAGGTAGAGTTTCGAAATGAAACCTGCGTAGCTTTTGTAAGCGAGCTGTAAGGAAAAAGCCTGCCAAATTTCAGGCTTCTATCTACAGGGGAAGTTGGAGAATATAGCTTATTGAAGAAAAAAAATTGGGCCCCCGGTCCCAGTGGTATGGATATTATGAGATATGTACCCTTCGGTATTTGAATATGAATATTCAAGTCAATGTGTACTACGTTTGGTCAAGATCAATCTATTCATGTAGGAGTTCTAAGACTTTGGATATTTATATAGCTTATGAAAAGAAAAAGAAAATGGGGCGCCCGGCCTCAAAGGGATAAACATTATGTGTTATGTACCCTTCGGTATTTGAATATGGATAATCAAATGTATTTATATTAAGTTTGATCAATCTCCATCTCTTCATGTAACAGTATTTTTTTATAATTTTCTTTTATAAATCTCATATTGAAAAAAAACGACATTTTGGGACCCAGGGCCGACACGGTATAGATTTTCGAAAGGAAAACCTGCTTATATTAGCGATAAGTCAGTCAGTGAGGGCGTTGCCTTTTATTAGTAGAGATAACATCGATACCTCGCAAAATCACTTTTAATTTCATTTCTTTCTATTACTTATCTAGTCTTTTGTGACACGTAGCGCGTTATATAAAAGATGATTCATTTAATGTTCCCTCAGCTACCAGCTTTATGTTGGAACTCACGAGGCCTTAAGCAGCGGGAGCGGTGAATCAGCGAAACGATTTCCGCGAACCACCATGGGCGATGTCCTAGAAAAAAGTGCTCAAGTGCCATTTTCAGCATACGATTCTGATAACGTAGGTAACTGTGCGTGATAATAAATAAAGGACAGCGTTCAAAGTGTTTGATTGAAAGAGTAGAAAAACTTTAGATTTTAACTAGTTTCTTTTTTTTTTTGGGTCCTATTTTCATGTGTCCTGTCTGCTGAGGAAGGCTCTTGGACATAACGTTGTTATCTTATTGTCATGTCTTTCGATTCACGCTTCCACATACCTTGTTCTACTATTTCCTTAACCGTGCACGTCCTGCACATACGTTTAACTATATGTTTCTTACGTCTCCTTCTTTTAAAATTAAAGTTATGCCGTTTAAATTCTTATTATTTTTAATTAATAGAGTGTCTTTTTAAATTGATTTACTTGCGGGGAAAGCACATTATTTACTCACAAAGTTTTACTCTTAAATACTAGAAAATAACACGCCATTATAGAGATTATAATGGAAGCCCTTTGCGATAATTTCCACATTACCCTGCTATTGTGACAACTCTTCACAGAAAGTATCTTTAAATTTGTATTTACTTTTCTAACATTATTAAAAGTGTAATGAAATATTTTTTCTTCTATTTAGTGTACGCCAACCCAACCCACGTTTGAGACCCTTCAACTACTTTTATTTTCCTCTAAGCATGATCTTAAATAAACAAATATAACTGATCACTTATTAAATCATTATTGCCAGGAAAGTAAATCATCGACGCCTGATTTGAATGCTACAGATATACTTGAGATATCATGTGTTTTTAAATTGTTAGATGTTCGTCCCACACAACCGATTTTCCTTCACTCTTAGCTAAATTTTGTTTCCTTAAAAATTGTGAAAAATTTAATCTTGAATTTAAAACTAAATCCATGTATAGCATTTTAAATATATATTTTTTATGAACGGAATTTGATATTCTGAGACTCCATTTAAAATGTAAACATACTTTCCTTTGTTTTCTTCTACAATATCGAAAAATCCTAAAACAAGGTGAAGAAGAATCTCTTAACAGCTTTACAAGTCTGTAACAGCATTGTAACAGCCTTGAGTGTCTTATTTTACAGAAATTTTATTAATCTCATAACATTATACACCCACTTTACTTTTCGTAAAGTAACGAACACAAAACAATTTTTTTTTTTTAAAGAAAATCTTAAGCCATCTCCATTTTTTAAAATGAAATTTTCACGTGTAAAATGGTTAGGGTTTTGATATTCGTGGAAGAGTGTCCCCCTTTTTTGTTAACGCCATGGATTTTCTTATTTTAGAAACAAATTTGTCTTTGTAAAATGGGGAATGCAACATCTCTTTTTTTCAAAAACTGTAATATCATTGGATTTAAAGATGTCGTCCTTCACGTAAAAAAATTACACTCTATTTCCTACCCCGGTATGTATGAACGTAAAAAAAAGGTTAATTATTTATCAAATGTATTCCTTTATTCTGATGCGTATCATTTTCGGACAGGGGCAAAATAAAAGTATAGACCCCCTTCCCTCCCTTTCCCTGATTTTAATAAAATGTAATAATCTGATCATGGGGATTTTTAGCCTCATACGTAGGTCAAGACAAATGTTTTTCACTTCATATAGTTTGCACTTATTTGGATGAGTGAAATAGTGAATGCTATTTGGCTGTTGAGTTTCGCTGCACTGATGGACTTAAAAGGCATTTTCTTATTAAAACAATTTTTAAACTTTAAGTTCTATTACGTTATAAAATTAATTAAAGTATAATTTTTGGGATGAAAAATAGAAAAAAAAATTAATTAAATGTTAAAAATTCAAAGTAATGTTTTTATGTTGTATTAATAATTGTAAAAACCAGCTATTCATATTTATTAATGTTTCTTTAAAGAAAGGGAAAATACGTTATAAGTTCTCTTACGCGCGGTTATTAAATCAAAGAAACTGAGAGGTTTGGCTAAAATAGACTATTCGCTCTATGATGTAATTTGCTTGTTTACTTAGAATTTTTTAAATTTATTTTGCAATATTAACAACATACACAAAACGCATTTGTTTACATATTAAAATATAGATTAAGCTTCAAAATTGAGTTACTTTGTTTAAGGGAGTAACACAATTTTCAACTATTAAGTGACAGTGCAATATAAAAAAGAAAACACAAAAAATTTTTTTTTTTAAATATAAAAAAAAATCAATGTATATAATTTAAATATAAATATGCCATGTAATCATTATAATTTCTCTGCCTAGTAATTTAAAGTTTTATATTTACACTTTTAAGGATACAAATATAGTTATTTGATTTTGAATGTACGTCGATCTTGAAATGTAAACAATGGATAAATCTTTGTCTTTTAATTATTATAGTAATTCGTTTTGTTGTGCTTATATTTGAAACGCATTTCCTTTGTCTAACAGGATTTGGACCCTAAACGCAACTGTGCCTCACAGCAGGGCGTGGGGTGGTGGTACAAAAATTGTGCCGACGTGAACCTATTTGGCAAATTCGATGATGGAACATTCAGAGTACCTGGAATTAACATGGCTGACCCAAGGATAAAGTCATGGTTTGCCTACATGAATTTTTTCTTCTATGTTGAGTTTTAAGCCATGTGTCATATATTTGTGTGTTATTTGTGTGTTTTATTCATATTTTTTTTTCTGTTTTTCTATTTAATAATTGTAGATTCAATTTCCAATTAAAAATAGTCTTTTTTTAATTTGAAATAACAAACAATTATAAATAAATTATGTTTCGCTAATTTCTTATTCTAAAAAATGCACACTGTTTAAACTTTCCTAGTCTCCAGCGAACAATTTGTCTGAAAAATCCCAAACTGACATAAACGTAAATAGCATCATCTTCCTTTGCCTTTTGAACTCCCAGTGCAGCACAGCCAATACCAATACAATTACACGCCGTCCTCGACACGTTCAGTATTCTCCAACGCATTCTCTTTTTCCATCTAAACCAATCCCTTGTTGACTTCTATATATGATGTTTCATAAAATCAGACTTTCAAGCTGCAAAAATATATTTAAAGCTGAAACAAAAAAAAACTTAAAGCTGCAACCATGGGCGCCAGCAGGGTGGGGGTGGGGGGCAAGGGGCTGCACTTGCCTCCCCTTGAATTGATTGGATAAACAATTTTTAGACAAAAATAGACAAAAAATGTATTAAAGTAAAGAGAAAATAAAGAGAAAGTAACTAAACTGATGTCCTGTCCGTTCGTTCATCATACAAATACGCAACAGTAAATTAAAACTACATTGAAACATTACCCCCCTGTAAAGTTAATAGATTCCCCCCCTCCCCCTAGAAAGTTTCCTGCGGGCGCCCATGGCTACAACAAACAAAATTAGAGCTATAACAGATATTTTTTAGGCTATAACATTCTTAAAGGGACAACTACCATTACTTTGCTAGAACAAACTTTCAAGCAACAAAAACAAAATCTTTTTTTTTTTTATGTCTAGCGGTTAAAAATAAAAACTCTTAAATCTGAAACAAACATCCATTTATTTTTTTTCCTAAACTTTTCTTTAAAAAAATTTTTAATTTGTTTGTATCGAATACTGCATTTACCCTCTTGAAGCATGTTGACATTTTCATTGTTCTATTAAAAAAAAAAAAGGTCCTGTGATGGTCTTAATCTATTCGTTAAGTGTCAGGAAAAAATATAACGTCATTGTCACAGTTTTTTTTTCCGGTTTCACATACCTCGTTTCGCTCATTATGTTATTTGATCGCTGGTTTCATTAAATTATTAATTATTATTATTTTATAGCAATCGACGTATGTTGATCGTAATGGTTTGCCTACATTATATAGGTTCACATCAAAAGCATGTTAATATGTCGTTTCCATTTTTTAAATTAATTTTAATTTGTGTCCGTGTGGTTGTTGTTACGCACATTCAGTGTTTTAAGACGCATTTTGTCTAAGATGGATTACAATCACATCATAAGGCTACAGATGATTACCACAATGCGCCCATCAACATCAGCACCAAAAAAAGTTACAAACACAATTAAAACATTTAAGATTAGAGAAACAAAAGTAATTAATGTTAACATTAATCAAACAGCAATGCCTTGCTTATGTTGACTTATTTTTTTGTGTTTTGGCATTTTAAAAAAAAAATATATACATGTTAAACTTGTTTCGCCGTTCATATGAAGGAGATACACAAATCGTTTACGTGCCGTGGTGACACATCTTACAGGATTGTTGTGTTATTTGAATAATAACTAAAGTGTGTTTAAAAATATTTTTTTCTGTTCTTTTCTTTTCAAACGATGATAAGAGGGGAGGAAATCCTTTTTTAGTTTGTTGCACTTGACATCAAATTTTAGTGCTCTGAAGAAATTCCCTCTCTTGTATTTCCATGAGACGAAGCATCTCAAAAAACAAAAGCAACATCTTTTTTAATGTCATAACAGTCCATAAAGGTCATGGTCTGCATCACTATAATCTCCACTCGGACCGATCCATTTCTAGGCCAAGAGCCACACCCGCTATATATTAGATTATACGTCGACTATTCTACTATTAAGCCGACTACATTTAGATGTCTATACCTCCCCGTCTATAGTCTTGCATCAAGTCGATGTTCGTTGTTCAGTGCTGCATACCTTTTAAAATGTTATGTTAAAGGTAGTTTTGTCGTACGATCATAAATTAGTCCCGAATTATCCACTCATCCCTTCATGTATACGCCCATCTAAATGTCTAAAGATGTTCTTTTCCTAACTATGAAGCTTGTTTTCGACTTCATTGCCGAGGAAAACATACTCTAAAAATGATATGTTAAAATAGATATGAAAACAAAATGTGCTTGACACTTGGCTTGGAACCTTATGTGGTGTAATTCAGAATGCATCAGGAGACCTCGGCATTGGACATACGACGATTGACACAAAGTTTGATTTGAAGTTGAACAAAATCAAAGTTACAATAACTATTTCAAACCGAAACCCAGGCGAAAAAATAGATTCCTTTTTTAAAAAAAAAAAATTGAAGTCTGATCTGATACAGAATACTATTATTCTACTATAATATGCGCCCGAACTAACAAAGTGAGACTCCAACTCCTAGAACGTGCACATTCGTTTTTCAATGTTATATAGACGCAGAACGTCACAATTGCTGGGGATTTGAAAGTAAGAGATAAAAGGCCGTTGTTGCAAATGGGGAGTTGAACAAACGAATTGATTTTATAGCTGGGATGAGTTATTTCATTGTGTCCCAGACATTTCTTCAATCATGTCTTTAATAAAAAAATTAAGGCAAAAAAATTAATTAATAAAAAAACACACACTATGCACACAGTATTCTATTTCTTAATCAACTTTTTGTAAGGAGGTGTGGCTAGAACATGCAGTTCAAAGACTTTGATCACATTTTCCTATACCAATAGAGAATGAAATAGAGCTTCCAGATGGTTGTTTCAAATGAGGTTTTTTTCATGGATAACAATTTTAAGATTGCTAGAATTCGATAAAGCTTACAAGGAGTTTAATGAGATACAGTTTGTGTAAACAAAACACTATTGGTTAAGATATAAACATTGTGACAGAGAATATAAATATGAATGTTGCGACAAATGCTTTATCAGAACAGCAACAACAAACAACAACACAATATATTATATTTAATATATATTAAATTTACATAGCAAATATATTATGAATATTTATATTTATATATATATATAATTTGGAATATATATAACATCTAATGAATAAATTACATCTAATACAGTTAACTGCACGCATTATCTCTATTAAATAACGTGTATTCAATATAACATAATGTAATAATACATTAAACTTATGGATGGATATATGTATTATATTTATGTTTGATAACAATACTTTCATTTACATGATTTGGTTTGCAAACATTTGTAACAAAGTCTAAATATAAACCATGTTATGTCATCTTTGTTTTCTAAAGAAAAAGCTAAACGTTTGTATTTTACGTTTTGTAATTTCAACAGCACAGTCAGCGGGTTTAGCTTTGAGCTAATTAAACTTTTATTTTTTATTGCTTTCCACCATGAAAAGGAACAATACTATTTTAGGCTACCTACTCATCAAAATAATTAACGTTAAATCGATTTAATACAACTGATAAAAAATTTTCTTGAATGAGTGTCCCTTAAACGTGTTAAAAAAAAAAAAAAAAAAAAATCATTTGCTAAAATAGGATTTTGTTGCGTCACTGCATGTTTTGTTCATACAAAATAATTAAAGTTAAATCGTTTTAATTCAACTGAAAAAAAATTTTCTTGAATGAGGGTCCCTTAAACGTGTTAAAAAAAAAAAAAAAAAAAAAATCATTTGCTAAAATAGGATTTTGTTGCGTCACTGCATGTTTTGTTCATACGGTGGATGAAGATTTCTTCACAAACATTCGTGTTTTTTAAATTTTGTTTAGTATTTGAAATTTTGAAGATTTCAGAAAACTATATTTCAAAAATTACGTTCACAATCTGGAAATAAGCTTCAAAAATCTTAATTTAAGAAACATTGATGCAATTGCTTGTCGTTTTGTAGAATTGTGATTAGAGTTACATTATGTATAAAGCAGTTATTGTTTTAGGTTATACTACGGAGAGAGAAGTTATTAATTGAAGTTTGTACTAAGGATATGATTGAAGATATACGAAGTATAGAGCAGTAGATTATTACAATGATTAACAAGGATGTTGCAGTATTGAAGGTATACTTAGTATGTGGTCGTTTATCCATTAGAATGACTGACCGAAGAAGATGTTATGTCAAAAATTGCAATTTGTAATTATATTTTTGTTGTACTTTTGTAATGGAAAATTATAAATGTTTTTCATCAATTTATTATTTTTTTTAATAGCATTACAATTCATAGAATATTTTTATACTTTTTTTTTTATTATTAAAAAAGAATTAATGCCTTGATCTAAATGAAAACTATTTTAATGCAAGCGAGACAAAAGTTCTACAAATTGACCAACAAACAAGTGAGTTATGTTTATTTAAATTTTTTTAACATTGCAAAGGAATCTTTAAATCTTAAAAGAGAAGACCACAAAATCTCTAGCGAAATGGACATCATTGCCATTGTATACTGTACCAACAGCCCATTTGGAAAAAAAACAACTGATAAGGACTTATGGGACCTTGACAGCACATTCTACCTTTAACTGCTTAAATCCATGCTCCGTCCATTCCTTGTTATAACAATTGATTATGCTCTTACGTTAACTCTCTTCCTTAAACGTTTTGCCTATTTAACCCTCTTACCTACTATTTATCTATTACATTCCTCTTGCAATACTTTCTGATACTCTATTGCATCTCAGTGTTTATTTTAACTTTTACATGTTTTTTTATGTTTTTTTTTTTAGCATCATCTACAATATTATTTGTAACAATTTGTTCTGTTTGCCTTATTCTTACTTTTGATTTCACAACAACAGTCTGTTTTCTATTAATTCTCATTTTCAGGGAACAAAAAATTTGCACGATGTGTTTTTTAGCAATTCGCATAAAATATATCTTTAACACCCGGACCATGTTTAATATAACTAAGCGTTTCCGGGTGCAGTCCGAGTATGTAACAGATGTCATTTTAGAGTATGCGGTGCAGCATAAGGCTCAGCTAAAATGATGAGGCTTTCATCTATTGTACGATTAAATAATTTTTAAAAAAAATTTCTTACTTTGTTTATAAAGTAACAGATGAGATTTAAAAAAAAAAAAGAAGCATAAATAAATGTACACCATTAAATTCTATAATGTTCTGGTTATTTTTCAAAATGTATTTTATTGTTCTCTAAATACCCGTATATTTTATTGTGATTTTGTGGTAACATTTTTTTAAAATGGATATTAAAAGCTATTAAAGTGCCGTCTACAAAACTAATTTTTGTTTTTTATTTTATTGGTGTGTGTGGGGGAAGGGAGTACTTTTGAGATGGCCATGGATGCAGTTGTGAATATTATTCTAAGGGGAAGAAACTTTTAAAACTTTTTTTTTTTATTTATCTTTTTTTCCTTATTCGAGTTATAAACCTTGGATTGGTCGTGTAATTTAAATTTGATGTTTTGAATTGCTGCTTCAACCTTGTAGAGGTGTTTGAATAGTGGGATAAACTTGCTTGTATTTAATTGATAAAAACAGTTGTCATTTTAAAACTGGATGTGACTTAAAAAATGACATCAACTGGATACGAATTTATAAGTTGAAAGGGTCAATAATTAAACTTAGGCATAATTATTCTTGAGGATTCTCCACTCGATGAAGGTAATTTGAGATGTAAGGTGTGATCCTTGAGCTGGGCAATGATGGAACTGAACCAGCCTGATAATGCTGAGGAAATGAAACAACTTTGAGTTATCTTTTATTTTGTGTATGTAAGAGTCTAAAGTACAATCGTTACTGATTTCCTTTGGTCATTGCACCATTAGTTTGATTTTCGTATTTCTCCTAAAATGGGCTGGCTCTATTTCTATTTACTGTTGCAAGTAATAAGATTTATAGTGTTTCATGTCTCCCAAACTTGGTTAACTTCTGTCACTCTGTCAGTTCCTACCACTTCCCTCCACAGCAATCAAACTAATATCTTTAATACAATAGTGCGGTTGATTGAACATGCCCTCGGCTGTGCTTGGTGTTTATTAATTACTCCCTAATTGGGTATCAGTAGTATCATTTATACGCTTGCTTTCTGATGCAAATGATTATCACGTGTGGAATATCTGCAAGCTGTATATGGTACTGGTATCATTTAGAACAGTATAATTACTGCTCAATCTCAGTCACAAGAGAAATGCAATACTTAAAAACTTGCAAATTTCCTCTGGGAAATTGAGTTACTCTTTACGCTATCTTTACACTCTACTGTAATCCCCATATGAGCGTGGTCCTAGCGTTTACTTGTAATGACTGAATACCACAACTCAATGGCTTTCCCCATCCATTTTTCTGGCTGTCTTCGATGCATCTTCTCCGCTTTCTCTACAATCAACCCATTATCAGATGCTGCCATTGCATGAAAAAAAGACTAGAAATAAAGAATGAGTTTAGACTTAGTCGTTATGACAAAATCACAAATTTAAAGTCAAAATAACTGACTGTTATGTAAACGATGTGTTTACGTCCTCTTTCCCCGTGAAGGAACTCTAGCTGACCCAAAGTTTGGTACCACATTTAGGGTGTGGCTAACTAAAAATAGACACTTCGACCTCAATTCCCAGAAAAAAAAATACAATCCATAGTCTGTATTATTATTAGAATCCTTTAGAATATTCCAGATTGGTCGAGGTGCTTATGCAATGTGTAAAACCTTTTGAGAGATATCTGTGAAACAGGCCAAATATAGGTTAAAAGAAATTTAGCGACAGGGCGGATTAGACGAGAGCTAGTTAAGCGTTTGCTATTTTTGTTATAGAGCTTTTCAATCCAGGACAGAGATTATTTCACTGTGTGTGCCGATGCCTTTTCGTCATTGTTCCTTTCACAATAATGTATATTCTTTAACATTTTACCCGGTACAAGCAAATCACTAATCTCTATGTCAATAGCTTTAATTTTATTTCTTTTTGATTTTGTAAAAAATTATTAAATTAATAACATTTATTAATCGTAATTAGCCCTGATTTGGGTATCGTATTCTTTGTTATTGTATCTAACATTTGGTATCGTCTTTGTTGTGTACTGTTTTAGAACGAGCCATACACTTAAATAAGAGATTAATTTCTCCATACGGATAACAGTTAGTAACACTGATGTTTTAAATTGAGTTGGAAATAACTTTAAAAACACAAATTTAATCTCTTTATCAATTTTCCTAAAGTAAATGGTAGGGCTTCGATTTTATCAGTTGTGTGGCGAAAAAAAACAACAACATTTGCCCAGAATGTCACAATCACTTTATTAGTAATTGATAGCAAGCCTTTATCTGCCCAAGAAATTCATGACCATTATTTGTGTTATGCAGCCACTGTAGCTTTTATGAAAGCGTTAAGCTAAAGGTCATTGTAATAAATATAACACAGTCTCGTTATGAGCGGTCGATGGCGCCTTCTGGGGCACATTCGAGTCCTCCCGGGGAAATTGCTTCTTTTTTGTCACGCAAGGCTCGTCGATCCTGGGCTTGCTGATGCCTTGCAGTTTGTTTATACTGATTGATAGCGGATGGCATTAGCAGAAGTCAAAAGCCTGGCCAAAGCCGCAGGCCGACTCTGTTGTCTCTTGTCATGTACTTCATTAATTATTTCGGTTTAAGCTTTTTTTCATCACGCCTAACCATCCTCAGTATCAGGGCCTCCTTTAATTTCCCGTTAATTCATTTCCAACATCTTTAATAGTTTACAAGCCCGGACCTGTGCCACACATCGTTCTGGCACTGGAATGATGGGCGGGTAAAATCACAACATTTTACAAGAAAAGATAGGCGAATGTTAGAGGGCTAGAAAACAGGGTTTAACTAGTTTTATCCGACCCTCAAGCCCATGCACACTTCGTCAGTAAATGCAGCTGGTCATCCCAGTGAAACCAATTTTTGCATAGATTTGGAATTTGAGTTGCAAAATGAATGCATGACAATAAACTTTGAACTTCTTTTGTGATGGTAAAATGAAGAACTGTAGGACAGAAAGAGTGTATTTTTTCAGAGATATAAGTAAAGCTGCTTTTGTAAACGAATATTTAGAAAATCAAATATTTCTGTTAAAAAAAAGATTTAAAAAACAATAAAAGAACAACCTCATTTGAGTAATTTAACATCCTCATAACACACACAAATATATATATATATATATATTATATATATATATATATATATATATATATATAATAGCGAAAGCAATACATCTTGTTTGTCCACTGTGACGAATGAACAGTTATGACTAGTCAAATTAAATAGATTTGAGAATATGAAGCGATTGGTGAAAATATTTGAAATCAAGTCCCTGCTGGTATAAGTCTTTCTTGTGAGACAAGCAGATGTTGCTTTCAATCTCAAAGTTATGGACACGATGGCTCAGATAACGGAGGGGACCAAGCGTTTCGCTGATTTCTAGACGATTACTGTAGTAGATGTTTCACGTCATCCGTTATCTGGTCAACGCTATCTGGTGTCACGCCTCATTGATCTATTAACAATTTCCGGGAGGCAGGTTTTTGGGATAGGGGAGGAGACACTTAGAACATAAGGGCAAATAAAGCGTTTAAACTGTTTGACTGTTTGCCCTTTTCAACCGTAACCCATTCCTGGAACTGTGCTTATTTTTTCTCTCACTAATAAATATTTAAAAGTGAAAGATCAATTAATTAGTTTTTTTTTTTTTAATTACAAGATGGGCATTCCTGGTACGAGAGTTGACGTCGTGTAGCACGATATCAGAAGATACTCGTAAGCCTCAGCAAGACTGGTTAGCTTGTGCGTAATATTTGTTACATTACGGTGGCGGGGCCTCACGGGACTGTTGTTAAAACGTAGTAATCAGTCAAATTCTAGCGTAATCAATATTGTATGTTGACTGCCATACAGTTGCATGTACTTCAAGAAGTTTTTTAGCACTTTTTTCGCAGAAGGATAATGTCGAGTTAAACGGCTACCACATAATCAGACCTTGGTCTGTGCATTGGATTTCTATCAACAAGCTCATTGCGTTTTAGAAACTGAGGTTTATTTTGCTTTCTTTTTTTTATAGTTTCATAAAAGAGAACAAAAAATTACATCTAATCCAAAGAGCGGTCATCACTTTTTAATTTTCACCATTCGATTCTTGAGTGTCATTCCGGGAAACCCATGATTTCTGCCATTTTCGCTTGCTCTGGGCTGCTTGCTTTTGTTCTACTCCAAAACCAACCATTTAAGATGACATACTACCCAGAGTTCAAAGATTCTGTGATAAGGCAGCGTTCTGTTAAAACACCAACGCCTCATCTCAGTCTGACGTCCACTTCTCATCTGCCAACATTAGTAGAGATGTTAAAACAAGAGCCAGCGTCCGACTATTGCACGTGGAATTGATGTCACTTTTACTTCTTATGTTTGTACAACTGGACAATGAAATTGGTGATAATGTTTAATCAAATGTGAATAAAACTGAACTAAAATATTGGTAATACTTATTGCTCATTTCATCAAAGTTCTCATCAAAAAGCCATTAGGCGATGGCAAAGCAACGAGCGGCGATTGTGGGTGCACTTACAGACTTTACGCAATCCTGCACATTAGCGTCTCACTACTGAAGAGGAGCACCAATGGTGTCCGGCAGCCCATAAGTACTGAGCAATCCTTTTAGGAACACATCGCTGACCGGCATGGCATATGTAAGTGGCTAGAAATGGTTCTCTAAACATTGTCTATTCCACTTTTCCCTACTCAGCTTTCGACAGATGGCGGGAAGCCTATTTATGTGGACAAAATCAAGAAATTAAAGAAAAATATCAAATCAATTCCACTAAAAGTCAATGCATGTAAATAATGGAGGAGAAAGGCGATGCAGACAGACCTCAGAGAAGAACAGCCCTTAAAGCAAAATAACTAGCAGGGTCCGGGTCGGACACTGCATCCCTTAGCGAGAGCCGGCTTGAACGAGAGGTCTAACAGTTTGAAAGGGGGCACTATGGATACGTAATTTTTGATTGACAGAGGAAGCGATGAGCCTCGTGAGGCTGATGTTGGTTTTGATACACAATTTTACGATATTGAACATGATTGATGGTCTTCGTAAAGGAGTCAACGATAGGATAATGAGAGTGAAACTTCCTCTCGTATCTAGAATAAAACAACTCACTATCATCAGTTGCTATGCTAAAAAAAGGACAATCCCAGATGAAGTAAAAACCAAGTTCAACCAGGACCTTCACTCTGTCAAAGCAGGAATAGCTCATAATTCGTTGTGGCTACACAGCTCGTTTTGGGAGCAACCACATCGCTTGGCATGGGACTCTAGGAAAGTACCGAGTGGGACAGTGCAACTGTAACGGTCTTCTCATACGCCAGACATGTGTAGGGCATGAACTGCTGATTACTAATAAGATATTTCACTTTTCCACGCGTGATCAGACGCCCTGGATGCACCCTCGCTTAAAATAGTGGCACCTTATAAACTACGACATAATCATGACCAAGAAAAGTCAAGACGAGCGTGTAGCAAGTCCTTTGTGTGGAGCAGACTGCTGGACAGATCATCGTCCTGTTATCACCTGGCTCACTCTTCACGTACAACCAAATAGAAACCTTCTGGGAAAAACCCATAAACGTCTGAATGCCACAAAGTTGAAAAGCATCTTTTGTTGACGCTCTAGAGAAACGTATGGATTCCACACTATTGGAACATGACAATGTCGGAGCAAACTGGGCATCACTTAGATCGATGCCGTACAAAACAACTACGGAGTATCTAGGGCCAAGAAAATACATCAGTACTTGTTTTATGAAAACTGTCACGTAACCAAGATAATGCTATACACAAAAAAATCTCTAATCATTTGAATTGAAAAACAATATGCGCACCTTATTTTTGACAATTCCCATAAAATATGTTTTTAACATTTGTACCAGTTTTAATATAACTGGCCGGGTCCGAGTATAGTCCGTGTGTGTAACAGACAACATATCCGAGAAAGCGGTTCCCCACCAGGCACAGCACTATTGATTTTACTTCTATCTATTATATGAATCAAGGAATAATTTTATTTTATTTCTTCCTATTGTTTTAAATTAACAGATAAGATTTAAAATAAATAATTAAATAAATATACATGATTAAATTACATATGTTGTAATTTTTTTTATTGATATTACAGTTTTCTTAATACACGTACATTTTACTATGACTTGTGGTAACATTTTTTTATTGACATTTAAATCAATTGAAGTTTCGAATGTAAAAATAACTTTATATATATACATTTTTATTTTTTTTTATTTTGGGTGTGGGGTGGGAAAAAAAAGGGGGGGGGGGGGGGGACGGGGGGGGGGCCTTAAAGGAAGGGGNGGGGGGGGAAAAAAGGGGGGGGGGGGGGGACTAGTGAGGTGGCCGTGGATGCACTGGTGTATGTAAAAGTAAGGGAAGAAACTTTTGAATTTTTTTAATAGTTAACTTATTTATTGTTTATTCGTGTTATATCCCTTGTAATTATCTTGTAATCTTATTTCATTTTTTTACTTTAATGCTTCAAAAGTGCTGTAAGACGTTTGAATAGTTTGATCCATTTGCTCGGTTACGATTAATCTCACAATTTTAATATGTTATGGGATTGGCAACTGGAGATCAGTTTTGTTCATCTATTCACAATTATCCTAAAGAATTGTTCTAAATTATTAAATTCATTTGTTTCCAATTAATTCTAAATCCAGGAGTTTTAGTAGCTTACAATCTACGACACATAAAAAAGTAAGATTTTTTTTAGGGCATTGAATTTTATTGACATTCTTTTGCTTATCCCGAACATCTGGAACTCATAATTACTAACTGTAAATGTATTTTTGTATAAGTTTAAGTGGTCCAAAAATTAAACTTAAGCCCGATTATTCTTTAGGATTCTCCACTCGATTAAGGTAATTCGGTATCTAAGGCGTGACCTAGTGGCTAGGTACTTAGGAAATGCACACAGGGGTTTTACTGCCACGTAATTTCGAGTTACAACAGATTTCACTTTGTTCTTCTTTTCATTTTCTATTCTCTCCTACTTATATTGTTGAATATATATATTTTTGAAAGGTACCATTGAATAAAGATTTTGTTTTGAATTTGTTTTCAGCAAATAAAATATTATTTCATTGAAGGCATAGTTTCTGTAGTTGAAGGACAAAAAAAACAAAAAAAAACAAAAAAAAACAGAGTATGACCTGAAGAGAAGGATGCAGATAGCACGCTTATCTCGCGATTTCCTCGGAAATTTCCAGTTGTTTTTCCTTCCCTGTTGAAGGCAAGTGCTCGTGTGGACATTCGTATAATTCTTAAAATGGACCAAGTCTATTTTTGTTTAATTTTGTATTTAAATAGATTTGTATTGTTTCTTATCTCCATCACTCGTGTTTTTTTTTTGTTTTTTGGTCACCCTGTCATAAGCTCTCCCCCCTCCACACCCCCCCCCTGCAATACAACTAACATCTTTAAAGCAAGGGTGCATTTATTTTTCCTTCCCGGTTGAAGGCAAGTGCTCGTGTGGACATTCGTATAATTCTTAAAATGGACCAAGTCTATTTTTGTTTAATTTTGTATTTAAATAGATTTGTATTGTTTCTTATCTCCATCCCTCGTGTTTTTTTTTTGTTTTTTGGTCACTCTGTCATAAGCTCTCCCCCCTCCACACCCCCCCCCTGCAATACAACTAACATCTTTAAAGCAAGGGTGCAGTTAATTAAAACTATACTCGTGTGTGCCTGGTGTTTATGAAATGAGGACTGAACGAGGACCGAACAGTATAGGAATGGACCATGGATGTTCCTAATCAACTGTTTATTCACATATGGAATATCTGCAAGCTGTATGTGGTGATGGTATCATTTAGCAGTGTATCATTTCTATCCACTCTCAGTCACAATCAATGTTCCCTCTAAGGTTTGCTGGTTCGTGTGCAAAATCATGCAGTTGTCCGCAAAGTTTTACAGCATCAATTTTCTTGTGTGCAAAATTGTACAGTCCACAAACACACATTTACATGGAAATGTATATATACTAAAAACTGCTGCGCGGCGTCTGTGAGTTAGCTGCGCAGCCACGCAGATTAATATGAACATTGGTCACAATAGAAATGTGTCACTATATACTCCTTAAATTTGCTATTGGAATTTTTTTCACTCTAAGTTGTCCTCCCGATCTATGCTTGTTCCCGGCGTTTACATTCAATGACAGAATGCCACGACGGAATTGCTTTCCCCATTCACCCCGTGGGCCATTGACGTTTTCTTTACAGTCAACGTTTATCAGATGCTGCCATTGCAGGAAAAAAAATGACTAGTGATAAAGAATGGGAGTTGTCTTGGGAGCTATGACAAAAGCACGAATACAAAGTGACATATAACAGACGTTTAAAGTCTGTTGGAAATTGAGTTTTTAAAAATTGTTTTTTTAATCTCTTAATCAATTATACAAAAGTAAATTGTAAGGCTTCGATTTCATCACTTGTGAAGATATAAAATAGCAGTTGTCCGGAATGTCACGATAACCTTATTAGTAATTGATAACCAGCATTTATCTACCCAAGAAATTCATGACCATTGTTTGTGTTATTCAGTCACTGCAGCATTATGAAAACGGTACACTAAAGATAATTGCAGCAAAAAGTCTCGTTATGAGCTGTGTCTGTGCCTTTGGGGCACACCCGAATGGTTTTGAGTTATTGGCTCCCTTTTTTTGTCACACAAGGCTTGTGAATCATTGGCTCCCTGATGGCTTGCACAGAAAAATGGCTTCGTGGCACTAGCAGGAGACATGAGCAAAGCCAAAACCAGGAACCGAATCTGTTGCCTCTTGTCATGTTCTTCATAAATTGTTTTCGGGTATAGCTTAATTCCACCAAGCCTACCCCAACCCTGTACCCCCACGATGAATCCGATAACCAATTTTCATCAGCTTCAAGCCTTGGCCTAGAGGCTTCCATCGCCGGGGCACTGAAATTGTCAGTGGTGAAAAAACACAAGAGGTTACGAGATTGGAATTGTGAGAGTTAATGGGCTAAAGAGGGGATTTGAAAATTTACGCGACATGCAATCAAGCTCATGAAATTTTCGTCACTAATTTCCCCAGTGGCAAAATCGCGTCCACAACATATCTGACCCAAATTCTAAGTCTTCATAGAAATAATATTATTTACCATGCTTGGATTATGCAGCTGACCATCCAAATTTCGTATAGACTTGGAATTTGGTTTGGGAAAATAATTCTCGAGCATAATCTCTCGATTTCTTATGGGTCGAGTGGGGAGATATATTTGTCTGCTGGTCGAGAATGTTTTCCAAAAAAATGAAAAAAAAAAATAATGCAAATTTAAACGGAAAACAAGACCTGTAGAGACGGAATGAATTTATTTAGTCTGGATAAATTAAACAAATCGTTTCTGGGTACTTTAATAGAGCCATCTCACACACAAAAATATATATATAATATAATAATGAAAACTAGCAAAAAGAATACACCTTGAATGCCAATTTTGACACGTTAACCCATATGACTAGCAAAAACTTAAAAGATTTGAGATTATAAAGCGATTGTTGAAAATAATATTTTTAATCAAATCCATGTTGGTAGAAGTCTGTATTGTCAGCCAAGCAGACGTTTCCTTCAACCCCAAAGTTAAGGAAACGATAGTTCTGATAACGTAGTTTCCAGATGATTTATTCTGTGGAAGTTTTTTAAATCATCTGTGATCTGTTCCACGCCAGCTGGTGTTAAGGATTATTGATCTGTTTTTAAATTTAGGGAGATGGGCTTTTGGTGTAGGGGAGAAGACGAGTAAAACATAAAGACAAATAAAGCGTTTAAAAGTCGAGCTGTGTGCCGTTTGTAACCGTAACCAAACCCAGAGCTGGGCTTGCAATGCATCTCACTATAAATTTTGAACAGTAAATGATCACTCAGTTTGTTTAAAAGATCAATACAAGCTACTCATGCCTTTTACATGAGTTGACCTAGTGTGATATGATCACAGAAAATGTCAGTAAGACCCAGCGAAAAGGCTTAGTTTGTATCGTACGAGTTGTGACACACGGTAACGGATTGGCGTTGGGCCAAATTGGCCCATTTTTAAAACGTGGTAATAAGTTAAATTCTAGCAGTATCAATATTGTATTTAGATTGCCATAAAAGTACATTTAATTAAATTAGTTTTCTAACACTTTGTCACCTGGGGATATTGTCAGGCTAAACGGCTATGACGTTATCAAGCCTTGCACTATGCAGTGTTTCTTTAAGACAATTTTCCCAGGTGGGGTGGGGGGCGTTTCAGATTTTCGGGGGTGCAGTGACTGTTGCAAGAGCCGTAGCTAAGGGGGGGGGAGAGGACAGATATCCCCGTGCAAAATGCTAGCGGGATGTCAATATGGAATTTAATGGTTTTAAATACATTAAAATAGTGATTTTCTGAGTTGAATAGGAGAGGGGGGGGGGCGTTAAAATGAATCAATTTGCCCTTTTTCCCAAATACGCCTCTGCAAGTGAAGCGGGTTTGGTGGTCTGTCCATATGTAATTTTTTCTTTCTATGGAGTGGCAGGATTTTATGACAAATGCAGAGTGTGTACCGTTACTATGAGTGTGGCATAAGTCTTGGCAATTCCAGGGTAGCATTAACACTGGCTACTCCACTAGGTAGTGTATCTATCAGCACTAATGCTAGCTTCTCCCCTAGGTACCCAATATATTATCAGCAAAACTTTTGACCAGCGCAAGCTTCACCGTAATTTTTTCAGGGAAAGGTTGAAACTTGAGGGCTTGAGGGTACTGTTGCATCTTGTCTAAAAGGGGTGGAGGTCAAGGGTGCCGTCCACATCAGATTTTTGATTATTTTTTTTTAAAAAAGGGTGCTTTTTTAAGCCATTATGGCATTCAGTGTCACGCATAAACTGAATTCCCTTATGTTGTGAGGTGCCTTAGAGAAATCATTTGATACGAGCTTATATTCAAACCTATATTGTAGCATTGATCAGTGTAGAGGGAGGGGTGTAGAATTCAAAAAAGCACTACTAACATCATGTTTTATGATAAACACAAATTAAAAAAAAAAAACTTATAATAATTAACTTACATGAAATTATTAAATTTATGCTAAATATTTCCTAGTGGTAAAAAAAATGTTACGTTTAAAGGTCTATGCATTTTTATGTTTTATCTAAACTGATTTTTTTTTAATCGTATAGCAACAGTATTATTATGTAAAGAAGACATAATGTTTTTTTTCAAAATAGGAGAAATTTCCCAATATTTAGTTGATTATTATTTTTTTTTTTTTTTTAAACTACTGTGATTTTTTTTCCAGATAAATTGAACATTGCCGCTTAGATATACTTTAAATCATTTTCCCTCCAAATCCACAGAATTGATTTTGAATTGACGAATAAAAATAAGAAATTATTCTAAAACTAGTACGAACAAAAAAATTTGAATTTTCATAATAATCGAAATGCTAGTTCACCTTCTTTACTTTAGATTTGTGATAGATTCTCATCTTGAAAAAATATTATTTTTTTAAACAATCCTTCCAAACAGATGGGTAAAGTTTGTTTATTATTCTAATATTAAAAAGATAAAAGCGTGTTCTTGATGTAAAGGTTGTTTAATGCAGTGTTATTAAAAACATAAAATTTGTGAATTTTCAAAAATAAAATAAATGAATAAAAATACCGATAAGTGCGAACAACTGAAAGTAAGACTTCGGCTATAATCAGAAGCATCCATCACGATATTTATAATCGAAAACTATAAGTTGTTAACAAGAATCGCTTTAAATATACAGATTATCAAATATATCGACTTTAATACGATACTTAATAGATTCCAATAATTGTAATCAGCTCAAATATTAAAATGGGACCCAGCTATGCTTGCTTGTTCATGGGGCATTTCGAACACCTGGTCGAAAGCAGCTATACTGGACGCCTCCCTGAATTCTATAAGAGGTACATAGATGATGGTATAGGGGTCACCACTATGGAGAGGAGTGAACTTGACCTGTTCATTAACTTTGTAGGCTCCTTTCACCCCTCCATTAAATTCACATCTCTTAAGCACTATGCAGTGTTTCTTTAAGACAATTTTCCCAGGTGGGGTGGGGGGCGTTTCAGATTTTCGGGGGTGCAGTGACTGTTGCAAGAGCCGTAGCTAAGGGGGGGGGGAGAGGACAGATATCCCCGTGCAAAATGCTAGCGGGATGTCAATATGGAATTTAATGGTTTTAAATACATTAAAATAGTGATTTTCTGAGTTGAATAGGAGAGGGGGGGGGGCGTTAAAATGAATCAATTTGCCCTTTTTCCCAAATACGCCTCTGCAAGTGAAGCGGGTTTGGTGGTCTGTCCATATGTAATTTTTTCTTTCTATGGAGTGGCAGGATTTTATGACAAATGCAGAGTGTGTACCGTTACTATGAGTGTGGCATAAGTCTTGGCAATTCCAGGGTAGCATTAACACTGGCTACTCCACTAGGTAGTGTATCTATCAGCACTAATGCTAGCTTCTCCCCTAGGTACCCAATATATTATCAGCAAAACTTTTGACCAGCGCAAGCTTCACCGTAATTTTTTCAGGGAAAGGTTGAAACTTGAGGGCTTGAGGGTACTGTTGCATCTTGTCTAAAAGGGGTGGAGGTCAAGGGTGCCGTCCACATCAGATTTTTGATTATTTTTTTTTAAAAAAGGGTGCTTTTTTAAGCCATTATGGCATTCAGTGTCACGCATAAACTGAATTCCCTTATGTTGTGAGGTGCCTTAGAGAAATCATTTGATACGAGCTTATATTCAAACCTATATTGTAGCATTGATCAGTGTAGAGGGAGGGGTGTAGAATTCAAAAAAGCACTACTAACATCATGTTTTATGATAAACACAAATTAAAAAAAAAAAACTTATAATAATTAACTTACATGAAATTATTAAATTTATGCTAAATATTTCCTAGTGGTAAAAAAAATGTTACGTTTAAAGGTCTATGCATTTTTATGTTTTATCTAAACTGATTTTTTTTTAATCGTATAGCAACAGTATTATTATGTAAAGAAGACATAATGTTTTTTTTCAAAATAGGAGAAATTTCCCAATATTTAGTTGATTATTATTTTTTTTTTTTTTAAACTACTGTGATTTTTTTTCCAGATAAATTGAACATTGCCGCTTAGATATACTTTAAATCATTTTCCCTCCAAATCCACAGAATTGATTTTGAATTTACGAATAAAAATAAGAAATTATTCTAAAACTAATACGAACAAAAAAATTTGAATTTTCATAATAATCGAAATGCTAGTTCACCTTCTTTACTTTAGATTTGTGATAGATTCTCATCTTGAAAAAATATTATTTTTTTAAACAATCCTTCCAAACAGATGGGTAAAGTTTGTTTATTATTCTAATATTAAAAAGATAAAAGCGTGTTCTTGATGTAAAGGTTGTTTAATGCAGTGTTATTAAAAACATAAAATTTGTGAATTTTCAAAAATAAAATAAATGAATAAAAATACCGATAAGTGCGAACAACTGAAAGTAAGACTTCGGCTATAATCAGAAGCATCCATCACGATATTTATAATCGAAAACTATAAGTTGTTAACAAGAATCGCTTTAAATATACAGATTATCAAATATATCGACTTTAATACGATACTTAATAGATTCCAATAATTGTAATCAGCTCAAATATTAAAATGGGACCCAGCTATGCTTGCTTGTTCATGGGGCATTTCGAACACCTGGTCGAAAGCAGCTATACTGGACGCCTCCCTGAATTCTATAAGAGGTACATAGATGATGGTATAGGGGTCACCACTATGGAGAGGAGTGAACTTGACCTGTTCATTAACTTTGTAGGCTCCTTTCACCCCTCCATTAAATTAACATCTCTTATCTCTGAGACCTCAGTCAATGTCTTAGACATTACAGTCACTCTTCACAAAGACACCCTACACACCTCTGCCTACTTTAAGCCCACTGACAGCCATAGCTATCTACTCTACTCTTCATCCCACCCTAAATCCTGTAAGGACTCTATTCCTTTCTCTCAGTTACTTCGTCTTCGTCGACTTTGTCGGTCGGATGAGGACTTTTGGGACAAGGCACTTGAAATGATAGACTTTTTCCGGTGTAGGTCTTACCCGGAGACAGTACTTTCATCAGCCCTCCAAAGGGTTAAGAATATTACACGCGCTGATGCCTTCAGACCACGTCTGAGCGACAATGTTGACAGGACTAAACTCATTTTAACTTATCACCCTCACAATCTGATTGCTAAACGTGTTTTCCTTAAACATCGATCTATACTACTCGCAGACACCGACACACGAGAAATTTTCTCTTCC